>CM021102.1:217908047-218340445 GCA_007115665.2 Sequoiadendron giganteum
TTCTTGTTCTAAGAGTCTCTATTTTTGGGACCTAGTGAAGATTGGCATACAAGTTTTAACCCTTTCTTCTGAAATGTTGATCTTATTTGCTAGAAAATGTCAATTTTTAATTTTTAAAACAAAGTCAAATAAGATGACTGATCTTATTGATGAGACAATGCTCAAAATTTGATTACTATACTTGGTTTCGTGATGAAGGATGATAGTATCCTGATAATGAAACTTTAGTGTAGTAATTGATTGTGCATTTGATTTTGACACTTGTGATTTGCAAGATCTTGTTTTAGTTGATAAGTTTGGAAATTTGTATAAACCTTTCTAACTTTGGTCTCTAGATAGTGATTCTGATAAGAATAAATTTGATTTTGATGAAAAATGTTTATAAAATGACAGACTGATGGATTGGTAAAAATTTTGAGCTCTCTATTTTAAAAGCGCTAAAACAGAGGCCAAAAGCGCTATTTCCCAGAAGCACTAGAACAGATTCCATAAGCGTTGAAATAGGTGACCGAAGCGCTATTTCGATAGAAACACTGAAATAGTGCACGAAAGCGCTGAAGAAAATGACAGAAGCGCTACTTCCTAGAAGCGTCAAAACAGAGCCCAGAAGCACTGTGAAAAGTGACAAAAGCGTTATTTTTCCAGAAGCACTAAAATAATGATCATAAGCTCTAAAACAGTGCCCAAAGCACTGTTTCATGAAAGTGCTAGAACAGTGACCCGAAGCGCTGAAACAAGTTTTCTAGAACACTAAAAACAAGACTTTTTAAGACTTTCTATTGCAAAATTTGATCTGGTCTTGTGGCATACTGTATCAAATATTGTGGAAGATAAGAAGGATGAATCCGTTGACTATGGTTGTGGAATTGCATGAGAGCTCTCCTCTAGAAGAAGGATCGTGAGTAGATTGACTCTACTACGTAATCTAATGTGTGACCCCTAGCAAAATCATGATATTTCTAGATGAACGTTCTATGTTGTAAAAGGAGTTTCTGATTTTGATATAGAAAACGCTGTTTTCTCAATTTGTTTCTATAACCGAGAGGTTTTTGGGGTTTTGTGACTTTGATTTTTTTTTTGAGAAACGTGGTGGACTTCCACTTTCGCAGCATGGATTTTCTGATTTGTTTTCACTTGATGTTTTCAGGATGATCTTTAATCTGATTTAAATGAATTTGTGAAAACATGGCAAGCAATTTTGAATAAGTGTTTTAAAACTGAAAAGATCATGTATGTTCAAAAATCATGAATGATCTTTATTGATTTTGATGGGTTGTTTTGACATTTGTACACAAATCAAATAGACTCACACTTAAGGACAAGTAGGTCATCATTATACTCACAACCCACATCTTGAACTACATTGACTCACATAGCAGTGTCACCCCCTAGAGGGCACCCATGTTTTTGTCGTTGCCAGGCACGTAATCAAAGTGATGGAAGTGGATACTGAATCCCTTGAGCAAGCGGTCCTTGGTAATTATATGGTGAGTGTCTTGGGGGTAGATTCTTCCCTCCCCTTGCACCATGAGTATGACAATGTATGGATACTGACTCGGCGAGAAACTAGTCTATGGTTCGTAGATAGGGTTCCATCCAATGTGGCAAATAGATAAACTCCCTCAGTTGACCTCCCAATCTTTAGAACAAAGATTTTGGGGATGGTTATCTTGCTCACTACCATCAAGTTGGACTTTCATCAACAACTTGCATTTTTATTATAGCAGATTGGAAAACCTGGCTTTGGTTGTTCCCACTTAGGTTGTTCCCATACAATGAGAACTTTTTCCCACTACGGCAGGCCTGCTAAAGGATTTAATAAAGTGTAAATGACATGAAATAAAAGTGAATCTGGCACTTTGGTCACCTACTAAAGGGGAGAGCATAAGCCTAATCACTACAAGCACAACATATAGGTTGTTATGTTTTAAAAGCCCAAAAATAAATTTTCTAATCTATGTGAAGGTGTTGCTTCATATAAATCATGTTCTTTTTAACTTGTACTGTAAAAATGTGGTGACTATCCTAGGATTGATAGATTTTCTTTAAGAAAAACAAGAAAGTGACTACCCTAGGATTGATCAATTTTAGAAACTTTGAAGTGGCTATCCTAGGTTGATCAATTTTAGAAAACTTTGAAGAGACTATCCTAGATTGATACGTTTTAGTCCAAATGTGAAAAAAATTAAAATCTGGCCGCGGATGCGTCGAATCCAGACTGAGTTTACAAAAGCATTGGAATATTGCACCAAAGCGCTAAAATACTTACCTGATGTGCTAAAACCCGAAAGTGCTGAAACATGACCCCAAAGTGCTGAAGTTTGCCATGGAAGCGCTAAATCACCCAATGTGCTAAAATAGTGACCAGATGCGCCAAAACAGTGACCGGAAGTGCTAAAAACTGAAAGCGCTAAAATAGCGACCAGAAGCGCTAAAAATTTTAACGGAAGTTCTACAAGAAAAACATGTTGAGAACCTGTGTGACACTTTACAGAAAATTGATAATTTTGCTAAAATTTAGGGTTCGGGCCCCATGGTGGGTGCCAAATTGTAAGTGTGAATAAGTAAACAAGATTAAAACACTTCTTAATACGACATTATATCAATGATTAATCAAATTGAATCAATTCAAAACAATAATCAATTGAAAGCATCATATTACTATCTATCTCCAAAGATTTATTAAATTAGAATTGCTCTCAGATTGTTAATCACTATGATTGTTAAAATGACTATCTGAAGAACGAGATGATACTAATGCAATGATATGGAGCTAAAAGACAATACTAGATGATAAAATGAATTAAACTAGCATGACATGGACATGAAATAGATAATTGCAGCTACAAGAGGAAACCATTGATGTGAAAGCTTGATTGTTGGATTTTAGATGCTTGATTGCTTGATGCTTGAGTGCTTGAATTCCTGCAGAGTAAGAGTGCAAAAGTTAGATTATCTGGATCTTTTCTTGTTTCAATGAGGCTTTATTTATAGATTTCCTGGCTGTAGAAATGCATAGAGAAAGCTTTGAGAGGCTTGGATTCAATCTGGAGAATTGAATGGTGAGAGATGGAGGAGATTGAGAGAAAAATGGAGATTGTCTCTACCCATGAAAACACCAGGCAAGAGAAGAGGAAGAATTGATGGAGGAGGATTGAGAGATCAAATTCCAAATTTGTCTCCAATTTGTCTCCAAAACTTCCTGTGAAGTTTCAATCAATTAATTTTGACATATTTTAGACATGGATTAGACATAGGAAATCTAATTCATTTTTGAGGAAATGTAGATTGGAATATTCCTTATGCTCTAATTCAAATATTTTTGATTTATTTAAATTAGGAAAAGGGAGATAAATAATTTAATAAAACAAACTATAGGATAGTTGTTTATTAAATTAAATAGAAGAATATGGCATTTCATCAATAAAATGTTTGAATCTTTATTTAATTAATTTGAGATCGATCTGATAGAATAAAATAGGGATTTGATAATTAAATCGAACAAAGTATTTAATTTTTTTTATTTAATTAAGATGAGATATTAGAAGAATTTAAATGCGATGTGAATGTGAACTATTTAAATAAATATTTCTATTTATTCAAACAGTAGAGGAAATTAGGATATTTAATCAAATAATTTGTATTTAATTAATCGGATGTTCCAGACCAATTTAGGTGTATACAAATACATTTTATTATATTATTATTAATTATAACAACAAATAAGATGAATTTAATGAAGTTGTAATTATAATGAGCATTCTTGGTGTAAGTCCTTATCCCATTAAATTTATTGAGGCTATTCAAATTTATATGAGTGTAACTAATAAGTATTATTTATGAATATATTTATAAAAAGTTATTTTTTCACATGCAATCCAATCCAACCTCGGAGATCCACTCACTATGATAAATTAGAAGATAATCTAGTGATGGGTGAATACATTCAAATATCTTAGATGAAAGAGGGAAATAAAGAAGAGGAAACCCAATATATTTTTTGTCTTTCCTACCATTATTTTATATCCTAGAAGAAAAATTAATCAATGTCGTTTGTGCAAAACTAGTAAATTCTCAAGGACCTCTTTAGTGATCGATTTTCCTCCAAAAAACAAGTTGTCTTTTAAAATTACCCAAAGCATTAAATTATACTACAATATATTAAATATATTGTATAACCAACCAAACTATATGCGTTCCTTAAATTAGTCAGAGTGACTATGTTTTCACTAAAGAATGACCCCCTCAATATTGTACCCTCATTAAAAAAATTCAATGAGAATCAATATCCATTAAAAAAGATTTACCTATTTGTAAAATGTAAAATATTTTAGTTAGCAAGGTCCTGACATTGTTGAAATTTAAATTTCCATGTGCGTGCAAACCTACATTAACATGGGAAACCTTGAAAATTTGAGATGTAACTTGTGAGATAACCTTTGGTGTTTTGGAAGCTATCTTTTCTTTAGATAAATTTTCAAGTTTTTTTAGAAAGAAATAAAAAACTAAAAAATTTAAATGTTTAAATATGTGAAGAGAGGGTTCAATCAAAGAGAATGAATGAACCCCTACTTCTGACCATAAACATGCAATTATATGCAATAAAAAAATTATTCTAACTCTTTTAGCATCTATGAAAGGAGTTTTTAGAGCTTAAAATGATGTGTACCTTGCTACAAGAAGCCTATTTTAAGGATACAAAGGACTCATTCGCCTTCTATGGTGAATAGATCTTTGTTAGGGTTTCTTAAACTAAGATCTAGATTCTATTCCTTTATTCATGCACTCTTAGATCCTCAGTTGTTAGCTCTTGAAAACTTGTAATAATTTTTGTAGAATTTTTTCCATGTTTTTGCACTATGAATGACAATTTTGCAACTTGATAACTTTGACAATTTTGCTTCCAATGTGTTCTCCATTTGATCTTCAAACTATAAATCTTAAAATACACATTCAAGAGAGGGAAAACTTGTTTATTGTTATTGAATAGGGGTTTTCCTAAGTCAAACCCCTTGTATTTAATTAATCCAAATGATGAAATAATGAAATTAAAGCATGAACATGAAATGCTACAATGTTCATACCTTGGAAGTTGTCTTAGAAGATAAATTTACAAACTAAAATTTAGTGTCCATGAAGAATGCATATCTTGATCTTGAATAAGATGTATAACAATATTTTCAATGTAGATCTTCAATGCTACATCAAATATCTTAGCTCAACAACATGTAGGAATGCACTATCCCTTTGTCATGATGAAATGATCTTGAATTTTTGCAAGACTTCATTAAATTGAATTTGAATGCCTTTGAAATGATCTTGAATTTCTGCAAGACTTCATTAAACTGAATTTGAATGCCTTTGAAATGATCTTGAAGTGTGTTAATTCTTGAAAAACTAAATACTTAGACCTCATGTAAACTTTCTAGGAGAAAGAAGGTGAATTAACCTCATATGTATACTAAATGTAGGGATTAATCTCAAAATTAAAACAATTCAAGCCGACACTACATCTAGAATTAAAAATTATTATTATGCCATCAAAATTAAATTGAAAAAGAGAGGTCCTAAGAGAGGAGGACTCATTCGCCACTAAAGGGGAATGGGTACTAGCACAATTTTCTAGGACCTTGATTTAGGAGGTGAAAAGAACATCAAAAACCCATTTCAAAAGTGTTAAGAAAGGGGGGTCCTATATATAAAAGACTCATTCGCCACTAAAGGTGAATGGGTCCTAGCACCATTTTCTAGGACCTTGCTTTTTCCAAATTTAATGTTATGTCATATCATTATTGGGTGTCGAAATAGATCCTTCAGAAGGTGTCTTTAAGAAGGCTTGAATTTGAATTAAAGGGGCTAATTAAGCTCAATTAACTATAATTAATTAATAGGACCCTAGATAAGTGTGAAAGCGTAATTTAACACTTTACAAAACCATAAATAAGCTGCAAATTAAATACATTTTATTTTAAAAGGGGTCCTCGATTAATGTGAATGTGTACAACACATTACAACACTAACCCAAGACATAATTAGGTTAATTTGATAGAAAATTAATCCCAAACCAAGTAAGGGAAGGAGATACTTTTTTCATTAGTACATTTTCCCCCACTTTAGTGAGAGTTTCCCCCAATGACAAAATCATTAGGCTATTTGTTTGTAACATATGTTGCTCACTCTAGGGTAGTGGAACCTCAGTCTGTTAGCTAGGTGAGTTGTCACAAAGAGGTGGTTTAGTGATAAAGGCATGTGAGTGGGTGGAGTTCTCACCCTATAATGAGAAAGTCATGCCAGTGTGTTAGCTTCTCATTATACTAACCATACCAAAGCTATCCTCCTGATAAATTCAAAAAGGAACCACAATGCAATTCTTTAGTGCCTAATGTCTCCAAGAGAGGAAAAGTCAAGAATATCAGATCACCACTTATGGGACAACTCTCATTTCAGATCATACCATGAAGGGAGATTGTATGCTTAGAAGTATCACACTCTTTGAGGACATGAAACCCAATGCAACCACCATGAAAAGGAAATTTCACAAGAAAAAAAAATCACACCATGAAATATGTTGAAATATGTCATCGATGTGTGCACCCACTTTAAAGTGGTTTCTAACACCATTACTATGAGAAATTTCTTTAAAGTAGCCAATATTTTATCTTCAGACATGAGAGCTTTCCTCAAAAAACCCTATACCAAGTCATGTGTTTCTAAAATAAAGTTACATCATGAAAAAGGAAGGAAGGGTTGCCCCCAAAAAATACATAAGGGATCTATAGATTCAGGGTTAGTATGTCTTTGCTACATTGTTGTTTTAAGAGCGTGAAACTATCATCATTCCCAAAATACTCATAGAATTTGTAGAATGATACAAACAAAGTGAAAACAAATAAAAATCCTTTTGGGTCAACATGGAAGAGACCTAAATGTCTCAATTCTTTACATCATCCCCAAAAGGAAAATGCAAGAAAAATGAAAACAGATAAAGGAAAAATCTTTTGGGTCAATATGGAAGAGACATGAATTTCTCGATGCCTTGTGTCATCCCGTAAAGGAAAACATAAGACAAATAAAATTTGATAAAGTAAAAAGAATTTGTGTCAACATGGAAGAGACATGAATGTATCAATGCCTTGCATCGTCCCCAAAAGGAAAACACAAGACATGAAAAATGATAAAGGTGTAATACCCCTCCGTTTTGCTTCTTGTTCGGTTTGCTTTATGTTTTATTTGGTTGCAGATACTTTGATACTAGACACAGTTTGGTTATGAAGTTTTGATCACTACATTTGAGCGACAACTATTATTGTCTGATGTCGTTATCTGATTATTGTTTCACATGCATTATGGATTAATGATGTTAGTAGAGTTAACATGAGATGTTATTATGAGGTTATTGATTATGATGTTAATGTCGATTTTTGATGAGTGTATTGGTGAAGAGGACGGGTTCGCATCACTCGCTTGCGAGCACCCTTCGAATTCATGATTTCCTCTTCATGGTGTGTATTATATGTTGGATATATTATATGATGTTGGTTACTATGTTTTCAGGTTTGCAAGTACATGACATCGACTCCACCTGGTTTCACAATTTTGAGCATGTCGATCCAATGGTTAAGTTGAATGGGAGATAGTAGCTAGGTAACTTGTGTCAATTCTACGCCCTAGCCATAGTCTGTCATCAGTCGTGTGTGTCGAGTCATGTTTGACTTGCTTTAATGTTATATAAATTTTGAAAGGATTCTTGTTTTGGAAATAGATGTTTAGAATAATTGCATTAAATCATATTGTGGTTATTTAATTTAAATTATGCAATGTGGATAAAATTTTATATTTAAATTAGTTAATTAAATTAAATTTATTTAATTAATTAAATTTAATCCATGGGGATGAATTTAATTATTAAATAATTAAATTAATTAATTGGATGCGATGCAAGAAAATTAAAAGAAAGAAAATAATTAAAATCCATTATGGAATTTTATTTCATTTAGTGGGAATTTAATTATTTTGGGATTTTATTTCAATTAAGTTGGAATTAAATTAGAACTTGAAATTGCATTTTAAAGTCAATTTGGTTTTCGAAAATAGAAAAGAAAATAAATATCTAATTCCCAACTTGGCATGCAAAGGGAATTAGGGTTGTATTAGATATTTTTGGGATTTATGTGGAATACATGTTTTCAATTTTGGGGAGAGAAATTTTGGAAGGAATTCATCTTTAAGAGCATTCAAGATTTTTGGGGAATTTGCAGAAGAAGGGTTTGAATCGGTTTTTGGATTTTGGATTGGATTCGTTGCACGTTTGAGGAAATTCTTGGAGGAGGCTTGTATCAAAGAAATTCATCTTCTTTTGTAGCTTCAGATTCCAGGTTTTGTACTTGTTTGTTCAATTCAATTTCAATTTAATGGTTTGGGGAAAATTTGTTAAATTTATTGTAAGATATATATTTTGTAAACAAAATTCGTAGATCCTTTGTTGAAATTTAGTATTTGTTTGTGCTTCAAACATTAAGGTAGTTTCATGAAGAATCTTATTCTTGGGAAATTATTCAGATCTATTCTTCAAACTCAAACCCTCGTAGAAAACCTCCATTGAAAATTAAATAAAATTAAGATCTATTCAATTTTCTTTTTTTTAATTATTTAAAAATTTGAAAGAATAGATCGAAAGAAATTAAATTTACATGTTTTGAATTTTGAAAGACATTCTAGAAAAATTTAATTAATTTCATGTTAATGGTTTTTTTATAATTTTCTCAATTTTACCAATCATAGAATTTCTGGTATATATATATATATATTTATATATTATATGTGTTTACATATAATATATAAAAATATATATACATATATGATAAAATATTTGTTCTATCAAAATGTCCTTGAAAATTTCTTTTATTCTCGAAATCCCGTACGAAAATCTCGTATTGACATTAATGGTGAAAATTTATTGTTTTGGGTTTCTATTTAAAAAAAAAATTAAAACCCACAGTCGATGGTGGCCATGACCCCACCGCCCGCATACATATGTGGGAGGGGCATTGCCATGGGATAGTGCACCCACCTTTTAGAGGGATGCACTATCACATGACAAGCGCTGACCCCACGCCTATCAGAGTGGATGTGACTGGCGGGTACAAGTGACCGATGGAACACCACTGTACATTATTTTGACTTTTCTTTCCTTGAAAAGGAAATTCCGATGCTTGGGCAATGATTTTTATTTTATTTTAATTTTATTTTTTTTATATATGAAACAAATGTTTCGCCTATGTACGGGCGTCTGTTCATCCGTCTGTCATCCGAGGTAGCTCGGAATTCAAAGCTTGGTTTTTAATCTTTTATTAAATATATAAATACTATATAAATATATATATTATATGATTAATATATGTATATATATATATATATATATGTATATATATTTAAGAGTTCATTATGTTTAGATTCTTCCAGATATAATTAATACTTAGACTGGTAATTTTTATTAAATAGAGGTTGTTGATAGTATATGATACAAGCATGTTTTAAATGTAGTGTATATATAAATTAAATGAATGTATTTAAATATTTAAAGCATGTTATTTAATATATATTTAAGTGTATATATATTTGATGTTCAATTTTAGACATATTAATGCATGCAAGTAATTAGGCAATGATTTAAATTGAAATGCTTAATGTGCATGGTTAGATAAGTTTGTGAAAAGTATTTATTTCAATGAAGGAATTATTATGTTTTAATGAGAATTTAGAATGATATTATTTTAATTTTTGCGAGAAGCTTTAGATAAAGAAATGGGTTTAAGATATCTGAAATTAGCGTATTTCCTTACTTTGCCTATTGTTGCTATCTTTCCTTTATATTCATGATTGGGGAAAAAGGGCTTTATACTTAACTGTGTTAACCCTATGATCATGCTTTGACTTTGTCATTATTTCTATTGAACAAGTATGGATTTAAGAAATCCAAATATTAGATTTGAATTATGGCTTGAATGCTTGTTGTAGCTATGTTGTCAAGTTGCATTATGGGATTTGGGATTTAGTGTTAGTCCAAAATTATAAGTCTTCCAGAAGACCCTTGAGGATGAGGGTTGCGTGGCGGGGCATTACAAAAGGAAAAATATTTTGGGTCAACATGGAAGAGATATGAATGTCTCGACACCTTGCATCATCCCCAAAAGGAAAACACAAGACAAATGAAAAATGATAAAGGAAAAATATTTTGGGTTAACATCGAAGAGATATGAATGTCTTTATGCCTTGTGTCATCCCAAAAAGGAAAACACAAGAAAAATTCTTACAAGATAGAGAAGAATGAAGGTACATATATCAAAGGAGGAATTTTTTTTACTTCTATGCTTGGGAAATGGAACAACAATCTTCTTCACTCTCATTCAAGGAAAACCCTAGAGATCTCAATCTAAGGTGTGCAAATGAGAAAGAGAGCTTACAATACGGTTGTCTTAGAGTTTGATTATAAACTAAAGAGGCATTCACCACCAATCTAGGGTTTGGAAAGACAATTGAAATGTAAGACCTAATGTTAAAACCTAATGCACTATGAAACCTTACTAAATGATTTAGAAATACATGTAAATCATAACAAAAAGGTGAGAAATCAGAAGTGTGCACCTAAGAATCTGAATATGTCTAGAATGAGCTCTAAAACATTGAAAATACTAGAATTAGGGCACATTAGGACTCATATGTGATTCTAGGCATACCAGTCCCAAACTAGGGTTTCTAGTCTAGAACAAGCTTTTGATATTGTAGATTCAAGATCTACAAAAAATTAGAAACTTATTGAAGTGGGACTCATACACCACATCTGGCATATCAGTCCCATTCCACATTTTTAGGAATTCAATGTCTAGATCTATGCTCCAATATCTCTTTTCCTTCCCAAATTGATTTCCTGATCCGAACTTGTTAAAATAACCACAAAATAGAATATAGAGTCAATTTGGTTGTGGGGGGTTTTCCTTGGTCAAACCCCTAGTTTGGTAATCAAACCTTGATAGAAATAATATATCTCGAATGTGAATGTAAACATAAACCCTAACCTTAAGTGTGTCTAATATTAGAAAATCTTAAATGTAATGCACCCATATTCTATTGTGGTACAATGAGATGCAAGAATGAAGAATAGACATGAATGAATCACTTTGAGAGATCCCTAATCACCCAAATGAGCCCTAATGATGTATGTACCTTCCTTATGCTAAATGTAAAATTATAATGGAGAATGGAATCACTTAGGAAACAAGTCAGTAGGTTCCGCTTAATGGCTAGTTGCATCTCCCCAACATAGAATCCATCATGATTCAACATAGACAACCATAATCAACCCTTAACAATGCTACACCTTAGATGAAAGTGAGCTTGAAGACCTAAAAAAAAAATAATGTTGCTCCAAGGCTTCAAATTTTCTGATCACTTGTTCTTGAAAGCTCTTGTGAAGAATGCTTGAATGCCCTTGAATGCTTGGACCTTGAAATTTCTCTCCTAGATTCTTTCTTAGATGAAAAGTGACTTTAGAAGCTTGTCTATATAGGCATTACACATAATTTACCATTATTTGGATCTCAAGAGACGACATTAACCAAAAAAATTCAATTAAAAACTTGAATTTCTCTCTCAAACCCTAAAAAGTTCCCAAGTGGGACTCATATGCCCAAGGTGCCATATGAGGCCCACCCTAGATTTTCAGGCTAGTTTGTTAAAAAATTTAATGATTTTGATGTTTTTGTCAGGTTTTTAGTTGAAATAAGCCTCAAGATCCAAAATAAAGGGTCTTAGGGGCCTATTAATGATGATTTAAAGGGTATTTAATGCAAGGGTGCCAGAATAGGTCCAAATTAGGCAAGAAATGACACTATCTCCAAGAAGGGAGTATAACTTTTGTTTCCACATTTAGCCTCCACCTTCATGTGCATATGCAAGCTAAAGGAATCTGAACAATGCATTTAATTTCATAAAAGGATACTCATATGGATTTATTCAAAATGCAGGAGAATGAAGCCCCCACTATTGCTATCTATAAGGCCAATATGTTAGGAACCACAACTTGCAATACAAATTCATTAGTCATCCAAAAACCCTCTTATCTAACTTCAAATAGAAATCAAATTCGAGGGTACATGTATGCCCCCTTGACTTTGCTTGCTTTATGAAGGTGGAATCAAGGTAGAAATCTAGCCAAATCAAATTAGATAAGTTGTATCATAGGGTATTTCCAAGTACCATACCACATAATGATAGATATTTGATAAGAACAAACAACATCAAGAATGGAGCTCTCTAGCCCGCATTATGCTAATATGAATGAAAGGAACTTTTAACCCTATTCTAGTAAAACTCTAATTTTAACATATATGAGTAAAAAGTGAAGTAATTTATAGCTATTTAATCTTTTACCTTCTTGTAGTTTGACTTTGTTGAAGAGTAGGTGAAAATGTTGAGCTGACAATAATGCAAGCCCTCAGAACTCGATACGTTGTGAGAGGAGGTAGCACGAGGTGACCTTCAACACCAAGTGAGTTTATTTTTTGTACCTTATCTTTTTTTATGCATTTAATTTAAATTTTACATATTTATATGGTGATTTAGGACCTTGGAATAAAATTTCACAAAGTGCCTCTTTTTTTGAAAAGTGTCCCATTTTTTCGTAGTGTCCCCTTTTATCGTGAAGTGTCTCACATTATCACAAAGTGACCCAAAAGGGAAATAAATTGTCTTGGATCTTTAGAAAAATAGACTAGAAAAAATTTATCACACTTTTTGATTATTGATGTAAAGATTTTAGATTTTAAAATTCTTACAGGACATACTTTTTCTCTTTTTTGTTAGACACAATCCTATCACATGCTAGACCTAGTCTCAACATTATCAAAGGTAGATGTCGAGACTTTGTAGACTACAATTGGTATCTATTGGGTGTACCTCATGCTTCCCATGTGGTACCATGATGCCATGCTAATGGCATTAGCTTAGAGATCAGTTGTTGAAACCTGTACCTTTAACCTACATATGGGTGAGATGACAATCACCCTAGAGGACATTCATCACATCCTATAGGTCCCTATTTAGTGTGAGACCATATGCCTTATAGGGGAGCTATCATATTTATAGATGTGAGTTGATATGGAATACTGCTTGGATGGAACAATTTGAGAGGAGATCGTGGGGCCACACATTGAGCTACCATGGCTACTCTATGCACCATCTTCACTCTTGAGATGGATTATGATTTTTATAGTGGCACTAGTACTCATCCTTGATGGCTAGGGAGCACACCTAGATGGAGGACTAGTCCACATGATCAGATGGATGGAGCACCACATGATAGTATACACTTGAGGCCACAACATATTAGCACATTTATATTATGATCTCAAGAAGTTGGAATATCGTGAGGTGAATAATATGGTGCATTCTACACTGCTACATGTATGGTTTCTAGAGCATATGACATGCACCAGACATAAGGGATTCCCTTCAATATCCACCATCGGGTACCACCATTCCTTTAATTATCCACTGAGATTAGCATGGCAGTCTAGAGATCTTGTATATTGGAGAGTCAAATTCGACTGCCTTGATTAGGAGGAGATCATGTCGAGACCTTACCAACTAATACAATAGATGTCAGATGGACTCTCTAGCTAAGAAGGATGCAAAAGGATATATTTCTACTAGGTAGAAAATTGTGTTGTATGACCATTGTACTACCATCCTATCATGCAATAGTTTGGCCAGATTTAGATAGCACTAGTATTATGACCCTTCTATAGATGATCGATGTGGAGTGCCTAGAGGCTAGGAGATACTAGATGATTCATCTTTGATGGTGTCATCTCTAGTGACTCTAATGATAGTGACCATGGCATGCCCCTAGTCTCCAATGATGATGATGTCGGTACTACAGATACATATGAGGAATGGTGGATAGTAGCATGACCAACTCCAGTGCTCCCATGTCTTAGCCGATAGGCTATGCAAGACCACTCCCAAATTAGAGGGGTGAAGAGGAGGATATAGCTGAGGATACAAGACTCAAGGTTACTGATCTATTCATAGATAAGATAAATGAGGACTACAACTCAAAAATAGGCACTAATTATGAGGGAGAGGAGGAGGTTGAGGAGAAGGAGGAGGAGGAGCTAATGAGTGAGGATAGTGACACGGTAGATAGGGGTCTATTTTCCCATAAGTAGGGAGATCCATCTCCCATTTTTGTTACCAAAACAAAGTCTATAGTCATAGCATACACTAGCACCCATGAGCATGGAGAGGATGGTACATCTTCCATGTCTCCTACATGGGACAAGGTTGTCTTTACATAGCTATATGGAGACTTAGGTGTGACATTTTATTTATGAATCAGCTTATTCTTTAATGGTTGTGATTTTAATTTATATATATATATATATATTGTGATGTGTACTAATTAGATTTATAATTTCTATCTTGCAAGTGTTGTGAGAGATTTAGAGGACCTCTATCGATAGGTCACTATAGAGATAGTTCCCCCCATTCTCACAGATGAGACTACAAACTACATTCCCCCACCCATCATGCAGTGGGATCGAGAGCTCTTTGGGCTATATGTCAAACTAATGGTAGTGTATGAGGGGGCTACTAGGCATGCAAGCCAAGGCTACCTATGAGGAGATCTGATCATCTCAAGGTCCAATAGAGGTCGAGAGACTCCATGCAGAAGTAGCTAGGGTACAAGCAGAGAGACTTCCTAGCGGAGAAGCACCGAGAGGCCATTGGACAAGCACATGGTCTACAATAATATGCATTTGATGGTCTTATCAGTTCATGCTCATGATCACATACCACTCTCTCGATGCATTATTTCTAGACAAATACGATCATTAGGTCTCAAGGGATCCAATAGTCATATGTCACATTAGCATTTTATATATTGATGACATGTACTTAAAAATTTTGGATATATATATATATATATGATAATTTTATGTTTGATTATTTATGTTTTTGTGTTTAATGTTAAATGACAATATGATTTATCGACTAAAATTTTGTAAGACTATTTAATAAATGTCTCCATGGTTTAACATGTTTTATTTGACCTATTTAAAACTATTTTAGGTTGTCTTAGATGTGACATTGAGATTAAGTATGTTATGCTAGATTAAATGCACCTATGATCTAAATAAAGAACATTAAATTCATATAAGGATATAATCTCACATAACACATAAGATGAACTTGAATAGCATGAAACCTAAAGTAACCACTGAGAATTTAATCTAAATAATTACTTTAGTATTCAAGACACACAAATAAATGTTTTTCAAGAATGAATCAATGTGAGACCATATAGAATGTCATATATGAACTCTAATACCACTTCTTTATAACTCACACTATTCAAGAGGGTTAGACATAATAGTAGTCCAAATGTGTAGTGTTAATAATTTCTTTAAGAGGTGTATCATCTATTTATGTTAATGTGTATGCTTCAGACCCATAACTTTCATTAATTTTGTAAGGTCCCAACCAATTAGAGTTGAAATTTCCTTTTTCAGATGGGGTGAGATTGACATTACATTGATTCTCACATAACTCTAAATTACCTTTATTGAATTACCAAGGGATAACATTATTATTGTAACTCCATTTCATTCTCCTAGAGTAATCTTGAAGGTGCTCAAAAGTATTAATTCACTATTTGTCAATCATTTCAAGTTGATGTAATTTTTGTTATTTATAAGTTTTGGGTATGTGTAGGATCATGATAGGCCAAAAAGTGGCGATATGTAAGTAATATGATGGCCCATGTGGCTGATGACTTTTTTTTAACCCAAAATTGATGAAACGAAAAGGGTTTTTAAAGGAGATTGTTAGCTTTCCACCAATATAAATTATGCTTTACTTTGAATTTAATAAGTAATTATTATTCATTTTCTATTTGAATTATGACTAAAGTCGTGATTGATAGGTTGATTGAAAAACATTTATAGCTTTCAAGTGGTATCACTTTTCTTGAATCTGAAACATGCATCACATTCTATGCTTTGCATACTATAGGATTAAAAAAAAAAATTGAATTTCATGAACTTTTGACCAAGTTAAGGTGGTTAGACATACGATTTTTAATATTTTTTAAAAGTTGTAATAAAAAATTCATAATTAATTATTTACTTAGAAAAAAATTAGAAAAAAATATGCATCACATTGGGACATGAGTCCCTACTTATATATAAAATATCATAAAAACATATTATCATTTTATTGTTGTTAGGGTGGTTAGATAGACACCTACTTATTTTTTCCTTGAAATTTAAGTACTACTACATTGAAATTTCAAAATTTCGCCAAATGGTTTTTTTTTTTTGTAAATAAACCTAGTAATTTAGAAACTACATTCAATTTTCTACAGATTCTATTCTTACATATTTTTAAAATAAAAAAAGATAACTTATTCAAATTTTTATGTCAAGTTTTCCAACTTTGATTTTTCTGAATCTTATCACCACTTAAGGGCCTATTTTTTCCATGATGATCTTGTAAATACCATTTTATCATCAATAAGTCCCTAAAGAGTAGTCCTTAACATAGGAATATCTAACTCCAAAGACATTATTTTTTCGGTGTCATAGACGAGGTTATAAGGGGTAGTTCCACTGGATAATCTTACATTCGTGCGATAGGCCCATAACACATATGTTAGCTGCGTGTGTCAATGCTTATTATGTTTTCTAATGGTTTTCCTTAAGATCTGTTTGAGGGTTCTATTAGTTTATTTAGCTTGACCATTAGATTATGGATAATAGGGTGTTGAGAAACGATGTTGAATGTTTAATGTCTCTAAGAAATTCTTCACATCATTATTCTTAAAGGGTGTCCCATTTTCCAAAACTAATGAGAAAGGAAGTCCAAATCATGCAATAATGTGTTTCAATAATAAATGACATATTACATTAGAGGTTGTTGAATGAAGTGGAATTGTTTCTACCCATTTAATGAAATAATATTTTGTGGTGATTATGAATGTATGACTGGCAGGGAAGGTGGTGATATTTTTTCAATGAGATCCAAACCCCAAACTACAAAAGGAAATATAGGAACTTGAGCATGAAGTTCAAAGGAAGGAGTGTGAATCAAATTTCTATGTTCTTGACATTTGTGACATCTTTTAATGTATGCAAAGAAATCTTGTTCCATATGTTTGTAATAGTATCCTATTCGAGTTAGTTTTTGGACTAATGTCCTTCCTCCAAAATGACCTCCACAAGAACCTACATGAGCTTATTCAAGTGTTGTTTGGATTTCAAATTTTCTAAGGCATCTAAGTAAGAGACCATTAAAGGAACTCTGATATAAAATGTTGGAAAGAATTATATATTTAGACACAAGGTTTTGAAGGTGAGCTCGCGTGTTTTTAGTTGTCGGCTCAAGAAAGGTACCATCTTTTAAATAAATAAATATCAAAGAGTACCATGCACTTGAGTTTTCCATGGTTGTTAATAATTATTCTATTTTAGATTCTATCGATGGTTTCTTAACTATACGCACAATAAATTTGAAGTCTTTTGAGGGATCTTGAGGAGATATCAGAGAAGTTGCACTTGCCATTGCATCTGCATGCTAATTATCCTTTCATGGGATGTTGTCACTGGTAAAATAATCAAAATTCTCTAACAAATTCATTATGAGATCCTTGTATTTTGATATTTTTTCATTCTTCATTTGATATGTTCCATTTACTTGTTTAATGACTAATGCAAATCACTGAATATTTAATGTTTCAAGCTCGCAGAGTTAAAGCAATGTGTAATCCATCAATTAATGCTCTATACTCTTTGTTATTGTTCATGCATTAGAAATTTAACTAATATGATAAGGGAATAGGCTTTCCTTTAGGTAGAGCTATTATAATTCTCATGTTGGAGCTTGTTCTGCACTTAGATCCATAAAAATATAACTCCCATATTTATTCATCTTTCTAAATAGTCATCACATTCTTATCAAGAAATTGTTCTATATTAGGTAATGCCAAGGGGGAAGGGGAATCAGCTAATTGGTCAGTCACGAATTTTCCTTTAATTTCTTTTTGTGAAACAAATTTAATGTAAAACTTAGTTAGCAACATAAACAACTTAGCTAAGCATCTTGCTAAATCGGTTTTAGTGAAAATATGTTTTAGAGGATCGAATTTCATCATCAAATGTATTTTAGCATTTAGTATGCAATGTCTCAACTTACTTGTAGCGAATACAAGAGGAAAATATTATTTCTCTATCACTATGTATCATTTCTCGTAATCAATCAAAGCTTGGTTAATATAATAAATAGGATTCTCTTTACCATTTTTGTATTTTTGAGCCAACAATGTTGTAAGAGCATGGGTTGATGCTGCTATGTAAAGAATGAAGGGTTTTTTTTGCATAGTAGGTTGTAAAATAGGTGGAGTGTCAAGATAATCTTCCAAAATTTTAAAAGCCTATTTATAATCCTAATTCCAAATAAATTGATCCTCTCTCTTAAGTAGATGTGTAAAAGGTAATGTTCAATTCGCTAAGGATGCGACAAAATGATGAATAGCCTACATTCTTCCTTGTAAAGTGCATAATTGAGAAATGTTTCTAGGAGGTGGCATGTTAGCTATTACATAAATTTTCTTTGTGTCCACCTCAATGCTCCTGTAAGACACTATCTACACCAAAGACACACTTTTTCGGATTTGATCTCATATTGTATTTTTGTATTCGCTCAAAGATTTTTTGAAGGACATTCACATTATCTTGTCTCATTAAAGATTTGGCTAGAATATCATCAACATAGTCTTCCAAAATATTATGTATGTAATCATGAAATATTGATGTCATAGCTCATTGATATGTTGCTCCCACATTATTTAATCCAAAGGGCATCATTACCTAACAAAATATTCCCCAAATAGTCATAAATGTTGTTTTATATTGATCTTGAGGGTTGATAAAGATTTGATTATATTTCAAAAATACATCCATGAATGACAACAAAACATGTCCTAAAGTCAAGTTTACTATCATGTAAATATTAGGAAGGGGAAAGTCATCTTTGAGAGATGCTTTATTCAAATTATGAAAAATTTGTACACATCCTAATACAAAATTATCTAGTTTTGTAACTGTGACAATATTTGAGATCCAAGGAAAATAATCTATAGGTCTTATGAATCTAGCTTCAAGGAGTTTTTCAATATCACCCTTAACTAGCAAGGCTATCTTAGGATTCATCTTTGTATCTTTTGTCTAACTGGTTTAGGATTTTGAACAAGGACTATGTTGTGTGTCACTATCATAGTATCAATTCTTGGCATATCCGAATAATTCCAAGCAAAAAGTTCAAGAAATGCATGAAGCAAAGTTGCATGGTCTTCTTGTTCCTCATCAATAAAGGCACTTTCCTATCTTAATCACTTTCTCTTTATTTTTGATTTCCATCAGTATATCAATTGTATCTCCTAAAGGAAATGCAATTTGTTTCATAAATTCAAAGTTGTATTTGTTGTGCATATTTTGCACACACGCCCCACCATTGGCAGGGACCCTCTTTTTTTCGCTCCCGGCGGGCTTCTTTGCTCCCGTATCATTTTGCATGCCCCTCATTTTGCTTTCCTAGTTGGTCAATGTGCCCTTCAAAGTCTCATTTTTGGCTGACCATATTTTTCCCCTAAAATAAAAAATTGCTAAGTCTTGGTTTTTTTGAGCTTCGCCTCTCGCCGATTCACTGTTCCCTTCACTCTTTGACTTTGGGGATAGATTTCCTATGGATTTTGGATTTTTTTGTGGTGCCTAAGTGAACTGACAAGGTTTTATTAAGTTTCAAGAAGTTTTGAAAATTCCAAAACTGTATTTTTGCAGCAACATTCCTGAAACAACATTCCTACAATGGCATTCCGACCTCACATTTCTGGAACGTACAAGCGCTCCTCCAAATCAAAAAAGGACTTCGACCCAAATGCTAAAATGGGGTCTTATCTTCCTTGGAACTTTCAAATTCCAAAATTGCAGTTGGGAGATACCATCCGGAGTTCTATGCTCTATCGGTTGTTTCAAAATAGTGTTCCTACAATGGCATTTCGGCCTCACGTTTCCAAAACGTACAAGCGCTCCTCCAAATAAAAAATGGACTTCGACCCAGATGCTAAAATGGGGTCTTATCTTCCTTGGAACTTTAAAATTCCAAAATTGCAGCTGAGAGATACCATCCAGAGTTCTGTGCTCTGTCGGTCGTTTCAAAATAGCATTCCTACAACGGCATTATGGCCTCACGTTTCTAGAATGTACAAGTGCACCTCCAAATTAGAAACAGACTTCAACCCAGATGCTAAAATGGGGCCTTATCATCCTTTGACCTTTCAAATTCCAAAATTGCAGTAGGGAAGTACCATCCGGAGTTTCGTGCTCTCTCGGTCGTTTTGAAACAGCATTCCTACAGCGACATTTCAGCCTCATGTTTTCAGAACATACAAGCACTCCTCCAAATCAAAAACGGGCTTCGACCCAAATGCTAAAATGGGGTCTTATCTTCCTTAGAACTTTCAAATTCCAAAATTGCAGCCGAGAGATACCATCTGGAGTTCCGTGCTCTATCGGCCATTTCAAAACAGCATTCCTATAACGGCATTCCGGCCTTACGCTTCCGGAACGTACAAGCGCACCTCCAAATCAGAAACAGACTTCAACCCAGATGCTAAAATGGGGTCTTATCCTCCCCTGACCTTTCAAATTTCAAAATTGCAGCTAGGAAGTACCATCTGGAGTTTCGTGCTCTGTCGGTCGTTTTGAAACAAAATTCCTACAACGACATTGCGGCCTCATGTTCCCAGAACGTACAAGCCCACCTCCAAATCAGAAATAGGCTTCGACCCAGATGCTAAAATGGGGTCTTATCCTCCCCTGAACTTTCAATTCCAAAATTGCAGTTGAGAAGTACCATCCAGAGTTCTGTGCTCTGTTGGTTGTTTTGAAATAGCATTCCTACAACAGCATTTCGGCCTCATGTTTCTGGAACATACAAGTGCACCTCCAAATTAGAAATGGACTTCAACCTAGATGCTAAAATGGGGTCTTATCCTCCCTCGACCTTTCAAATTCCAAATTTGCAGCTAGGAGATACCATCCAGAGTTTCGTGCTCTATCGGTCGTTTTGAAACAACATTCCTACAGCAGCATTTCGGCCTCATGTTTCCAGAATGTACAAGCGCACCTCCAAATAAGAAACAGACTTCGACCAAGATGCTAAAATAGGGTCTTATCCTCCCTAGAGGTTTCAAATTCCAAAATTGCAGCCGAGAAATACTATCCGGAGTTCCGTGCTCTGTCGGCCATTTCAAATCAGCATTCTTAAAACAACATTTCAGCCTCTCATTTTTGGTTTCAAGAAGCCTACCATGGATCCGTTGATAGAACCATTTGATCCAATAAGGAATGCTGAAATTCCATTGGGAAGAAGGTAGCTTTCAGCTACGGTAAAAGGGAAATTAGCTAGAAGACAAAACTGCTACAGTGACTGGCCACTACAAGACAAAACAGGGAAAAGACAAAGATGTATTTTAAATTACTGAATATTGTGGGGTGGGTGAAGCCCTAATGTAATTGAATCTGAGCCACACAATGTAACTCAATCATAGCCATTCATTTGGGCTTTGGTAAACTATAAATAGGTCTCTTCCCCTCATTTGTAAGTGTTGGAGAGCTGTTGTAAAAACATTCTGCAGCAATAGAAAGCAGCATTGCATGATCTATGGGTGTTACTTTTGAGTTTGTTCATTATGTCTGCATGGTTCTACCTTCCAAGTTAGTTTTAGTTGTAGTTTCTTGAATGGAAGCAGTAATGGTGATTGTTGTTATAGTATTTGATGAATTTCTAGCCCATACTTTTGGCACTTGTTGATTGCAAGTTGATGTGTAAAGTTAGTTTGGGCTTCTTTATTTGATTGTTGCAACTTAGTTCATTTGCATGTTCATGATGTGTGTATGCAAACTGAAAATCTTCAATCCTTAGAAGATTGCACTGGTTTTGTGTAACTGTAGGATCCTCTTGGCCAAGCAAAACCCAGTTTAGGGACTTTTTCTATTGTAGCAGCCTCCATGATCACTGTTCATTCGTAGTTTTGGATCCAGGAACCTTCTCTCTTCCTTGCCCTTTTTCCTTTTTTTTAATAAGTAACCTTAGGCAAGGTTCCTTGCACATTGTAAAGCTAAGTCTGATATTCAAATGGAGTTCAAGACTATTGTTTGAACCTGCAACAAATACACAACAACTCTCCCATCTTAAAAACTCCATTTGCTGATCCAACTTTCCCACTTTGTAACTCATCTGTAAGTTCACCTTGTGATTCCAACAAATCACATAAATCAACTGAGATATTCCAAGCACTGTCAAGACCTGACATCCGAGAGACCTTGGGATAGTGTTCTACAATTTGATTGTGGAAGATTTTCTTTCAAGAGAGGTGATGCACCTATGCATCACCTATGTTGTGAAGTGCATAAAAACACCATCAACAGTATTCTTCTTTGCTCATACCAATCTCACTACTTTCCTTTTCTTTGTCTTTTTATTTGGTGCTAATCATAGCACATGTAACTTGTTTGTTTTTAGGAGGATATGATTTTTCATAAAATCCTAGCATTTCTTTCAAGGCTTCATCATCTTTGAAGAATTAGCATGATGGTTCACAACTCATATCATGTAATTCAGGATGCTTCAAGGTGAGATTGATTTTTGGTTTACACATGATGGTGTCGATGTTTAGTGAGGGTCCTTTCATTGTTTGTATGATTGTAGAAGGGAAATATACCAAACCACTTTTTTCTCTTGTGTATTAAGTTCTACAGGAATAAAGATACTTTGTTCTTTGTTTCCACATCCTTTTCCACTATAACCCAGTTGTTTTATAATTTCATAACCTCTCCCATTCATTCTTTCCATTTTTTTCGAGTTTGGTGGTTTCTAGTATTTTATCTCATCAAAATTAGTTGTATAGCTTGTGTAATTTTCAAGGGTAGATGAGGTAGATGCTTGTGAGTCTCCTTCAAAATTCTGAATTGACATTACCATTGGTTTCTTTTATTGTGATTATGTATTCTCCTATAAAGGTGGTTTTAAACTCCAAGGAACCCCAGTCATCTTCCAATAACTTTGACATTGTTTCTGTTTCTTTTTTATCTTCTTCCATAGGTTCTATGTTGGATGTTGGAGTTAATGTGTTTAGGGGAATTTTCATTCCTTTTTCAACTTGTAAACAACTTTCAAAATTTAGCTCTATTTCAATTTCGTATAATTTATTGTTGTAGATAGAATTCATTATACGATGTTGAGTTGAAGGTACTGCATGCATCTCATGAATCTAAGGTCCCCATCAAAGAAGATTGCTAGAGTAATAAGTTATTTCACTTAATTAATTAATCATATTGGTTAATTAATTAAGTCACTTATCACTTTAAATTTACTTAAGCTAAACTTAGGCACATTAATAATTAATTAATTATTAATTAAATTAAGTGTGCACACTAGGGTTTCTTTTTTAGGTTTTGATCTCCTTTCTTAAGGATTGATCTTTTGTAATTATTCATTCAGTTAATGCATTTAATCTTGAAGCTTGCAGAGCACTTTTTCCTTTTTCTCTATATCTCTTTCTCGTGACAGGTTATTTGCATGTAGGTGATTATTGGGTTCTGTGAAGTTGGCTATCTCAACTTCTACATGGTATCAGAGCTCAAGACCTACTACTTCATATTTGTGTTTTGAAGGATTTTTGGAACTTCGAGGGTTTGGGGTTTTCTTTTTTTATCTAGGATTACCTCTTTCATTTGGTGCAGTTTGAGCCCAAACAGACCTCACAGTTGCGCTCAAGAGGCCTTTTCCAAGTTTTTTGAAATAAAACTTGTGCAGTTTGGGTGCAGTTGGCTCGAGAGGCAAAAAAAACTTTCCCCAGGGCTATATAGACCCTAGGCACAATTTTCTATGTAATATTTTTTTTAAAAATAAAAATAAAATTTAAAAATCAAGGGGTTTTTACCCTACTACTGGCGCCTCCCATGTAAATTAGGTCACACCATTGTCATGCTAATTGTTGACCACCAGGAGCGAAAGCCATTGGTGACACCCCTCCACTCTACCGCCAACCTCCGTCAGCCCCCACGGGCTCCTCTGCAAATGGCGTGCTCATATCAGGGACCAAGCGCCCCACACCCAGCCCCCATCGGACTCCCAACCCCTATGCTCGGTCATATCGATGACCAAGAGCTTTGGCACTAGCCCCAGACCATTGCCTCCTATTTCTGCATGTGACTAGGGGCTATTTTTTAAGCCCCAGTGTGCATGCAAGGCTCATTGGCCATTTCTGAGCAGTTTGAGTAAATCAGACGTATGATCTTTGTTTTTCAAAAACAAGATATCGCCAGAAAGCTGATTTGAGGCCAGATCCAATGGTATAGGTCTTTTTTTTGTTTTTGTCATTTTGATGTCTTTGTTTCCTATCAAATTCAAAACATGTTTTTTTGCATTCTAGGGGGCATAACTTTTGCGCCCGAACTCCATTTTCCAAAAATGAATAGGCATTGGAAAAGTGTTTCAGTTCTCTCTTCAAATCCTCATTTTATTTCATCAAAAAATTTACCAAGTACATATACTATTGTCTGAAGAATATTTTTCTTTCTCTTTCTTTTCATCTTTCAAAATTGTACTGGGGTTTGGGTTGCTGTGTTTTGGGGGTGTTTTTTTCTTGCTTTCTATAATTTACATCAAAAAACCAAAAACCTCTTTCATAAAACACATTTCAAAACTCATTCATTATGGTAGACTCTTCTTCTATTGAGCATATTTCCCCACATAATTATCACACATGGAAGGCATGAAGGAACAGACTTCTCATGTCAAAAGGGTTATGGTCATATTTGGATGACATTCAACCTTAGTTGAAATGGCCATTTGAGGTTTTTTAGCATAGGAATAGAATGGGCGAGGCCATGGGTTTTCTATCCTTGCATGTTTTAGATAGTCTTTTATTCCATCTAGAGAGTTGTACAACTCCTCGAGCTATGTGGTTGAAGTTTCATACTCTATTTCGCACCATTAATCAGTTTTGAGCACTTTGGATTGAGGCTGAATTGACTTCCTTAGTACCTAGTTCATATCCTACAATTGAGGATTTTTTGATGAATTTCAAATCATTATGATCATTGTTACAGGGTTGTGGTAAGAACAAAATAGATGGAAAGTGCATTTACCTAATTATCTCTAAGCTTTGTGGTTCATTTTAGATTTTTTCCTCTATATTCTACTATGGATGCCTTGGGTGCACACTTTATCATGCCTACTTTTGAGGTGTTTTGTGATTAGTTGACATGAGAGTAGGCCAAGATATCATAGTTGGATTCTCTCACCAGATCTAAGAACCAAGAACTGGTAGCTAAGTCATCTAAAGGGAAGTAGAAGCAGAAGTAGAAATAGAAGTCAAAGATAGATTTAGCTAGTTGTGAGAATTACTACAAGCCCCCTCCAAAGTCTGATTCAAAACTACAGTCCCATCCTAAATAGGGAAAATATTCAAAGTCTAGTGAGTCTTCCTCCAAGACTAAGAAGAAATCAATTGATCCTTGCAATTTCTATGGAAAGGAAGGATAGCCATTTTCTAGGTGTTGGAAATGATTAGAGGCTTTAGAGGAACCCATGCAAAAATATCATATCACCTCACCTCAAGCTCTTTCTCCACCCATAGGGAAAGGTCATTCTCTTTCTACATGAGCATTATCTTTAGGGTCCACTTAGATTCTAGATTCTAGTGCCTCTCACCATATGACACACACACAAGATCTGGTCACCACACTTGCCCCTACTGGCACTACACACATTGCAATTGGTAACTTAGCACAACTTTCAATTAATGGTTCAGGTATTGTTTCATTAGATGGTGGTTGTCTTCAAGATGTACTTTTTTTTCCTAACATTTCGATGAACCTTCTTTCTGTTTACCAGATTTTCCATTTTGTATCTGGTAAGATAGTTGAGTTCTCACCACATGATGTGATTATTCGAGACCTTAATGATCCTAATTTGGTCATGGCTACTGGGAGTGTTGATTATGCATCTCACTTATACATATTTCATGGATTTGAGAGTTGAGACAGTTCAGGTTCCTCTCTTATGGCACATGTAGACTCAGTGAGTAGGCTTCGACATGAGTGTTTGGGCCATGTCAATTACAAATATCTATAACATATGAGTACTCATGTGCTAGTGATTGGACTCCATCAAATTTCCTACACTGATGGTTTCTTTCAAGGTTGTGTACTTGGAAAACATCACCAAGATTCTTTTCCTACGGGTAGAGCCACACATGCTAATACACCTTTGGAGCTGGTACATAGTGACCTTATGTCTTTTACGACTCCTTCCTTTTTAGGGGCCCGATATGTACTCACTTTTATTGATGACTTATCCAAATGTACATGGGTGTACTTTCTTAAGTACAAGTTCAATGTCTTTGATTCCTTTAGGATATTTAAGACATTTGTGGAGAAGCAATCTGGACTTTCTATCAGAAGGATATGGACAAATAATAGGGGAGTATGTTAATAAATATTTCAATGATTTTTGCACTGAGCATAGTTTACAACATCAATTTATAGTACCTTACACCCCTCAACAGAATGGTGTTGATGAGAGAAAGAATAGAACCTTACGGGAGATGGCCAATTTTATGATCCAGTCTCGAGGTATGAGTTCTCCATTTTGGGTTGAGGTAGTAAATTATGCCAATTATATTTAGAATTAGATGCCTCATAAGGTATTGTTACATATGACTCCTAAGGACACTTGGACTCATGTCAAGCCTAATGTTTCTACATTCTGAGTTTTTGGTAGTGAGGCTTGTGCATTTATTCTCAATGCTCAGTGAAAATCCATGTAGATGAAGAGTCGACCACTCATGTTTTTTGGCTACTATGAGGATGTTAAGGCATACAGGTTGCTTGATCTTGATTCTAGAGATGTCTTGTTTTAGTGGAATGTCCAGTTTGATGAGCACTTTTCTCTTATGGATTCTCCATCACCAGCTTCTCCCTCACTTCCTACTCCTCCCTCTTCATCTCTCGAGGATGATGCAAATTATGATGCACCATCTCCACCACCAACAAGTACTTAGCATTTTCCCAAGTGGGCCTATGTTACTACTGAGGTAGCTGGATCTTTGGCAGGTGATCCTTTAGATACTCATCGCACTTGTGCTCAAACAACTGGTACTAGCCTTTTGATTCATGCAATTTTGGATGACCCTCATAATTTTTTAGAGGTGATAGATCACCTTGAGTGGGATAGGGCCATGGATGAGGAGTATTCTTCTTTGATGGAGAATCATACTTGGGATCTTTGTCCTCTTCCTAAGAGAAGAAAGTTGGTTCGGTGCAAGTGGGTGTATCGTCCCAAGTATGTTTTAGATGGTTTTCTCAGGTGGAGGGTATTGACTACTCCGAGACCTTTTCTCTTGTCACCAAGATGAACTCTATTTACTTTGTACTTTCACTTGCAACTTCATAGGGATGGATAATTTTTCAAATGGATGTGAAGAGTGCCTTCTTGCATGGAGACCTACATGAGGAGATCTATATGGAGCAGCCTCAAGGATTTGTGTAGGACACTTCTTCAGTTTGTAGACTTCAGCGTTCATTGTATGGTCCCAAACAAGCCCCTTGGGCTTGGTATGAGAAGATGGAATCTTTCTCATTTTCGTCTCACTTCACACACTGTCATTTTGATCACACAGTGTACATTCAATAGCAGGAGGGTGATCTTTTGATTCTTGTGATATATTTTGATGATCTCATTATTACAAGTAGCTCATCCTCCATGATTTAGAGTGTTTAGAGAGCTTTGATGGAGCAATTTGAGATGACAAATCTCGGTCTTCTGCATTTTTTCTGGTCCTACAGGTTATTCACTCTTCGGATGAGATTTCCATATTTCAACATAAGTATGCTTTTGATGTGCCTAGTGATTTGGCATGCTTGATTGCAAGCATACCCCCACACAATTTCAATCAGGTGTTGTTTTTTCTTCCACTTTCTCTATGCCTCCAGTAGATTCCACTTTATACAAGCAGTTGGTTGGTAGCTTCTTGTACCTGACACATTCTCATCCCGATCTTTCCTTTGCAGTTGGCTCTCGATTCTCACATGATCCACATGAGAGTCATTGTTAAGCTACCAAACATATCTTGAGGTACATTCAAGGAACCACTCATTATGGTATTCACTACACTTTAGGACCCCCTCACATTGTTGGCTTCACTGACACATATTGGGTTAGTGATGTCAATGATCAAAAGTCTACTTGTGTCTTTTTTTTTGGCCTTGGTTTTGGTCCTATCACATCGTCTTGCAAGAAACAATCAACTATTGCATTATCATCTATAGAAGCTAAGTACCGAGCAACAGTGTTAGCTAGTCAAGAGATTCTATGGCTTCAACAATTGATGATCGAGTTTGGGTTTCCTCTTGACAGTCCCACTATTCTTTGGTGTGACAATCAAAGTGCCATTCATATTTCTCGCAACCTAGTGGAGCATCAATGAACTAAGCACATTGAGATCGACATGCACTTCATCAAGTAGTTGATTCAATATGGTTCTCTCATCTTGGGGTACATTCCTACAGAGGAGTAGGTTGCAGACATCTTCACTAAACCTTTGGCATCGCCATGCTATCTTCAGTTGGGCTCCATGCTTGGGGTGAAGAAATTTGTCCTTGGGGGGTCTTTGTGAGGCCTTCCTTCCTTCATGGTTTTTTAAGCATTTTTTTCATCTCTTTAGAGGGGAGTTTTTCCCACTAATTTTTCTCCTTTAATCCGCTTTACAGAGATTTGGTTGTATTCAAGTACCCAATTAGGCCTTGTTGCCAGGACCCTTCTTTCCTTTCATGCATCTTTTCCTTAGTGTTTTTAGCTACTCCCTAAGTTCATATTAAGGGGGGTGTTAGAGTAATAAGTTATTTCACTTAATTAATTTAATCATATTGGTTAATCAATTAAGTCACTTGTCACTTTAAATTTACTTAAGCTAAACTTACGCACATTAATAATTAATTAATTATTAATTATTAAGTGTGCACACTAGGGTTTCTTTTTTAGGTTTTGATTTCCTTTCTTAAGGATTGATATTTTGTAATTATTCATTTAGTTAATGCATTTAATCTTGAAGCTTACAAAGAACCTTTTCCTTTTTCTCTATATCTCTTTCTCATGATAGGTTATTTGCATGCAGGTGATTCTTGGGTTCTATGAAGTTGGATTTCTCAACTTCTACAAAGATTATATGAAAGGTCATGAGGCATGACATGAATAGGAGTTTGTAAGGTATCTTTTCCAACTCTAATAGGTAAATTAATCACACCGAGCAATTTATTTCTTACATTTTCAAATCCTCAGATTGATAAGGATTCAAGTTGAATTTTTCACTTATCCACACCAAGTTTATCAAAAAGGGTCACACTATACACAGTGATAGTGGAACCATTTTCAACAAGCTTTTTTTATTCCTAGCCTATTATGAATAGCAATTATCATGAAGGCTTCATTTCTATTTCTCATTTCCAATTGAGGTAGCACATGTTGGTGAAAGCTAATGTCTACATTAACTGTATTCATTCCTTGTATTAGAGTTGCCACATAATTTGCATTTATACCGAAGGGAACCATTAATTTTTGCAAGGTAGTTTGAAGCATAGTGTGATAATTAGGTGATGTTTTGACTTAGGTCCCACAGGGATATCTTTGCAAGAGTATTCTTAAGTTATTCAATGAGATCATATTCCTTCCCTCTATGCGAGGGAAAATGAGGAGCACTAGGCAAGATGGGATTAGGGGAAGGTAAGGTTGTTGGGATTGGTTGCTTTGGTTGCAGATTTTTTTGAGTGTTATATGTATGAGATATGGTATTATAATTGGATTGCTGTAAAACATTATTCTTAGGTGGGTAAAGAATAAGTTCAGGATTTTTTTGAGTTTGAGGTTTGTGTGAAGGTGGGTAAAGGATAAGTTGAGGTTGAATTACGTTTAATTCTCTTTGTTTCGGTTTGTCATAGAAATCCTTAGTGGATAAACCTCATGAGATGAAGTCCTCAAGGGCTTCATCTAACATGTCGATTCATCACTACTAAAAGGCTTGAGGTTTAATTTAGCTTGGACAAAGAGATTTGGCATAGTCAAATAACTATGCTTTCTCATAGTAGTTCATTGGCTTATAGGTTTTTTGGGTTCTATTTTCTAACGAATGCCAAATGTAATCTAATTTAATTTAACTATGAACTAATGTTGAAAATGAAAATTATTGTAATCTACTTTTATCCATAATTATAATGAATGTAACAACAAATATACAAATTAAAACTGATGACTAACAATAGCAAACAAAAAAATAAAAATAGAGAATTCAATTTTAGAAAATGCAATTTAAAATTTGCACTATGACTAAATTTCCAAGAGGGGCATATGAGTCCCAATGAGGATTTTCTTCACAATTAAAAAAAAAAATTAAGTGATTTTTATGATTTTTGGTTTGGATGATTTGTAGACTAAATGCAAATGCAAATTTTAAATGATTTTTAATGATTCAAGATGCAAAAATGTGACCTATATGCATTTTCACTAATGCAATATTTACAAACCCTAGATGCTAATTAACTAATGCAAACCCTAATTGTATGTTAATGTAAGCTATATCTAGGATGATAATGCACTCACAATTAGGATTATGATGTTCTAAATGTAGGTTAACCAAAATGAAAGGTGGAAAATTGTTTTCTTCTATGCTTGGGAGATAGAACAACAATCTTCTTCTCTCATTCAAGGAAAACCCTAGAGATCTCAATCTAGGGTATGAAAAGGATAAATAGATCTTGCAATAGGGTTGTCCTAGGGTATAATTATAATCTAAAGGACTCACTACCAAGCTAGGGCTTCAAAAGACTAATGAAATGCAAGAACTAATTCCAAAACGTAATGCAATATAAAACCTTACTAAATGATCTAGAAAAGCATGTAAATTAGAAAAGAAAGGTGAGAAATCAGAAGTGTGCAGTTGGGAATCTAAATATTCCTTGAATGAGATCTGAAAAATTGAAAACACTAGAATTAGGGTACACTAGGACTCATACGCTATTCTTGGTGTATCAATCCCAGACTTGGGTTTCTAGTCTGGAATAGGATTCTGACAATGTAGATTTAGGATCTGCAAAAATATGGAAATTTTCTTCTAGTGGGACTCATACACCACTTTTGGTGTATCACTATCATTCTAGTTTTTTAGGAATTCAAAGTCTAGATCTATGCTTCGATCTCTGCTCTTCCTTCCCAAAGTAATTTCTAGATCTGAAACTATAAAAATACCTACAAAATATAATATAGAGTTGATTTGCTTATAGGGGGTTTTCCTTGGTCAAACCCCTAGTTTGGTAATTTAACCTTGATAGAAATAATGGATATTGAATGTGAATTTAAACATAAACCATAATCTTAAGTGTGTCTAAGATTAGGAAATATGAAATACAATCCAACCCTATTCTATTATGCTAGAATGAGATGCAAGAATGAAGAAAAGACATGAATGAATCACTTTGAGAGATCCCTAATCACCCAAATGAGCCCTAATGATGTATGTACCTTCCTTAGGCTAAATGTAGAATGATAATGCAGGATGGAATCACTTAGGAAACAAGTCATTAGGTTTTGCTTAATGTCTAGTTGCATCTCCCAACCTAGAATCCATCATGATTCACCATAGAAAACCATAATGAACCCTTGAAAATGATAGGTCTTGGATGAAAGTGAGCTTGAAGACCTACAAAAATATAATAATCCTTATATAAGGATTAAAATTTGTTGATTACTTATTCATGAATGCTCTTGTGAAGAATGCTTAGATTCTCTCGAATGCTTGGACCTTGAAATTTCTCTCCTAGATTGTTGGTTAGATGATAAATGACTTTAGAAGCTTGTTTACATAGGCATTACACCTAATTTACCATTGTAGACACTAAAAATTGGTATAGGCCTGTGAATACCACTTTCGATGTAATTTTCTAATGTCCATGGTCACAATTAAATAATGTTAATTATTTAATTATGTCTTATTTCCTATACACATCTTTATTCTATTAATTAAATAACTCTATTTATTTAATTAATTCATTATGGCCCTTATTCAACTTTGATTAATTAAATAAATCTTAATTATTTAATTACGTTGCTAATTGATTAATTCCCTTTCTGAATTAAATAATTTATTATTTAATTACCTCTTATCATATTTCGACTATAATTAAATATTATTTTCCAATTATTTAATTAACCTTTTTAGTCAATTAAATAAATTATTATTTATTTAATTAAATCATTTTAATTTTGAATGTTGAATTAAATTAACATTTAATTCATAATTAATTATTTCTATCACATTCTTCTATCATCCAGTTATCTAATTATTCACTCACCATCTGACTCGAGATCTATTTAAATCCATCAGTTATCTCTAAATTCGATATCTAATCATCTCTGCAAAAATGACTCTCTATCATAGCTAATCAATTAACTAGTTCTAACTCATATGCATGAACATATTTATTAATTAAATATCTTTATTTAATTAATTAATTCATGTGTACATTTGAACAGATCATTCTCCAAGTTCTAAATTTATCCTTTTCATTCAAAGTCTAATTCCTCTATTTTCGAAGACTTTCAACTGAAGTTTAAATCATTTATTTAATCTTAATGTCTATTCTTAAATATTTTTGAACAGTCTTAACACCAGATTAAATTATTATTCTAATTTAATCTTCATCCTGCAGAATTTCCCAACTCGCGTTCTAACTAACACATAACTCACATCGCATGGCATTCAATAATCTCAATCATTGATCTCTCTTTTGAATCTGAGCCGATCATTTGAAAACCATCTTTGGCATTATTCCTCCTAAAATGAATACACTTTTTGAAAGAACTTAATCTTTGATATTTTGCTTAGATATTCATTAAGGATAGGCTTGCATACATACTAAAAATCTGAGGGCAAGAATACCAAAATGACAAAATGGAGAAGGAAAAACAAGATAATTCGAGGAAATGGATTCATATTCGGTGAGATTGTTCCATGTTTTACGTTATTTTTTTTTTCATTTGATTCATTCTTTATTGTTTGATTTAGGTTTATGCATGTTTATATTAGATTTAACCATCTTACTATGCAACATCCATTTTATCTACATTACATTTGGTGAACCCGATGTGAAGAAAATTCAAACTTCACAACTCCATTCCACTTTTTCATTTTTTGTTTTGCAGGTCTCGTACAAAAAACCACATCTAACTAACGAAATGATGCATCTAAATCCATAAACCACATCTGAAATTTTTTGAGATGCATTTGATGACATGAGCCACATCTGAGACCTCCCATAATGCATCTAAATATCAACATTGTGATGTATATGTGAATTGAAACGATGCATCTAGCTTGTAATAATTTCAATCTTTTTTTAACTTCCATATTTTTCATATTTTGATAGTTTTCATTTTTGTTTTATTTTTTGCTAATATTTTGTTTACAGCTATGTTTGAGGAGGATATCGCCATTTTTGCAAGACAAAGCGTAGAATACTTTGAAAACCAAAATTCCTTCTTTTATGTAGGATGAATGACGAAGACAACCAATAAACTACTAATCAATTGCACGTAGAACCTCTTGTCAAAGACTTTAAATATTTAAAAGGAACTTTTGTGTTTGGTAGTTAGATAATTGTCATTTGGCTTAAAATTAAGTAGTGTTTACATTGTTTGGTGCAAAAGCATACTTTATAATTACCCTTACGATTCAGTATATTGAATTATCCTCTCCCCTTGCGCATTCCTGTGACCCTAGGTGTAAGAGAAATGGTTACTGACTCTAGAACTTGGGCCTGTCTTGGTGGGAAAAATTACTCACCCCAAGACAACTCAGACCGGTAACACGCTTGTCGCCAGTGACTTCCAGTCAGTATATAAAAGTGGATTTTTGGGGGAAACCCCAAAAATCACGCTCAATTTTCTAACCAGAAGGGAATAAATGGTATCTCACCATACTGGATGGTGCTCCATGAATGGAATGCCCTTACTAAAAATATTGTTGTAGTTTTTCAAAAATCCCAATCTATTTACTGGTGCAACAAATCGGACCTGTGAAGCCATCTTAAATTCTTATGCTTCATGTGTAGAGATGAAATGTATGCCATGGGAGTTTCATGGGTACAGTAGCTTGGTTGCCCCATATAAGTGAGTGTCGTGGAGGGGAGCTAGTGGGGTCAAGCTACTAGTCATCCACCTTGAATATACATAGATAGAGAAATCCAATTGAGAACTTAGTAAATACTATCCAACATAGCCTAGGTTGTACTTGTCTTCCGATTTTAACAGATTCATACATGTCAAATTGAAAATACTTGGTATTTTGTGCTTCTTTTTTTTTAATTTGTCAAAACTTGATCATTAAACCGAGTGACTCATAACTTTGTCATCAGAAAACCACAATTGTAAACTAAGTCACAAATATCATATCTCGAACCGCATTGTTTTTATGAGTCACAAATGTTATAGAACAACTACATGTGTCTTTCAACAGATTTAGTTTCACAGAGTTTAGATTTCGAGTCACATATACTTAATGAGTCACGTCTGATTTATGAGTCGCAACTATCATATTTTAAACCGCATGTGCTTTTATGAGTCACAATAGTTAAACGAAAAACCGCATGTGTCTGTCAACAAATTTAGTTTCACAAATTTTAGATTCTGAGTCGCATATACTTACTGAGTCACATCTAATTTATGAGTCACATTTGTCACAGTTTAAACCGTATCTTTCATCAAAAGTCGCATTTGTCTGTCAACATTCGAGACTAGGTTTGGTCAATTAACTACATCTGAAAACTAAAATGCATCTATCAAATTCATCAATGCATCTAAAACTCGAACTGCAATTGACTATCAATAGAAAATTTTGAAAATAGCAAGCTTAGTCTGAAAACAAAACTATCTTTTTCGCTTTTGTTTCTTATGATCAACCTTGGATAGAAACTGCAAAAAATTGCTCAAAACCCTTGCATTATTAGGTGTCATTTACGTCTTAGCAGTAGTTATCCTAAGTTGCACACATTTAGACACCCCATAGGAAGTTTCATATCATACAATAGAAAAAATTTCCGCATCATTGGATATGTTCATGCTCTGATTTGTCATTATGATTGAACCTAGTCACTATTGTCCTATTAGTGAATCATTCCAGCTCAACAGTCTAGTTTGGGAAATTCACCTTATCAGTTGTCTTTGTCCTACAATCAGGGTCCTTGGTAAAGTTAGATCATTGCTTGGATTTTATTCCATAGGTGGTAGGTTATACCCATCTTTTTATCATCATAATCAACTCAAAATTTTGCATACTATCCATCCTAGTATATGTCATTTTAGAAATCTATAATTTTTAGTGACATCTTTTATATTCAAAAAATCCCAAAAACATAGAAATAGGACATATCAATTTTTAGACATAGTTTGCATTACCTCATTTTGAGCAAATTTTCATGGTTGAAACAAGGTCTAAGAAGAAACATAGAGCAATGTCAGACCCTAATGAATTTGACAATCCTTTCAGAAACCAACCATTAGGGAAAGAGAGACCACACAAAACTTTGCTTGAAAAACACGTCACTAGAGACACAAATGGAAAAATAAATATTGAAGACATAGACGCCACCGTACAAGATCCTGAGTTTGCATCCTTTATGTATGAGTGTTTGGAAAATGATCCCCAATGATATCTAGAAAATTTTCTAGTAGAAGTGCCACACTACCACCAAGATTTGATGTTCACACTTTGAAAACAACATCTACTCAACCAACGCAAACCATGATGTCAAGTTTCTATGTTCCTCAAATTACCATGAAAATACCAACTCGCATACCTACTCAAACATCATCAATTGTAAACACAACCCCATTCAACATAACACAAGGCTTACAATTCATTGTGGGGTCATCTTTGTCAAACCCCTTTGGCACAAACACTGTTGGTAAGAGATCCAAAGTTGGCACCAATACAACTATACCTCATAGCAATACCAGTACTATACCCAACCAGAAAATTCTGACCAAAAATATTCATATACCAAATTAGAACATTCTGATAGGAAATATTCCTATACCAAATCAAAATATTCTAACAAGATATATCCCTACACCAAATCAGAACATTCAAACAACACAATCCATCATAGAACATAGCATTTTAGAACACTTACATTGATCCTAACAATAGAAACAACATGTCCTTGACACATGTAGATGTTCTGCAAAATAAAATGCAAATCCTTGAACAAAAAATGGATAGTATGTCCATGTCAGGCAAACAAACCATCTTAGTGCAAGATTTATGTCCATGTCCTTTTGACAAAGCGCTATACATGACACCCTTCCCACATAGATACATTATACCGAATTTGCCTAAGTATAATGTGAAGAGGAATCCTTTAGAACACATTAGAGAATTTTGTACAACATGCATGGACATATTATATGGCCCCACATACTTCATTGGACTATTTCCATGAACCCTTGTTGAGATAGCACTGGAATTGTTCTCTAAACTACCTTATGGCATACAATCATGGGGTGAATTAGCTGAGACTTTTGTCAAAAAAATTTCCTTTAATATAGACAATGAAGTAAAAATATCTACCTTATGTCACACCACACAAGAAGAAGGAAAAACTTTCACCACTTTCTTCCAAAGATAGAGAATTTTAGCTAGTAGATGTCCAGTTCAGATACCCAAAAAACAAAAATTCATGATATTCCTTGAAAATATTTATACAAAAATGAGAAGTGACTTAAGAGTAAATTGTTGTACCTCTTTCCTAGACTTGGTACAAAAGGGAACTATCCTTGAAAAAGGTCTTATTGACAAAGGAGAAATAAAAGTGCCAAGTATAAATCCAGTTGTTCAACATCAAAATGCTCCCAATGATAGAGACAAGTTCTGGTCTAGAAACAAAAAAGTTACAAATTACAATATTGTTGATTCTAAGACCCTACATATTAGACCAGTCATCACACTTAGAGGTTACAACCCCAATCAAGACATGATGAGTAATCCAGATCAAATAGAAAATTTTGTCCAAAATTCACAACAATGACCACAAAGGATATTTCCTAAAAGTGAATTTACCCCTTTGGGAGAACCAATCGAGACAGTTTTCAAAGAAATAATTAACCATAATATCCTAAAACCTCTAGAACCAAAACACTATGATCTTGGACAATTTCAACCTTCATGGTGGGATGATAACGCCTATTGTGAATACCATCAAACAAAGGGAAACGACCTACAACAATACCAACAACTGAAGAATATCATACAAGACTTTGTTGAAGATAGAACCATAGAGGTCAATGGGTAGAAACATACCAAGAATAGTGATCATAAGGTCTTCATAGAACCATTACATGACCATGGGAAAGGAAACATCTCCAGTTTGGGAACTAAGACTAATACATTGACCACTTATGCAAATACCAGGTATGACTATGGCAAAGGTACGATCATAAATCACCTCCGAGATTCAAATGAAAATATCCATACCATCACCATCAAGAAGCATCATGTATGTGTTGTAAATACATGCAGAACTAAGATAACTCTTCCATGTCCTTCTTTTGAGCCACCTATAGAGTCTTCCAAGTCTAAGTATAATTTTCTTGATCAACTGGGCAAGACCCCAACACAAATATCCATCTTGGAACTATTGACTTTATCACCAGATCATCAAGCCATTATCGACAAAGCCTTACAAAGCACAACTATCCCTACCAAATTAGATGTCAATCATTTTGAAGAAATGGTAGGATACTTCACCAATTCCCATCATGCCACATTTTCTCAACATGATTATTCAACTGAAAAGATAGATCATAATGAACCACTACACCTTGAAGTCCTAGTCCATCAAACCAAAGTCAGACGAGTTCTGGTAGATGGAGGAGCAAGGTTGAACCCTTGTACCTTGAAACTGGTTAAGGCATTAGGATTCTTAGAAGAATGTGTGGACACCACTAAGAGTATAGTCATTAAGGATTATGATGATGAGGAAAAATCATCCAAAGGATTTGTCACACTCCCTATCAGGTTTGGCCTTACAGTTATGGACACTAGCTTCCAAGTCCTGGATCTCACCCTTCCATCTAACCTTTTGTTAGGTAGACCTTGGATATATGCAATGAAATTCGTATGTTACACATATCACCAGTGTCTTAAATTCTCGTATAATGGCACCGAGATCATGATTGATGGTGATCCAGATCCTTTTCAATATTGCATAAGCCTACGGGAAATTCCACAACAACAGGTGTCAGTTAATCAAGAAGCTTCATCATCTACTTTATCCATGTACATTGATCCATCAACTCTTACCAAGTCCATTTCATCATAGCCACCATCATCCACTCCTAAGATCGAGATTGAAGACAAGGGATATGGAGAATATCACATGAAGGCATCCTATTGTGCCAGTCAGCTAGTTCCACCTAAGACATATGGTTTACCCATAGAAAATAGGAGACAATTTGTAGTCACATTTCATGTTCCTCCTACAATGACATTGACAAAATGTCAAGTGTTAAGTGAAGTTGTGGACCAAGATGATAGTACCTCCTAGTCATACTAGGAAGACAATGAATACCCCTCACCATCTATTCAAATAGCTAAGGATCAATATGGAAAAGGATTTATGATAATGCAAAGCAAAGGCTATGATGAATATATCGGTTTAGGACTACGTCAAAATGGAAGGACTAAACCAATCATTACATCACCATGACCAAAAGGCCTAGGGCTAGGGTTTCAACCGCTTAGAATTGGCTCTCCTAGTACTTAGTCACCATTTCAAGAGGAAGTAAGTGCTTATGAATACATCGAGATATCTCACAAACCACTTGACCTAGTTTACGATGAATCCCCTAACTCAAGTGACTATGAATGGGATTCCCTTTCGTCTACCAGCACCATGAACCTAGATAAGTTATTTTGAGAACTTCATAGAATGATAAAACCCATACCAAATCCATCTAGCCCCCATCATAAAAAGCCCTATCCAAAGAGGAATGGCTTAAACATTATTATTGGGAAACCCTTGATCCTACATCTTCGGCACCTGATGAACCATCTTCTAATGACCTAGCCCTTGTAGTACTCCCACATCAAAGTATACCTACCCATAGGAAAAAGAACAAAAAGGAGTTAGTCCAAAACTTTTGTAACCATGTTAACCACTCTATATTCACCTTATCAGCCTCCAAATTTGATAAATCCAATGATGACATGCCCCTCATATATCCCCAACTTATTAACTGGGATCAACAAGGTACATCCATATTAGACATATTCGAGAATGACGAAGCGATAGTCGAGTTCATGGGACTTCGAGAAGGCATACCAAGTGGGGATCATAAAGCTGGTTTTACCATAGACTTGGATGACAAAGCATATTTTGGAGAGTTTATTTACACCTCTAGTTGCAAAAATGAAAATAAAAAGAAAAACAATGAAAATGATGAAAATGAAAAGTCCCTAGGTGAAAATTGAAAGGAACCTTTGGATGAAGAAATAGTAAAAATAAAGGACGCATTCAAGGGAAAAAACATCTCTGAGGCACCCAAGGATGGAGGTTTGAAAATTATCCTAGTTGCGTAGGAAATATCGCCAATGTTAGTAGAGGAGTCTATTGAAGTCAACATAAACACAGAAGAAAACCCTTGGGTAATATACTTTTCAGCCTCTTTGATAAAGATGGAGCAACAAGAGTTTCGAGACTTCTTCACAAAGAGATAGATAAACATTGCATGGTCATATGATGACATGCATGGACTTGATCCAGACCTTATATTGCATCATCTATAATTATAGCCAGGTGTTAATCCAGCCAAATAGAAGTTAAGGAAAATGCATCCAAAATTCGCTTTACTGGTCAAAGAAGAACTTAAGAAACTATTAGATGTTGGATTCATAAGATCCATAGACTATGCAGACTATATTTCAAATCCTGTTGGAGTGACCAAACCAACTGGGGGCATCCGCATTTGTACAAACTTTAGAGATATCAACAAGGCTTGTCCTAAGAATGACTTCCCTTTTCCGAACATCGACATGATAGTGGACCTTACAACAGGATACAAGATGCTATCCCTCATGGATGGTTTCTCCAAGTATAACCAAATCAAAATCACAGCTGAAGACCAATATAAGATAACTTTCACATGTCCGTGGGGAACATACTACTGGAATGTTATGCCTTTTAGGCTCAAAAATGCTGGAGCTACCTATCAACGTGCAATTACGACTATTTTCCATGACCTTTTACATACTCTCATGGAAGACTATGTCGATGAAATAATAGAAAAATCATTAAGAAGGGCAGATCATTTGAAATTTATAGACAAGATATTCCAAAGACTAGAAAATTACAAAGTAAGACTAAATCCAAAGAAATGTGTCTTTGGAGTGAAATCGGGGAAACATCTAAGATATATCACTTCTAGAAGAGGCATTGAAGTAGACCTAGTGAAGGTAAAATCTATTATAGAAATACCTCCCCCAGCCAACATTGGTCAACTAAGAACACTACAAGGAAGGATACAATCCATTAGGCGCTTCACTGTACAACTAGTTGACAAAATACATCCATTCCAAGATTTTCTCAAGAAAGGAGTACCATTTGTATGGATACCTAAATGTCAGGAATTTCCAATATATCCAGGATTATCTACTTGCTCCACCTATATTAATGCCACCTATAGATGATAGACCTTTGATACTTTACATTTTAGTAACTTAGTCAGCATTAGGAGCCCTTCTCACACAAAATGATGATCAAGGTCATGAAAAGGGCAATGTACTACATCAATCATACCTTGGTGGGATATGAACTAAACTATAGTAACATAGAACATGCATGTCTTGTGGTAGTCTTTTCTACTCAAAACCTTTGGCACTATATGCTAAACTACCAAACCATGTTGTTTGCAAAGATTGATCCTCTCAAATATCTCCTAAGTAAAGCAACATTAACAGGCTGATTGGCTAAATGGGTGATGATACTCAGTGAATATGACATCCAATATGTGTAGAGGAAAGCTATAAAAGGGAAAGTAATTGAAAATCAATTAGCGGATGCACCCATGAAGGCAGACCATCCTTTAGTGGCATATTTTCCTAATGATTTTATCTTCAAAGTTGACACTAGAACCAAATTGGAATTATACTTTGACTGGTCACATACTAATCATGGTTCAGGAGAAAGCATACTATTTATTACACCTCAAGGCGATATTATTCCTAAATCATTCAAGATTGCTTTCCCTTGCACCAACAACATAGCAGAATATGAAGCCTTAGTAACAGGACTAAGAATGGCAGCCCAATGGAAGATTAAGAGTCTACATTTTTATGGGGATTCTCAACTAGTAGTCTAGCAAGTAAACAATGATTATCAAAATAAAGATGAGAAACTTGCCCCCTACAAGTGCATGGCTAATAGTTTCAAGTAGTACTTTGTGTAACAATGAGAAATTCCTATTTAGTTTAGCAATGTAATATTGCATAAAACCTAAAAACCCAAAGTTGGTAATGGAGTGCAAAGGAATAGATGAACAATCTTATAGATTGTCTTCATCCTCCATGACTAACCTCCATTACACCTCCTTAATTTGCTGAATATGATTGTTTTCCCTCAGATTTGTGAAGAGCAAGCCAATAGAGATGACAAGCCCTAAGCAAATATTGAAGGATTTGTAATGACCTAGATGCAAACTATGCCCTATTGCAATTAGTAAACATCTATAATTTCTAAGCTAATATCAAATGAAAACCTAGATATGCTATGATAAACATGCTAAAATGATAAACTTTGAAAATGTAATCTAATCAAAACATGAAAGTGTAAGATGTGAGATGCCAAAATATGGAAATGCAAGATAACAAAACATGAAAATGCAAGATGTTCAAAATGAGACCAAAATTGCTCTTTTATAGAGAAGACAATTTTGTGTGAATGGCCAAGATTGAAAGTTAGTAAATTCCCTAGAATCAATGGACGAGATTCAATAAAGTAACCCACAATTAGGGTTAGGGCAACATTAGGTCAAATTCGAAATGAAGGGTCAAGATTGATCCTTTAGAGAATCAAATCAATGGCTAATAATGCATGTGACAAAAGATTCTAGGCATGGAAAACAGAGTCGTTGGGGAATTACATAATTTATTTAAAATTATTTAAATCAAGAGGGAATGCTGACTTATTGAATTAAGAACTATTTTAATTCAAAAGTGTGGGGTCATGTGACAGTAAATAATTTAAATTAAATTATTTACAAAAAGAAGGGAATATTTAAATAAGACTTAATTTAAATAAATAAATTTATTTAAAATGAGCACAATAAAAGAGGGGGAATTAAATAATAAAATTATTTAATTTATGTGCTAGGACTTATTTTAAATAAATAAGATTTAGAAGAAATTAAATAATCAAGGGTTATTTAATTTAAGTGAGAATTAAATAATAAAGATATTATTTAATTTAGAGGAATGTGACAAAGGGGACCTTTTAAATTAAATAAATGAAATTTATTTAATTTAAAGAGAAGAGGTTAATGAATAATTAGATAATTAAATATAATTATTTAATTATAGTGGAAGGTGGATTAAATAAATAAGAATTTATTTAATTTTAGGAGGAAGAGGACTTAATTAGTGAGATAATTAAATAAATAAATAAAGTTATTTATTTAATAATTAGGAACACATAAAGGGTTAAATAAATTAAGAAATTTATTTAATTATAAGAGGATATTTAGACAATTAGTGACGTATTAGATAAATAAATAAAACTTATTTATTTAATAATCAAGAAGAATAGAAAGGGACATGAATTAATTAAATAATTAAGAATTATCTAATTAATAATTGGAACTGAGTTAGGGACATAATTAAAATGTCCTAATTAGGGTTAGAAGAAGAGACTGTGGGTCTAGGTCATTTTTATGTGTCTACATTTGCCCCTCTTTGTCATAATGCAGCCTGTCGCATTGTCGCAAAGAAAATAAGTCAAACATATGCCTCAATGCAAAATAGGATGAGGAAGAATGATGAGGAGGGTTGCGGTATGCCCCCTCGAGAGGATAGATGGGTGTGCTCTCAAAATGGATGAGAAGACTAGAAGACAAAAAAACAAGAAAGTGTTAGTAAAAGATATAGATGATGATATGAATTTAATGCCTATATGAGATGCATGTTAGTTCCTAGATCAAATCCTTCAACATTTACCATAGGACTTTAATATTTGTTGCTCTTTAATCATCACTGGGCAGATTATTGTAATGGCCAACAAACACCATGATATGACATAGATAAAGGTGTGCAAGGTCGTACCATCACATAAGTCAAGCAGTTATAGAAAAGGATGATCATAACTCATACTAAGAGTGCAATTGCCCCAGTCCTTTTGTCATAACCAATGGTAAGCAGAAAAAAGACAAGGACAAACCATGAAACGTCGTTGCTTCTCTAAATCTTGTTTCCAGGACATCCTCGAGAAACTAGCAACATGATTGCCAAAGAACAAAAATAACGCCACCATGATGAGACATCACTGAGAAACTAGTAACATGAGTGTCAAAAGACAAGACAAACATCATGAGACATCGTTGTTTCTCTAAATCCTATTGTCGGGATCTCATTGAAAAACTAGTAACATGATGAAAAGGCCAAAGACACGTGCCAAGTTTTTGCCAAGTGTTTTAAGATCAAGGTTGCCAACTGTCGAGCGATATCAAATTCAGGAAGGACATAGCTTGAATGACGTTGATATCTAGGAGATCAATTCTCAGAGTTAGGAGAATCCATCAAAATCCCAGATGATGAGGACAATTCTTAGGAAGGACACATCCAAAAGCATAAAGGATTGATGAAAGTTTCTCTTTAGAAGGACACATCTGAAAAAGAACCCCCAAGTTTTTCTAGGTTCAATTGTCTTGATAGAATTTGATTACATGTCACTGTTGAATTGATTGGAATTGATGATTAGATGGACTATTGGTTGCTTGCTTGGGATTGATTGAATATTTCTCTTGACTTGAAGAAAACTTGACGTGTGTGAAAATATTGTGCCATGAACCCTAATGGACTGACCTAGTGCGGCCTCGGGGGCTCATCGATTGATGGCCTTGCCTATATCATGCACTTAGAGACCTCGTAGTTCGACACGGCCAATGATGTTGTCCAAACGACAAGATTTTGAATCATGATTTTATTCTGACAAACCTAGAAGGACTAACCTAATGTCTTAGGGATTCAAAGATGAATCTTGCCTATGTAGCAAATGCGTAGAGACAATGTAGTTCGGACAAATGACAAAGATTGACTAGCTCAACGGACTCAGACAATGTACTATTGACTTTGACTCTGTTTTTGGGATTTTGACAATGATTTGGATGTTTTGTATTTTCTCGAGACATTTTTCAATTTTTAGGTCTTTTTTCAAGACTTTATACGATTTTTAGGATTTTTTCAGGACTTTTTACAAATGTCGATCATGTGCGATACCCACTACGGTTTCATGATAAAGGTCGTGCCCCTAGACAGATCTAGGACTACCTAAGTCCAATGATATGGAGATATGCGGATATAAGGCCAAAGGCACGGATATGCAATGGATGATGTCAACCAAATGGTAACCATGGTCAGAATTGACAGGACTTAGGACAAATGTCGTGAATGCCATGTTGTTGTAATTGTGGAAAGTGGGCAAGGGTCGATTAGAGTAACACTAGATGACGGAGCAATGATCGTTTACACATGGTGCCTGTTTGCCAGGTTTTCACCATGGTACCTATCCAAAGCACCTGTTTACCAGGTTTTCACTATTGGATGAATTTATTTCTCTTTACTATTTTTGCAATTGTTTTGATTTTTTTGGTGTCACCAAGATGCCTGATTGCGAGGTTTTCATCAAGGGACAATTTATTTATTTATTTTTAATTTTTTTTGTATTTTTAGGTTTTAGCAGAGCTCTCTAATGCTATGTGTAGAACTTTCTCAAATGTAAGTTGTTGATAGGCTCTGTCAACTGTTCTCCATCAGGTGTGGCCAACTGATAAGCTCCAGAACCAAATGCGATAGTAATGATATAAGGACAAAGCTAATTAGCCTCAAACTTGCTAGGCTTTTCACAGTCCGCCTGATTTGTAGGGTTCTGCATGAGAACCAAGTCACCGATTTCAAACTTTCTCACCATGACTCTCTTGTTATAACTTCGGTAGAGATGATTTTGATATGCTTGCAAATGGTTTAAGGCATTTTGTCGCCTTTCTTGTAACATTTCTAGCTCATGCAAGCGAGACTATCTGTATTCTTCATCATCAATCATACCTTTCAACGAGACTCAGAGAGAAGGAATTTTGACCTCGATGGGCAATATGGCTTTAGATCCATAGACCAAGGAAAATGGAGTGGCTCCAGTCAATGTGCGAATGCTGGTTTGGTAGGCCCATAAAGGAGGATTGAGTTGTAAGTGCCAATCCCAGCCAGCGTCATTGACGGTCTTCTTTAGAATGCAAAGAATTGTTTTATTTGATGCCTCAGCTTGACCATTGCCTTGTGGGTAGTATGGGGTGGAGAAATGGTGTTGGATGTGGAATTGCGAATAGAGTTCATGAACGTCCTGATTTTTAAATGGATTGTCGTTATCTGTGATGATGGATTGTGGGACACCATATTGAAAAATGATGTAATTTATAATAAACTTGGATATTTGCTTACTGGTGATATAGGTGAGAGGGACGACTTCAATGCACTTAGTGAAATACTCAGTGGCGGTTATTATGAATTTATGGCCATTTGAGGAGGATGGATGAATCTTACCCATGAGGTCGAGTCCCTATTGTGCAAAAGGCCATGGAGAAGTAATTGGTCTTAGTTCCTGTGCAGGTGCATGAATTAGGTCACTATGCACTTGGCATTTTTGACATGTCCTGACAAACTGAAGAGCATCCTTTTCTAATGTCATCCAGTAGTACCCCAGTCTGGTGATCTTCCTAGCTAGTGTTGGACCACTCGAATGGGATCCGCATATACCCTCATGTACCTCGCGTAAAGTTATTTGGGTTTCATTAGTGTTGAGACAGCGAAGAAGGGTGTTGTCAAAGCCACGGCGGTATAGGGTGTCACTAAAGATGGTATGTCTAACTGCTTTTCGGATGAAGGATTTTCTGTGGTTGTTGGATAGGTTGGGTGGGAGGGTTTGTGATTTAAGATAGTCGTATATGTCCTAATACCAAGGCGAACTAGGACCAACAATCTTGCACACCATTTCTATCTCTGGGACATCGTATGTAGGCATCAGTAGCTATTCTACTAAGAATCCAAATTGTGACACATTCTTAGGGATGTCTAGGAGGGATCCAATGGTAGCCATCGCATCGGCCGCTTTATTCTGTGTTCTTGGGATTTGTTCAAATGCAATCAATTTGAAATATATCAGGAAGCTATCCACCATTCATTTATAGGGAAGCAACTTCTCATCCTTTGTGTCATAGTCATCATTGACTTGGTTGATGACCAACTGAGAATCTCTGAATATGAGCAATGTCTAGATTTTCCATTTAATTGCTATCTTGAGACTTGTGACCAATTCCTCATATTCAGCAATATTATATGTACAAGGGAAAGCAATCCAAAATGATTTAGGAATTGAATCCCCTTGTGGTGTGATAAATAATATGCCTACTCCTGAGCCATGACCAGTGTGGGACCCATCAAAGTATAGCTTCCATGGTAATGTAGGTTCGACATGAAAAATAGACTCATCCGGAAAATCAACCACCAATGGGTGGGTAGCCTGGATTGGTGCATCTGCAAGTTGATCTGCTATTACTTGTCCTTTTATAGTCTCGTGCTCCACATACTGTATGTCATACTCGCTTAAAATCATGACCCACTTCGCTAAGCAACCTGTCAATGCCACACGACTCAGGAGATATTTTAATGGGTCAATCTTTGCTATCAAATGTGTTTGATGACTTAGCATATAGTGTCTTAATTTCTGTGTAGCAAAGACGATTGCAAGGCATGCCCGTTCAATGGTTGTGTAGTTGAACTCATATCCAATTAATGTGCGACTAATGTAGTAGATGGCTCTTTCTTTTTCTTCATGTTCATTTTGCACCAATAATGCCCCTAGTGCATTTGTCGTTGCGAAGACATATAGGATCAGCAGCTTACCCTCAATAGGTGGCATCAACACTGGTGGTGTTAATAGATATTCTTTAATCTTGTCAAAGGCCATGTGGCATTTGTCCATCCATACAAAAGGAATACTTTTGCGGAGTAGATATTGGAATGGTTGACACTTGTCTGCCAACTGTCCAATGAAGTGGCGGATTGACTACAGTCTTCCTTGTAGAGTTCTTAGCTCACTGATTCCCTTTGGTGGAGGCATGTCTATGATTGCTTTTACTTTTGCTGGGTTGACCTTTATGCCTCTTTGTGAAACTATGTAGCCTAACAGCTTGCCGGAAGTAACTCAAAGACACATTTCTTTGGGTTCAAACGAACCTTGTATTCTTTTAGGCATTTAAAAATTTTATCCAGGACCCTGAGATGATCTTTCCTTGTCAATGATTTGGCCAAAAGGTCATCCACATAATCCTCCATGAGGATATGCATCATGTCATGAAATATTGTTGTCATGGCTCTTTGGTAAGTGGCTCCTACATTCTTTAAGCCAAAAGGAATGATGTTCCAGTAGTACATTCCCCATGGGCAAGTAAATGTCATTTTATGTTGATCTTCTATTGCAATTCGGATTTGATTATACCCTGAGAAACCATCCATGAGGGATAGCATCTCATACCTAGCTGTAAGATCCACAATCATATCTATGTTTGGCAGGGGGAAGTCATCCTTTGGACAGGCTTTGTTCAAATCTCTAAAATCCATGCAAATACAGATTTGTCCATTCAGCTTGGTAATAGGAACAATGTTTGATATCCAATCCGCATAATCAATTGACCTTATGAATTCAGCATCTAGTAACTTTTTTAGTTTTGCTTTGACAAGTAGTGCAATCTGTGGGTGCATCTTGTGCAACTTTTTTTTGACCGGCTTGATTCCTAGAATAAGCGGAAGATGATGCAGAACCAATTCAGGATCAAGGCCTGGCATGTCAGCACATGACCATGCGAAGTTAACTTTTCCTTTTGTGAAGAATTGTTTGAATTCAGGTTTTTCTTCACCTGACAATGATGCAGCCAAGAGAATTATTTTAGGATTCTTTGGTGTGTCTATGTTAACTTCCACTGTATCTTCAATAAGCATAGCTGATTTTTCCTGTGTTACGGGAAGAAAGTCCAATCCTCCATCCTTAGGTGCCTCAGAGAGGTTTTCACCTTCGGATACATCCTTTGTTTTTACTATTTTATTGTCAGAAGGTGCCTTGCGGTTTTCGCCTAAAGACATTTCTCTTTTTGTCTTATTCACTATATTTTTGCGACTAGAGGATTGCACAGTCTCCCCAAAGTAAGCCGTACAATATAGGTCAATAGAAAACCCTATTTTGTGATCTCCCTATGGTATGCCTTCTCTGAGCCCCATGAATTCTGCTATGGCTTCATCATTTTGAAACATGTCCATTACTGGTGGCTCCTGTTGGTCCCAGTCGATCAGTTGTGGATAAACAAGTGAAATCCCATTGTCGGTATTGGTGAAGGATGGGGAGGATGCGGAAAGTGTGCAAATTGATGCCTCAAGTGTAAAGGAAAAGTTATCAATTTGCACTTCTGTGTATGATGCAATGGATGGTCCATACTCTAAGTTAGATGAATCAAATTCAAAATCATAATATGGGATGAAATTATCAACATCATGACTAGTAGTAGGCATTTTAGAAGTATGGATGATGGGCTTAGATAGGTCAAGCTCATGGGTGGGTTTAGGAATAGGGTGGGGTGATTCAGGTATTGTCGATGACATTTTGTGTTCCTCTAGATTCCAAGGAATGCTCACCCATTTCTTGTCTTTTGAATGTTAGTCAATAGGGTCAATGTTATATTGTTGGCGGAATCATTCTTCAAAGGAAGGTTGGCCAGGTTCTAAGAATAGTTCATCAATGTCATAGTCACTGAAGGTTTTGTCAAATCCCCATTCCCATTCATTTGAGTCTGATTCGATAAGGGATTCTTCACATGTCTCAACACTTTCAGTAATCATTACGTCCTTACTTGAAAATTCATAGGTACTTTGATCATCAATTCCGAGTTGTCCAAACCCTAGCCCCATGTATCTTGGTCTTGCCTTTATTATAATAGGCTCTCTCTTTCCATTACTGTGTTTTCCAAGACCACTTGTGCCATCGAAACCTAGGGCCTTGCATATTTCATAGCCTTTTCCATAGAGATGTAGTGGTAAGGGAGGCAACTCTTCAGGGTCTCTGTATATCCAATTAGCTATGTCGTCGATGACTTCATTACCCACATCACCCCATAGTGTGAAAACACTTTTTGGTGGGATGTTGAAAGTTGTTTTGGGATCAATTGCAAAACATGGTCTACCATATACTTTTGGTGGCTTAGGTATTGTGGTGATACAGTAAGCCATATTTAATTTGAATTCTCCACAGGTAAGGTCCTGGATTTGTAGGTCTATACTTGGGATGGAGGCCGAGGAAGATGGTATGGTAGAAGTTAATGGAATGGATGATTTTGTGAGTGTGGACGGGTCAATATATTTGGATGAAGTGGAAGTGGAGGCCTCCTGATTGATGGGTACTTGACGCTCAGCAGTGGCCTATAGATTTGTGAAATATTGAAATGGATCAGGATCTCTTGGGATGGTGATCTTTGTACCCTCAAAAGGGAATTTTAGGCACTGGTGGTATGTGGATGGAATGGATTTTAGAGCATGAATCCATGGTTGACCAAGTAAGATGTTGTAGTGTATATCACGATCCAGGACCTGACATGTTGTGTCTATGATGATAGGTCCTACTCAAAGAGGAATGGTAATAATGCCTTTAGAAGCACGTTCTTCATCATCATATGCCTTAATGATGATGCTTTTGCTAGCATCTACACATGCATTGGAGAAACCAAGAGCCTTGACCAATTTTAAGGAGAAAATGTTCAATCCTGCTCCGCCATCTACTAGGACTCATCTGACCTTGTGTTTGTGGATGAAAACCTCTATGTGAAGGGCATCATTATGCGATGGTTTAGGCGAGGAATAGTTGCTGTCTGAAAAGGTGATGTGATGAGGTGAATTTAGGTATCCAACCATAGTCTCAAAGTGGTTGACATCAATGTTGGTTGGAACAGACGACGTTTGTAGGACTTTATCCAAGATGGCTTTATGTATGGGTGAAATACAGAGTAATTCAAGAATGGATATCTGAGGAGGTGTTTTATTCAATTGCTTAATGAGGTTGAACTCTGGTTTGCGTGTTGACTGTCTAGCGGATGGACCAGGTATGGTGATCCTAGGTTGATGTGCCAAAGGACCTGGGATGGTGACCTTGCCTTTACGCATTGTCACATTGCATTCTGAGGCTTTTTTAATGGAAATAGTATTACCACATTCATCTTCATCAGTGGCGTGAAGATTGTTAATGATGGTGCCACAGGGATAAGTGTAGGAAGGACGACCATGAGTGGAAGTGGGATGGATGCAGTTGGCCGAATTGTTGGTATTCATTGTGCCATATGAGGAAGCTTTACCATGATCCTGCAATTGGTTTTTGTGTATAGTATGGTCCACATTAGATGTGAGGGATTGACCACCTAGCTCGATGGTGTGGTTTTCAATGAGGTCTTGCACTAGATTTCGCAATTGATGGCAAGAGGATGTTTTATGCCCTTTGGCATGATGGAAATCACAAAATGCATTATCATCCCACCATGGTGGCTTGAATTGACCAAGGTCGTATGGTTTAGGGTCTTCCAATGTTATGACACCATTTTGAAGGAGTTTCTTCAAGACGACTTCAATAGGCTCACCCAAAGGAGTATATTTACGCTTTGGGAATTGTCGTGGTTGACACAACTAGCTTTGATTAGTTTGAGTAGGATTGCTTTGGATAGCATTTGCAATTGGTGTTGGTGTAGTCATAGGTGTGTTTTGATGTTGTACTCCTTGGATGGTGAGTACGTGACCTGTTGTATTGATAGTTCTGGCATCAATCACACCATCATTAGTGATATGCTTGTTCTTAACCTAGTATTTGGTTTTGTCGTTTGAGCTACTTGGGTTATTGTTTGAAGTGGCATTGATGGTTTTGCCACCATATTTTAACTCGCCTTTAGCAATTAAGGCTTTTTCAAGTTGGACACCTTTTTCCATAAGATCAACAAAAGTGGTGCAACAATGGACCTATAATCCATACCTTAGAGTTCCAAGGAGAGTTTGTACAAACATGGTTACCTTCTCCTTTTCAAGTATTTCTACCGAACACTAACTTGCTAAGGTTCTCCATCTTTGAAAGAATGGAATGAAATTCTTTCCTACATCCTCTTGGGTAAGTCTGCATAAGGAGGCAATTTCAATGTCAGTGTCAATGTTGTAGGCATAGTTCTCCACAAACTTGTTTTCCAATTCATGCCATGTTTTTATTTCCTTAGGCAGTAGTGAGAACTACTCTACTGCATGACCGACAAGACTTCTTGAAAAGAGTCTCATGAGATAGGTATGTTCATAAGCTATGTCCATACAACTGGTAGTGAATTCTCTTATGTGTTCGATGGGATTTGTCTTGCCTTTGTACTTAGGGAAATGAGGTACTATATACCCATGAGGAAATGGTGGCATGTACAAGGTGGTGTCAAATGGATAAGGACACAAGTCATGTGACATGTATGACTTTTTATTGGTTTGTTGCAATGTCTCCACTTGTGTTTGAAGAGCAGCAAGCTGGAGTGTGAGTGCTTCCACAATGGGGTTGTTGGTATCATCACACATGTTTGTGAGAGGTATGGCTTGGTTGCCCACTTGTTGTGATGAGATGTTTTGGTTTTGAATGTGTTGTTGGTGAGCAAAGTGAGTGTTTTGATTTTGCGGTTGTTGGAAATGAATGTGTTGATGGGGATTATGTTGTTGTGTATGCACTTGTGTAGCATATGTGGGGACTTGAGATCCTACCATGTTGGATTGCATTTGTGGACCTTGCTGATGTTGATGTCCAAATGGCATAAAAGATTGGGTGCCTTGATTGCCTTGACCAAATAAGAAATTGGGGCCTTGATTAGTGTTTGTGTTTTGTCTCAAAGGAATGTTGGTAGTGACCTGTGAGTTATTAGGTTGGGCTCCTTGTATGGTAATTCTTCATTTATTTTTCCCAAAAGGATTTGATGAATTAGTTGCCATAGTATTTGAGGGACCTAATAGCAGATTTGTTGATGGACCCATGGAATTAAATGAACTTCCAAAGAGGTTTGAGGTTGTTTCCCCCATTGTTGATCCAAATGTTTGTGAGGGGCTAGTGGTTGTTTGTTGAGGGATGGATTGTGATGTGGTGGTTTTTTGGGTAGATGATCCTCCAATGGATATTGTATTGGTTGTGGTGGCTACATTGGTTGTGGTATCTGCATTGGTTGTGGTAGTAGTATGACCAAGGGAGGTAGTATTGATTGTGTTAATGGTGTTTTGTGGAGAGGTTCCCATGGAAATATTGTGTGTTTGGTGATTAGGGGATGTTGCTCTAATGGTGTTGAGGTCAAATCCTTGTGGTAACCTAGCCCCTTGGTAAAGAAGCATGGCTAAATATCTGGATGAGTCATGTAGGACTAATTTTTCCACAAAAGAGGCCACTTTTGGGTTTTGGGCTGCAGCTTGTAAAATTTCCCCTTTTTGGTTTCTATAGATGAATTGTTCAAATTGGTTGTGTGGAATAGATATCTCATCAAAAGGATTGATTGTAGAATTTCCCATGTCATTAGCAAGAGTGTTCATGTTGTTAGGGAATAAATTCATGTCATTGGTGAAATTGGTAAAATTGGGGTCTTGACCAAAAGAATCCATGAGTCTTTTCTTTTTTTGTAATCTGGTTTCAACCATAAAAAGTTTTGCTCAACTTTGGGATGATGATGGAGAATGACTTAAATATGACACTTTGTTTTTTTGGTTTTTTGAAAATGAGGAATGTTATGAGAAGCAAATGGGAGGTGAAAAGTTTGTGGATGCAAATGGGATGACTCTAAAATGAGGAGACTAATGATATGCAAACTAGATGGAGCCTAAGATACACTCAATATTTAGAAATCTAAGGAGATGACTACTTGACCAAACAAGGTGCTTGCAATGTTTCAGGTTTGGAAAATCAATGGACCATAAGTGGACTAAAAAAAAAGGACAAAGTGAAGTTTCCACACTAGACTGTTGAGTGGGAAACAAATCACAAAATTTTTGACTAAATGACTAAGGGTAATTGGGTCCAATGATAACCTACTTTTGAAGACAAAGTCTTGACAATGGATAGTAAGGAGTGTATTCCTAAAATCTGCAAAGTGAGTGTCTAAGGTAAAATTAATAATGCAACTAGTCAAATGCAATTGGAAACCTATGACGATCCTAAGAATGATGTGTATAATGAGGGAAGTTGAGCAAATCAGTATCTGGTTTTGACAGAAACAAAAAAAAGATGGACTTGATGGAATCTGGAAAAGGACAATTTTTGGCTTTTGATTTTTACAGTGAGTAGATTATTTTTTTTGTTTTGAAGACTGGCAAATGCGATTCGGCAGAGCACATGCGGCTCGATATTTCAAATGCGATTTTTGACAGAGCATATGCAGCTCACTATGGAAAATGTGAAATCAGAAAGTCAAATACGACTTATCAAATGTGTTGCAGGAATTAATTCTGGCAATGTTTCAACAGACAGGCAAATGCGGCTCAACCATCAAGTTTGGCAAAACAACAGCGAATCTGGCTTTTATACAAGCAATTGCGGCTTGATAGGTCAGTTGCATTGCAGTAAGGAATTCTAGAAGTAGTTTATTACTGGCAAAAAATGTGGGTGAACAGCGAATGTGGCTTGTTCTAGCAAATATAGTTCTCAGGCAAGCAAATGCGGTTCAGTAAGTCAAATGCGTCATAAAAGTTCTCAAATGCGGCTGATAGGTGCGCTTGCATTGCAGAAAACACTTGGACTAGTTTAAAATTTTGCATATGCAACTAAAGTTAGCGGATGCGGATTTTTATTGCGCAAATGTGACTTATAATATCAAATGCAACTCTATATTGCTCAAATGTGGTTTAATAGAGCAAATGCAGCTCTTTGTTTCTCAAATGCGGCTTAGGATAACAAATGCAGCTCTGGACTAAACAGTTGCCGTTCAGTGTCCAAAATATGTTGCAAAAAAAGATGTTAGGCCGATTTTGCAAAGACTTGTTTCAGTTGACAATATGTGTTTCAGATTTTGACAGGTTTGAATTTTATATGTCTCAAAGCAGTTGGCAAATACATGGTGTTGTAAAAAAAATCAACCACATAGAAGTCACTTTACAAAATCTTATGGCTTTATGGATAATATTCTTTTGTATCCCACAAACCGCATATCCTTAGCGGATGAATTCAGAAGCTTGGCCCTAGAGGCTCCCCCTTACAGTGCACTCACTTCTCAAGGCAACCAAGCTTCCAACCTCCATGAAACTACCATGGAAGATTGATCATCTCTACTAAGAACTATGCAGGTGTAGGTGTCATCACAACGACCATTGTTGTACCAAAGAATAAAAGGTTTTTGGCTTGCTAAAACAAAGGATTTAATTTGGGCACCCATTCGAAAGGCCACACGAGAGGCATTATCATCCCAGTCTGCAGAGGTTACATTCTGTAGTTTTCAACACACCACAAGGGTATTAGGGAATCATATGCTTGTCCATAGGAACTTTCATAATGCTAAGTTTTTCTTAACATTAAAATTTGTATACCGGTTGGGCGTCGCTTGGCTTTAGCGTGTTCCCGGTTTGAGTCGCTTTGGGGTGAGTACTTTTTCCCACCAAAGCAGGCCCAATTTCTATGGTTCAACAAAAGTGAATTAGAGTATTCATAGTTCAATCGATCCTTGTTTAAAAACAAGAAGTGAAAACATGAATACCCTAACTCACACTCGTATGGTGTTCATTTTAAGCCCAAATCAAAATGTTTTTCACTAACTTGAAATAAAAAGCAGACATGGGGTTCATTTTAACCGTTTGTAGTGTGAGCTAACTAAAGATTCATTTTAACCCAATGCTATGAGAATGCAAGTTCATTTTAAGCCAACGAGTTATAATGCAAGTTGTGTTCTTTTTATCCCATGAATATGCAAGCTGTGTTCTATTTAACCCATGAATGAAAATGAAAGTTGTCTAAAATTTAAGAAATGAACAAAAAACGTGTTAGACTCCTTGCCAGAAGCTGCAAACAAAGATTAGTAATCCAAAATCTCTAACCTATCCAACAAAAAAAAAAGAGTGAAAACCGGAAAATGCAACACAAATAAAAAAAAATATTATACCCTTAAGATGCATTGCAACAGAGCAAATGTGGCTCATTATGCCAGATGCGGCTTTCTGGTTAACAAATGTGGCTCGATAAATAGATGCGGCTTTCGAGTAGGTAGATGCGGCTTTCAGGTAGGCAGATGCGACTTGACAAAGAAAATATGACTCTGTAGTTGTCAGATGCGTCTCGGGTTGTCACTTTCATCATAGGAACTATCAATTGCATCATTTCGTACACCGGCAATTTTTTTTCAAAAAATCCATACCCGAACCTACAAAAAAATGATGAAATATCCATACTATGACCTAGAAAAATGTGTTAAAAAGGATGTCGGGTTCACCAATGTAACAATGAGAAATTCCTATTTAGTTTAGCAATGTAATAATGCATAAAACCTAGAAACCCAAAGTTGGTAATGGAGTGCAAAGGAATAGATGAACAATCTTATAGATTGTCTTCAACCTCCATGACTAACCTCCATTACATCTCCTTAATTTCCTGAATATGATTGTTTTCCCTCAGATTTGTGAAGAGCAAGCCAATAGAGATGACAAGCCCTAAGAAAATATTGAAGGACTTGTGATGACCTAGATGCAAACTATGCCCTACTGCAAATAGTAAACATCTATAAATTCTAAGCTAATATCAAATGAAAACCTAGATATGCTATGATAAACATGCTAAAATGATAAACTATGAAAATCTAAGCTAATCAAAACATGAAAGTGTAAGATGTGAGATGCCAAAATATGGAAATGCAAGATAACAAAATAGGAAAATGCAAGATGTTCAAAATGAGACCAAAATTGCTCTTTTATAGAAAAGGCAATTTTGTGTGAATGGCCAAGATTGAAAGTTAGTAAATGTCCTAGAATCAATGGACGAGATTCAATAAAGTAACCCACAATTAGGGTTAGGGCAACATTAGGTCAAATTTGAAATGAAGGGTCAAGATTGATCCTTTAGAGAATCAAATCAATGGTTGACAATGCATGTGACAAAAGATTTTGGGCACGGAAAACAGAGTCATTGGGGAATTAAATAATTTATTTAAAATTATTTAAATCAAGAGGGAATAATGACTTTTTGAATTAAAAACTATTTTAATTCAAAAGTGTGGGGTCATGTGATAGTAAATAATTTAAATTAAATTATTTACAAAAAGAAGGGAATATTTAAATAAGACTTATTTTAAATAAATAAATTTATTTAAAATGAGCACAATAAAAGAGGGGGAATTAAATAATAAAATTATTTAATTTATGTGTTGGGACTTATTTTAAATAAATAAGATTTAGAAGAAATTAAATAATAAAGGATTATTTAATTTAAGTGAGAATTAAATAATAAAGATATTATTTAATTTAGAGGAATTTAATTTATTTAATTTAAAGAGAAGAGGCTAATGAATAATTAGATAATTAAATATAATTATTTAATTATAGTGGAAGGTGGATTAAATAAATAAGAATTTATTTAATTTTAGGAAGAAGAGGACTTAATTAGTGACATAATTAAATAAATAAATAAAGTTATTTATTTAATAATTAGGAAGACATAAAGGGGTAAATAAATTAAGAAATTTATTTAATTATAAGAGGATATTTAGAAAATTAGTGATGTATTAGATAAATAAATAAAACTTATTTATTTAATAATCAAGAAGAATAGAAAGGGACATGAATTAATTAAATAATTAAGAATTATCTAATTAATAATTGGAAGTGAGTTAGGGACATAATTAAAATGTCCTAATTAGGGTTAGATGAAGAGCCTGTGGGTCTAGGTCATGTTTATGTGTCTACACTTTGATGAAATCACCTTTCAACAAATACCACGCATTCAGAACAAGGCAGCAGATGCTATGGCAATAGTGGTTTCCTTATTGGATATTCCTAGCAACGTGCCTAAATTTGAGTTTTTGGTCAAACAACTGTTGGTACCTACCTATGATGTCCTCAATTCCGCAATGGTGTGTACGATTGTTGGTCCTAATTCCCCTTGGTACAAGGAAATATACGACTATCTAAATGCCCTTGAATCTTACCTTTAGACCTATCAAACAACCAATGTAGAACCATTATCTGTAAGTCTCTGAAATACACCATCATCGAAGATACCCTATATAGAAATACCTTTGAGAACACCTTAATGAGATGTCTCGATGCGGAAGAAGCAGAAGCAACCTTGCAAGCGGTACACAAGGGTATATGTGGATCCCATTCTAGCAGTCCTACTTTATCCCACAGGATTATAAGATTAGGTTATTATTGGCCTACAATGGAAAATGACTCATATATCTTTGTCAAGAAATGTCGACAGTGTCAAATACACGGCAATTTGATATGCACACCAACACAGGAGATTCATTTGATTACTTCACCATGGCCCTTTTCCCAATGGGTACTTGACCTCATAGGTAAGATACACCCTACATCATCCAACGTCCATAAGTTCATCATAACTGCCACTGAATACTTCACCAAATGCATTGAAGCTATTCCCACGGCCTACATCACTAGCACACAAATATCCAAGTTTATCCTAAACTACATAATTTTTCGGTATGGTGTACCTTAGTCCATTATCATAAACAATGGTTGTCCATTCAAAAACCAAGAATTCCACCATCTATGTGAAGAATTCCATATCCAACATCATTTTTCCACTCCATATTACCCGCAAGGTATCAACCAAGCCGAGGAATCTAATAAACCATTATCAGAATCCTAAAAAAGACTTTCAATGACGTTGGTCGTGATTGGAATTTATAGCTAAATCTTGCCTTATGGGCTTATTGCACAAGCATCCGTAATCACACTAGCACCACTCCATACTCCCTAGTATTCGGATCTAAAGCTATCTTAACTATTGAGGTTGAAATTCCTTCCCTGAGGGTATCCTTGAAAGGTCATATAGATGATGAAGAATACCATGTATCCATATTGTAGGAGTTAGAATTCCTAGATGAACGAAGATAGAAGGAACTAGATCATTTGCAAGCATATCAGAATCATCTTCATCACAGCTATAATAGGAAATTTCTAAATCGACACTTTGACATTGGTGACCTAGTCTTAATGGATAACCCCAACAATCAAGCTAAACGATGAAAACCAGGTAAGTTTGAATCTAACTAGTTAGGGCCCTATATTGTTACAGAAGCTTTTAGATTAGAAGCGTATTAACTCTCTACCCCTAAAGGAGAACCAATTTTGTCACCAATAAAAAACCTTCATTTGAAGAGGTTCTATGCATAGCTTCTGAGAACTATGTCTTAATCAAAAAAATAAAATTAAAAAAAATGGAAAAAATAAAAAAATGGTTACCTTGATGAAAACTTGGCAAACAGGCATCTTTGTAACACCAAAAAATTGAAAAATTAATAAAATAGTAAAGAGAAATAATTCATCCAATAGTGAAAATCACTTTGGTGGCACTATGGATAAGTACCATGGTGAAAATCTGGCAAATAGGTGCCATGTGTAGTCAACTTCGTTCCTTCAGCTACCATCATTCCAATCAGACTTTTCACCATCACTCATAATAAATGGTAGTCATATCCATTACTTGGAATGATTGACATCAAGTCCACTCCATCACATTCCCCACTCCATCCTATAGGTCTTATTCCTGACTGGGGGAAAATCCTCGCTCTATGTCATGTGGACCTTGTACATAGTAACTCAATATCAGAAAATATTCTGAAAAAAGAAACAAAAATTCCAAAAACATAAGAAAATGTCCTAAAAAATCCAAAATCATCAAAAAACTCCAAAAAGAAAATAAAAAATCAAAACATGTCAAAAATCCCAAAAACAAAGTGAGAGTTAGTTGTGTCAAGTCAGTCGTAGACATAGTTGAACTACGTTACCTCTGTGACTAGACATAGGTAAGGCCATAAGTCAATGTGCCCCTAAGGCATTAGGTCTATTTGTCTAAGTTTTTCATGTATCACACACATAAAATTATGACTTATTCTTTGTATATATCAAAGTCGTTGGTCGGGTCGAACTACGAGGTCTCTGTGTGTATAACGTAGGCAAGGCTATGAATTGATGAGCCCCTAAGGCTACACTAGGTCAGTCCAACAGGGTTTATCACATTCACTATCACACACATTGCATATCATCAACTTAAGTATACATTTCCAGTCAGTTATGTCAGTTAAAGTCTGGTCAAACTATGAGGTCTTTGTGTGTACAACATAGGCAAGGCTATCAATCGATGAGCCCCTGAGGCCGCATTAGGTCAGTCCTTTACGGTATATCATCTCAAGTCCATATAAGTCAACACACGCACACACTCATAATAGTCAAGGCATCAAAACAAGTCATGCATCAACAAGGAAAACATCTCAAAATTGTCATCAAGTCAAAATCAAACACATTGTCATCGTGATCAATTTATGTCTTAAGCAAAAAATGTCTTTCTTATCAATAGATATTGTCAATTTTCATAGCCTCATGTAGCTTGTCGCATCAACATCTTATACAACACATTTAATTCTGAAACTAGGCTTTGTCATGCCTTACACAAATAATTACAAGGTTGAAATTAGACTCAATGTCTTATACGGGGTGTGGCATCCCTCACATCGAGCTATGTCAAAAATCAAAAAATTACGCAAGATCAAGTTTTGGCAAATACTTTTATTGGATTTATGACTTTATATCTTATTTTGTCTTATCTTTTTATCGATTTGTATTTAAGTCCGGTTACTAGCTTTCTCAAGGATGCCCCTTGAACGATTTATAGAAGCAAGGATGTCTTAGGACTCTTTTTCTTTGACTGTTGTATGTCAACTATCTTTTTAAGTTTGGATTTTGAGTCATGTTACTAGTTTCCTCAAGGATGTCCCATGCAAGGTTTAGAGGAGCAATGACGTCTCATGACACGTCTTTTCTTTGTTTGTTGTTTGTGATTTGGATAGACAAAAAGACTGGGGCAATCTTGCCCTTAGTATTAGCTAAAACACTCCTTGTCTATGACTGTCTATTTTTTTGCAAGTGGATGACTTTATACAGTATGGTCTATCTCATATCATGGCGTGTACTATCCATTCATGTCAGTCCCTTCCAATGATGATAAAATGCAAATCTTAGTATATATATGGAAAAATATTGAAGATCATATATCTTTTAAACAACCTTCTTTGTTTCTTACTAACATTTTGAATTATCCACGCTAACATTTCTTCTTTTCTGCACTTCACCACCATTATCTATCCATTTTGAGAGCACACTCATGTTCTTCAAACTCGCCTATCCTCTCGAGGGGGCATACCATTACCTCCTCATTATTCTCCCTTTCACTAGGACATATTTTTGATCAATTTTATTTGACACAATGCGATAAACAACATTGTATCAAAGAGGGGCAAACTATAGACACTGAAAATTGGTATAGGCCTGCGAATACCACTTTTGATGTAATTTTCTAATGTCCATGGTAATGGTTAAATAATGTTAATTATTTAATTATTTCTTATTTCCTATACACATCTTTCTTCTATTAATTAAAAAACTTTATTTATTTAATTAATTCACTATGACCCTTATTCAACTTTGATTAATTAAATAAATCTTATTTATTTAATTATGTCACTAATTAATTAATTCTCTTTCTGAATTAAATAATTTCTTATTTAATTTACCTCTTGTCATATTTCGACTATAATTAAATATTCTTTTCGAATTATTTAATTATTCAATTAACCTTTTTAGTCAATTAAATAAATTATTATTTATTTAATTAAATCATTTTAATTTCGAATGTTGAATTAAATTAAAATTTAATTCATAATTAATTATTTCTATCACATTTTTCTATCGTCCAATTATCTAATTATTCACTCACCATCTGACTCGAGATCTATTTAAATCCATCAATTATCTCCAGAATCGATATCTAATCATCTCTACAAAAATGACTCTCTCTCACAACCAGTCAATTAACTAGTTCTAACTCATATGCATGAACATAATTATTAATTAAATATCTCTATTTAATTAATTAATTCATGTGTGGATTCGAACAGATCATTCTCCAGGTTCTAACTTTATCCTTTTCACTCAAATTCTAGTTCTTCTATTTTCGAAGACTTTCAACAGAAGCTTAAATCATTTATTTACTCTTAATGTCTATTCTTAAATATTTTCGAATAGTCTTAACACCAGATTAAATTATTATTCTAAATTAATCTTTATCCTATAGAATTTCCCAACTCACATTCTAACTGACACAGAACTCGCATCGCATGGCATTCAACAATCTCGATCATTGATCTCTTTCGAATCTGAGTTGATCGTTTGAAAACCATATTTCTATAAATTGGCTGATCTTTGGCATTATTCCTCCTCCCAAAATCAATACACTTTTTGGAAGAACTTAATCTTCGATATTTTTCTTAGACATACATCGATGCTAGGCTTGCATAGATACTGAAAATCTAAGGGCAAGAATACCAACACGACAAAATGGAGAAGGACAATCAAGATAATTAGAGGAAATGGATTGATATTCGATGAGACTGTTCAATGTTTTATGTTATTTATTTTTTTCATTTGATTCATTCTTTGTTGTTTGATTTATATTTTTGCATGTTTAGATTATATTTAACCATCTTACTGTACAACATCCATTTTATCTACATTACAACCATTATTTGGATCTCAAAAGCCGACATCAACCAAAAAATTTAATTAAAAACTTGAATTTCTTGCTCAAACCCTAAAAATGGCCTAAGTGGGACTCATACACCACTTGTGGCATATGGGTGCCACCTAGGTGGACTCATATTCCCAAGGTTGCATATGTGTCCCACCCTAGATTTTTGAGTTGGGTTGTTAAAATTTTTAATTGTTTTGATGATTTTATCAAGTTTTTAGTTGAAATAAGCATCGAGATCCAGAATAAAGGGTCTTAGGGGTCTATTAATGATGATTTAAAAGGATATTTAATGCAAGAGTACCAAAATAGGTATAAATTAGACAAGAAATTACACTACCTCCAAAAAGTGAGTACAATTTATTTTTCCATAATATAGAATGCATGAAAAGAGAGAGATACATCAAATGAAACATCACAAGGGATCATATTATGCACATACAATCATATAAATAAACATGAAAAAAAGGACTAGTAAGGCACATGTGATTCAACCTATAGCAAGCCGTTTGCATCCCAATCTTGATTTGTATAAATGGGAGGTGAACAACTAGCCAAAGGGATAAGAGTAAGTTTCGAACTAGGGGAAGCACCAATTTCAACACTCATTTTAGGAGATTTTCGTTTAAGTTAATAGAATAAGAAAAAAATGTGTTCCATTCATCATGCACTTCTTCACCAATATTTGTAATTTCAATTTCATCATCTAAATTTATCACAATGGGAGGTCGAAGGACAATGTCCATGGAATGTTCTTGTTTATGTTGTGGCGAGGGTATATGATCATCATGCATTGTTTCAGGTAAGTTTTTACTTTGATTTTCTATGTTGTTGGTGTCTTCTTTCATTTGTAAGTTATGAGCAATAGCATGACATCTACTCCTACGATCTCTAGCACTTTGATTATTTTTCATTCTATTGTCAATTTGTGTTTGTGTAAGAGTGGGTTTGTCAATAATAGGTTCCTTCTCTTCCTTGGGAGGAATAGAAGAAACAAGAAGAGGTTTTTCAACCACTTTATCTTTAACTTTGTAAACTTGTTTGATTCTAGGAGGGACAACGAGATTATTTGAGTTATCTCATGGTCTTTGTAGAAGTTGAGAAACACAACCTCACAAGCCCCAAGAATCACCTTCATGCAATAACCTATCACACAGAAAGAAGAATGTACAAAACAACAAAGATGCTTTGTAAGCCTCAAGCTGAAAAATGCTTTAAGAGAATCAAATAATTACAATGAGATCAATCCTTATGAAGGAGATCAAGAGACCCTAAAGTGAAACCTAAAAGAAGAACCCTAGTGTGCACACTTAATAATTAATAAATAATTAATTAGTAATGTGCCTAAGTTTAGCTTAAGTAACTAAATGGATCTGTGACTTAATTAATTAACTAATATGATTAAATTAATTAAGCAAAATAACTTATTACTGTAACACCCCCCTTAAGATGAACTTAAGGAGTAGCTAAAACACTAGGAAAAAGATGCATGAAAACTAAACCAAATGGGCTAAAGGAGAAAACCCAGTGGGAACAAAACTCCTCCCCAAAATAGAATACGAAAAACAACTAAGTGATGAAAGATGGAAGAATCCGTAAGACCCCCCATGGACACCATCCCTCACAAAGATACATGATACCATGTAGAAGTTGAGAAACCCAACCTCACAAGCCCCAAGAATCACCTACATGCAATAACCTATCACAAAGAAAGAAGAATGTATAGAACAACAATGATGCTCTACAAGCCTCAAGCTGAAAAGTGAATTAAGAGAATCAAATAATTACAATGAGATCAATCCTTATGAAGGAGATCAAGAAACCCTAAAGTGAAACCTAAAAGGAAAACCCTAGTGTGCACACTTAATAATTAATAAATAATTAATTATTATTGTGCCTAAGTTTAGCTTAAGTAACTAAAGTGATAAGTGACTTAATTAGTTAACCAATATGATTAAATTTTAATTAAGTGAACTAACTTATTACTCTAACAGTCTCTTGTAGGAAACTGTAGGGGGACTTGCTATAGCTTTTTCTGGAATGTTTGGAAGGGCTTTCAGCTCAATCATTACTTCATCAAGGATAGGTGTTTCAGTTATAGGCTGAGGCATATTTTCAAGGGATAATTTTATCATTTTCTTTACCTTAAACTTTTGATATGATTTGGAAAAGTAATCCTCATGAACCTTGATATTTTCGATAGGTTGAAGACAAAAGAAATCTAATGAAAGTTTTGAGAAGGGATCGAAGCTAGATTAAATTTGCTATGATGCACAGTAAATATATCATTGCCAAATGGAAACTTTATACATTTATGCATAACCAAAGGGAGGAAATTCATGGAGAAAATCCATGGATAGCCGAACTTCACACAAAATTGGTCCAATTGCGGGATGATGGTGAATGAGATAGTTAATATTTTTGGTCCAAACTTTAGAGGGAGATCTATCAAGCCCATTGTAGTTAAAAGAAAAACTATTATGCATCTTCATCCATGCTTTTTTTTTGTTATATGTATCTTGATATAGTTCATGCACATATAATAATTCTTCAATGATCACATACTCTCCACAAATGGGATCAATCAATATCCCATTATTGGGCTTATCATTGATTCAGCCAGTTATGTAAAGAGTACAATCAAGTGCATGTTTAAGTATTTCGTTTTGTGAGAAATCAATGTCAAGATGATTTTTAGTTGAGCTCATATGAAGTCGATCATCAATAATTCCTACCATTTTAATCAATTGTTCTTCATTGGTATCTTTTGTGTTTTCATCATCTGTGTTAACCTTCATCACATCATTATTGTTGTTTTCAATAGCTTTGACAAATAAAATAGTGTGCTTAGGAATGGGATTGGTAAATATTTATAAGTTTTTGTTAGGAGGAGCTACATACTTATTACCTTGATGATTCATGCCTCTAATTTGTAAATGATTAGAATCAATAAGGTCTTGCACAAGATGTTTTTTTTTTTTTGTGATAATATACCATGTCAATATTTTTGGTGATAATGAAAATACATTTTTTTGAAAGCCTTTATGTAATGGTATATTAGGATCATGCTCTCTATTAGGAGGTAAGATAACCCTATTCTTCTCAATAAGCTATGACATGATATCATGAAGGGTATCGAGTAAAGGAATGAACTCTCTATCCCTGTCCCCAAAATAATTTGTCACCTTTATAGAAGCCACTTGGTTATTAGCTTGTTGACTTGTTTGAGGGGAATTCAGTTTTTAAAATCCCTTATTCTACTTCTTAAAAGGTTGATAATTATTTTGATTTGTAGATTCTCACTTTCCAAGATGACTAGGGGGATAATAATGAAGGGCTATGCATAATTGTGTAAAGGATGGAAATCTCAACATTTCAAGTTTACCTTGGAGTTTATTTTACATGTTGGAAATAAACATTAATTAAAGGGTAGCGTTAAGAATCTTCATGTTTACTTTTGAATAAAGTGTTTGGTATCTTGTTATGAAATCAATCACTTTTTCATCCTCTTTTTGTTTACATGTCACTAAATAGTCTAGGGTCATCTTAGGATCCATATGGATATGGAAGTAGTTGTAAAAGGTATTAAAAAGCTCATTGAATGAACCAATTGAATTATTCGGTAAAGAAGATAACTAATCTATAGCAGTATCCTTCAGGGACCAAGGAAAGAGCTTAGCCAATAGTTTATCTTCAAAGATGAAATCACTACACAAGGCTATAAAAGCAGAAACATCACAAATAGGATCTCCTTTACCACCATATTTCTCAAATCAAGGAACTTCTATACATGGTGGCATTTGTGTTCTTAATATGTCTAAAGATAGCCAATTATATTTGATGTACTGCAAAGGTTGACTATTGTTGTTTTGTTGTAAAGTTGAATCTTGTTGTTGAAGGGATATCACAAATTGAAAATGTGAGTTAAGGAGAGGGTCATTTTGATTGTAAGGTTGAGGGGAATAAGGGGGGGTGGTGTATGCATATGGAGGGCTAGTGAATTGTAGGTTGGTGAAGGTGGATTGTTGAGGGGTTATTGTATTCGTTTGGAAAACACTAGAAGGCTTTCCGATGGGAATACCTAAGGAAGTGCACATAGTACTAGTGGGTATGATTTTTGTGGTTGGTTGGGAGGTTGTTGGAGGCTGAAAGGTTGTTGTTGGTTGAAAGTTTTTTATGGGTTGGAAGGTTGTTCTTTGTTGAGTACTAGTGTATGTAGGAATGGATAGCAGTATCGTAGAAGATAGAATTATAATTCCACCTTGGCTTTGAGAAGACCCTAAATCTTGAGTACAATTTGTGATGGTAAGGACAGTGTTATTAAGCACATTAATTATAGGGGTGAAGTCATAGGAATTGAGGTATGCAAACTATGAAACATAGAGGGTCTATTATCAACACTATTAGAGAGAGTTAGAAAACCCAAGATCCATGATGAGTGAGATGTCATAGGATGACATTAGCCTCAAACTATGTCTAACAATAGTATTGCTAATAGGAAACTAAGTTGTAAAGCTCATACAAGTTTTACAAACCTAGTGTGTAAATTAAAAATGTAAAGGGGAAATGCAATGACCTTAAATGAAATGTAATTTTCAAATTCTACACAATGCAATTTATTGATTACACAATGAAATAAGCTAAAAGTAAAATTTTATAAATGCTATTTTGATTTTTTTGACAATGCACTAAAATGAAGTAAATTAAGCTAGATGCACTAAATTTGATGAAACAACAAATCAGAAAACTGAAACTGTGAAGTAATAGCAGCAAAAACAAGCCTAAAATTGAGATTTTAATTTCTAGAAAATGCAAATTAGGATCTAATAGGGACTCATTCACCAAAAAGGGCGAATAGGTCCCAGTTAAGGATTTTTTGAATGTTTATGTGGATTTTTGAGTGTTTTTTAATGCTTTGAGATGCTAGAAGGTATAGGACTAGCCTGATAAGGGACCCATTCACCAATAAAGGTGAATGGGTCCTTGATTAGGGTTTTTAAATTATTTTTGAATGATTTTCAAGCTTTCTGTAATATCTTTCAATTCTAGGTCTAAGACAATAATTTTTCAGTTTAAGGTTTTCTAGAAATGCAATTTGAAAATGCAATGAAATGTTGAATATAAAGACCTAATTTGAAATGCAATATTGTTTTTATTTTCAAATGCAAATTTTTAAGATCTAGATGATATGCAAATTGACTAATTTTTTTTTTTATTTTTCATATTTAAGAAATGCAAAACAATGCAATTCTAAATCCTAAATGAGATGCAAACCAAGAAACCCTAAATGACATATAGTTCAATGCAATTTTAAATGAAAATGAATGCAAGATCTAACCTAGGATGCGATCAAAGACTTAAAAATCATGAAATTGCAATATTCAATATGTTGAGTTCACCAAAATGTGTGAAGAGAGGGTTCAATCAAGCAGAATGAATGAACCACTACTTTCCACCATAAACATCCAATTTTATGCAAGATATGATGCAAATAACAATCAAAAACTGATCCTAACTATTATAGAAAATATGAGGCAATTTTTTAGAGCTGCAAATGATGTGTACCTTACTACAAGAAGCTTATTTTCAGGGCACAAATAACTCATTCACCTTTAGTGGTGAATAAGGCCCTGATAGGGTTTCTGAAACTGAGATCTAGGTTTTTTTCCTTGATTCTTGCACTCTTAGATCCTCAATTTTCAACTCCAAAAAACTTGTAATAAGTTTTATAGCATTCTTTTTGTGTTCTTGAACTATGAATGACAATTTTGCAGCTTGATAACTTTGACAATTTTTCCTCCAATGCGTCCTCCACTTGATCTTCAACCTATAAATATAAAAATACACATTCAAGAGAGGGACAACTTGTTTATTTTTAGTGAATAGGGGTTTTCCTAAGTCAAAACCCTTGTAGGTAATTAAACCAAATGATGAAATAATGAAATTGAAGCATGAACATGAAATGAAGCAATGTTGATACCTTGGAAGTTTTCTTAGAAAATAAATCTGCAAACTAACATGTAGTGGCCATGAAGAATGCATACCTTGATCTTCAATGCTACATCAACTATCTTAGCTCAACAACATGTAGTAATGCACTATGCCTTTGCCATGATGAAATGATCTTGAATCGTTGCAATAAAATTCACTAATCTATCATTGAATACCTTTGAAATGCTCTTGAAGTTCTCTAATGCTTGAAAACTTGAATTCTTAGACCTCTTGTAAACTTTCTACAAGAACAAGGTGAATTAATCCCATATTTAAACTAAATCGAGGGATTAACCTTGAAATTCAATTGAAGTTGACACTAGATCTAGAATTAAAAATCATTAGAATCCCGCCAAAATGAAATTTGAAAAGAGATGTCCTAAGAGAGGATGGCCCATTTGCCACTAAAGGGGAATGGATCTTGGCACAAGTTTCCAGGACCTTTCTCTAAGAGGTGAAAAGAACATCAAAAATCAATTTCAAAAGTGCTAAGAAAGCGGGGTCCTATATGAAGAGGACACATTCACCACTAAAGGAAAATAAGTCCTAGCACCATTTTATAGGACATTGATTTTGCCAAATTTAATGTTATACCATATCATTATTGGGTTTCGAGATAGATCATTCAGAAGGTATCTTTAAGAAAGCCTAAATTTCAATTAAAGGGGGTAATTAATTTCAATTAACCATAATTAATTAATAGGACCCTAGATAAGTTTGAAAGTGTAATTTAACTCTTCACAACACCATAAATACGATACAAATTAAGTATATTTTATTAAAAAGGTCCCTAGATTAATGTGAATGTGTATAACACATTACAATGCTAACCCAAGAAACAATTAGGTTAATTCAACATCAAATCAATCCCAAACCAAGTAAGGGAATGTGATACTATTTCTATTACTACAAAACTAAAAATGCTTAAAGGTGTAATGCTATGTAAAAATCCCTATCTACATGTGAATTATTTTCACAAAATCTGTTTTTATCAAACAAAAAATATATAAGTATAATAATGAAATATATGTTGGAATCAAGGAACACTGAGAGGGGGGGTGAATCAGTGTTTTGCAATTTTTAACTTTATTAATCTGATCATGAAAGAACTTAGAACATTCATCCAAAATAAATATGCATGAACATAAAACAAACAACCATAAGACCATAACACAAGGATTTTTATGTGGAAACCCTATTAGGGGGAAAAGCACAGTGGAAGGCCAATCCATAATATTATTTGAGTATACTCAAAAAAAAATTAAAGAATGGGAATGCACTTGCATTCAGGAACACTTCCTAGAGCTCACTGCTCAAAGGAAGACTCACTATCTGACAGAAATGTTCAGATTAAATCCATCTGAGAAATTTAACTAAGTAAATAACATCTACTAATGCCTAGTTACAGTTCCGATTAAGCACATTAGTTGACTTCTTGACCTTTTGCTCTACATTGATCTTCTTTTCTCTAATTCACATCACAAATCCTTTCATGCACAAGTGAAACCATGTATAATCAATCTACTACTCAAAACACACACCAAATCTTCACATCTATTCTTATTCAAAATGATATAATCAATCACTTATATATATCCACCACTAAGTATTTAATTGCTACCTATCGGCTCCAACAAAAGTATGAAAATATTTACAAACCGTCGGCTTAATCCATAGCTAATTCTTGATGCACAACGGCTAAATTCATCCATAGCATAGTGATGACTCAAATCATTATGATCGAACATGAAAATACTTAAAAAATTGCTTCTCAAACATCTGCAATGACTATATTCATCAAGTCATTTTTTATGCACTAATAAACAAAAAATTTATCAACCATATCTTCTAAATTTCTCACCAATGAATGTGCACCTTAATGATTCTTGTATAGGATAGTACATACATAAAAATATCTTCCCTAGGATCCACGAATCAAAATGATAATAGGAATTTGCATGTGAATCGATGAACGCAATTCTGTCGGATGCTCTATTCTTTCTTGACAGTAAATTATAGAACTTTGATCTAACTTCCAGTATGAGAAAATTCTAATGTGTGGATTGAATCACTGACTAGGGTTGCCATCAATTACAACACCAAATAATATTTACAGTGTCTCTTTCCAACAATCTCCCACTTTGGCATTGATGGCAACACTTAGAGAAAAATGACTAAGTGTCAGATCAGTACCAACATGAATACACTACCACTCTTCAAAATTGAAAAACACAACTCCCCCTGAGATGATTAAGGCATTTTTCACTATTCTATTCTCCCCGTTTGACATCAATGGTGAAGGCAAGAATCCACACATCAAAAATCAAACAATATTGTCATGAACAAACTACATATGTACAAACATGCTTCTTCAACTTATGTAAACTTGAATAATTCTGCAAAAAAATTATTCAACAAGTTCAAAAATATGTCCCAAACCTTCTCGATACTCTCCAAGATAACCACATGACCACATAATAAGTAAGATTGCATTTATGAAGATTCAAGATTCATTATATCACTGGCCACCATAACATGTTGTGCTTCTTTTAAAGCACTCAACATTGTTTCCATCTTAGGACCAATTAGTCCTTTAAGCTCACAAAATATTTCAACCATTTTTATTTATTCATGCTTCAAGATTTTGATCTTGTCAAGAAGGGATATTACTTGATCTTCTTGTTTTCCAATAGAGACAGTTAGAGGATCGAATGCTTGAGTGATGTCTTCTAACTATTTGTCACATTCTTTTATTTTTTTTTCAAAATACTCACTAAACTTAGATAAAGATAGACATGATTTATAAGTGTTACCACCTTCAATCAAAGCACTTTGAATGTTCTTCATACAAGTAGCTACCAAAGATTTATCCCTAACTATCATCCCATTCAACTTACTAAACCTTTTATCATCAAACTCCTTCTACACTTTATCCTTAGCAGATTTCTCAAGGGACTCAAAATGAGTACCCACAACATTAATGAGTTTCTTTAGCTCACCAAAGGAAGTACTGGATGGATCCTTAACATATGTAGGAGTAATTTTCTCCAGAATACCATAAGTTTTGAGCAAATGAAGCTACCTTCATTTTCTAGATAGGGGATATAGAGTTCAATTTGATAGGACCTTTGAGTAGTTCACAATCAAATTCTTCCTATTGTTTTTCCAAGAATTATTTCACTGCCTTAGCAATGTCTCTTTCTTTCAAAATCTCTTTTATTTCAACCTTCTTTTCCTCAACCACTATTTCCTCAGCTAAAAATTCTTTCTTGTTTATAGGAATCTCAATTTCTTCAATTGACATGACCTTAGGAGCTTTAGTATCCATATACACTTTTTTATCATGTATGTCAAGAGGAATCAGAGTGTCCTCAACTATATCTTCTTTTCCTTCTTCTGCAACTAGAGGAGATGAGACATCTTCATCATGCACTTTTACAGAGACAACATCAATTATGTTCATTAATAGAACTTCCTTTAAAAATTTCTATGTTTCTTTTTCCACTTCTTTAGTCTGACCAATCATGAGCTTGTTTACTCTTGTTTTTCTCTTGAAATATTTCTTGGCACCATTCAAAATTGTCCTCATTTCCTCAATAGACATTAATAGACATAAATCTACAAGAATTCGCTCTCTCAAATACTCATCTTCAGTTCTTGCATTTACTCTTCTCATTTACAAAATTTCATAAAGACTTTTGGGTAATGCAAACAATATTTCAATAACTTCCTTATTGAAGTTATTCAAGTATTTTATTGAGGCTTCCTCAAGAATTCTTTGATTTGTACTAGTAAAGGTTTCATAACTTTCACAAAGAGGCCTAAGATTTCCATCCTTAATTAATGCATTCTCTACTTCTTTTACAAAAATGCCTATTTTATCAATTTTCATCTTCTTCTTTGCTTTCACTTCTTCACCAAAGGACTTGTCCTTCAAGACTATTGCTGCCTTTTTACCCTGATGCTCAATTTCTCTCATTCCTTCATCAGATTTTGTTTCTTCATCTTCAAAAACAACATAAACTCTTTTTCTTTTGTCCTTCTTCCTTTTTACTTACCGGATGACTTCACTTGAGTTTCCATAGGACTTGATTTCTTAGTAGGACTAGAAAGGAGAGTGGAGATTATTGTAGACCTAGTTCGGGCAGAGGGTGGTACCAGACTAGAAAGTTCAATTCTAGCTGGCTCTCCTACTTCGGCTTGTTATCTCTTCCTTCTAGCTTCTCTCATAGATTTAACAAATATAACCATGTTCTATGCAAATATTTCTACTTCTTTTTTACTCTTTTGACTATCACAGGTTCACTAAGTTCATTGTACACTTGTATATATTTTTCTGAAAAGGTACCAAATCTTTCTTTTGATGGATCCCAAGGTTTTCTCAACAAATGTTCAACATACATTTCCAAAATATGCTCCTCAACCTCATATCCCACTGACATAATCCAGACTGTTCTAGGATCTGCAGCTTCCATCAGGCATTGATCAATGTCAACCATAAAATAGATAGTATATTTGTAGTTCTCCACAATAGATGTGGGATTCCTTTCTCTAGCATGCATCATACTCTGAATTTTTTTGAAATAACCATAGTTTGCAATATTCTTTTCCTTACTGTCAGTAAATCTATGCAAGATATCTCTACTTTGAGTGGCCACAGGTCTATCTCCTTGCCATTGTACTTTTCCAAGTCCTGGAACTTCATTCATGAAGTAAAAGAATAAACACAACAACAAATTACCATACTTAAAAGGAATTCTTCTTATCCTTTTTTATTCTACCAAAATTTTCCATCAACTAGCTTCTAAGTAATTCACATAGATCATAATCTACATTCTCTTTTATTATTTGATATGCTACATAGATAGTTGTGCCAGATATAGAATTATCTCGACTAGAATGATATATTTTATAACCAGTGATCATAGATGCAAATCTGACATCCACATCAATGATATCATTGATTGTCATAGCTATTTTGTCATACTTTGAACCTGTTGCATCAGTAACTATATGATTCTTCATGGACTTTAAGATAGGTAACCTACCAGAGGAATTTAAACCAATTGTAGCACTTATAACTTCTTTTGTAATTTTAAAAGGCTGATTTAACCACATAAATTCTGCATGAACTCTGCTCAAAATATACTAACCCATTCTCTTTCTTCAAACATGAGAAATTTTACTATTTGCATGAATTTATTCTCTTCTAGGATTTTGAATTCAGGTTTGACACAAAAATCCTCTCCTATAATGTGATTGGTGTATAAATTCAGTAGTTGCGAGCTCCCTAACTCTTCAATGTTTGCATGAATATATGCCCTAATGTCTTCAATATGCAAGACGTCGTATGGAACAAATGAAAATGTAGCTAAGGGCTCTTTCTCAATAGATTTGAAAGGATGCCACTTGAATTTTGGGTGGGGTTTATCCTTGATATCAACTACCAATGGAGTATTCATTTTCAAAAATTTGCAAATTCATAAGTTTTTCTGATAAATACCTTTTCGTCGGTTAGGGGTTTGATCACGGAATCGCCTTCACAATTGAATTTTTGCCAAATTTTACCAAAGTTCACTTCAGAGCTCTCCTTACTTTTTCTTCTCAAGGTGAAAAGTGAAAAATGAACAATACAAATGACATTTTAACATTCGCATAGCTAACCTTTTGGCATAATAAATTATTTTTTCCTAACTTATCTGGATACCCTATTTCCATACACTGTGAAAGATAACTCTTGTCCAAACCTTCAATTTAGCAAGAGTAGTCTCTCCATCTATTTTAGCATCATATGTGGATCATAAATGTAATTAGTGTAATATCCTAGTACCAACTACCATCAAGGGGTATTTTCTTGAAAACTCCCCCTAGATAAGAGGCCATAGTCTAATTCCTGGAGGAATTGCCAGATCCAGATTCTAGTGCTGGTGTAGAATCATTTTCTGCAACAGAGGGATTCTTTTTCACCCATGTCTTCTCCATTTGCTTCCCGATCTCACCTATAGTGACTTTCCCTTTTCCTTTTCATCCTTTTGCATGTTTCTCCTTTGATTTACCAGACCCTTTTTGTTTCTAGAGAATCTAGCAATGTGATAAGATTTGTTGCAATTGTAGCACACCACATTTATTTGTCCAGACCAGTCGTTCCATTGATTTTCTCTTGATCTACACTGGTTAGCAATATGGAAAAATCTATTTCATGTCTAGCATCTAACACCTTTATAAAGTTTTTTCATCATATTTTTGCATTCATTTGACTTATGACCATACTTGTTGTAGTTAAAGCACTAACAAAAAAATGTTGGACCATTTGAATTCATTTTACTTCTACATTGAGAAGCCATATGACCAAATTTATTAAAGAAAAAATAGTAACCATTGAATCTTTGAGCATTAGGTTGTCTTACCGGATACCTTCCAGATTTGTTCATCTAATTTCCTTACCTAAATCTCCTTTGTCCAAATCTAGAACTTGCTCCTTCCTCATATCCAAGACCTCACTTTTCACCTTTAGTTTTCTGACTTTAAATAAGATCATCAAGCTTGGTTGAGCTAATCTTGAACTTCTCGTTGAATTCATTTGTAGTAGCAAGTTCATATCTAAGTGTAACAACATATCTTTTAAGTTCTTTTTCATTATTTCTAGATTGTTGCAGTTCAAGTGCCAGATTTATGAGTTCATCATTAATTATGTTGCATTCTTCAGATTTCTCTTTCAAGGAATGGGCAATATTCTCTTCATTCTTCTTTTTGTCTTCAATCTCCTTGGTCATCCTCATCATAATAGATTTCATCTCATTTTTTAGGACTGTATTATCTCTAGCAATCTTTTCACATTCTTTTGTCTTTTCCTTCAAGGCTTGACTCAGTTGTTCATCTTCAATGCTTTTACCATCATTCGGCTTGATCTGATCACACAATTCCCTTCTCTTTTCGCTGGAATTATTGATTTTATCTTTCAATGAGACAATGAACTTTTTAGCATCCATGAGGTTTTCTTGTAGTTTCTGAACTTTAAATTTTGACTGATCAAGATCATATAGGGCCACCAAGAGTTGATGTTGAAGAATTCTTGAATCCATTGAACTACTTTCCCAGATATTCCCCAGGCTATCAGGCTTCTTCCAAGGAACTAGGGTCTGATACCAATTGTTGGAATAAAGGAACACTAAGAGGGGAGGTGAATCAGTGTTCTATAATTTTTAAATTTATTAATCTGATCCTAAAAGTACTTATAACATTCAGCCAAAAGAAATATGCATGCACATAAGAAAAATAACCATAACACCATAAGACAAGGATTTTTACGTGGAAACCCTGTTAGGGGAAAAACCATGGTGGAAGTCCAATCCATAATATTATCTGAGTATACTCAAAAAAAATTTATAGAATGGGAATGCACTTGCATTTAGGCACATTCCCTAGAGCTCACTGCTCAAAGGAACACTCACTATCTTACAAAAATGTCTAGATTAAATCTATTTGAGATATTGAACTAAGTAAATAGCATCTAATAATGCCTAGTTATAGTTTCAATTAAGAACATTAGTTGACTTCTTGACCTTCTATCTGATTCTGCTCTTCTTCTCTACACTGCTCTTCTCTACTCTAATTCACATCACAAATCCTTTCATGCACAAGTTAAACTGTGCATAATCGATCTTCTATTTGCAACACACACCAAATATTTACATATATTCTTATTCAAAATTATATAATCAATCACTTATATATATCCGCCACTAAGGATGTAATTGCTACCTGTCGGCTCCAACAAAAGTATGAAAATATTTACAAATTGTCGGCTCGATCCACAACTAATTCTTGATGTGCACCAACCAAAGTCATCCATAGAATAGTACATGCCTCAAATCAATATGATCAAACATGAAAATACTTAAACAATTTCTTCTCAAACATTCGTAATGGCTATATTCATCAAGTCGGCTTTTATGCACTAATAATAGAAAATTAATCGACTGGATCTTCTAACTTGCACACCAATGAATGCACACCCTGATGATTATCAGATGGGATAGTACATACATCAAAATATCTTCCCTAAGATCCATGAATAAAAATGATAATAGGAAATTGCATGTGAATTGATTAACACAATTTTGTCGGATGCTTTGTTCTTGCTTGACAGTAAATTATAGAGCTTTGATCTGACTTCCGATATGAGAAAATTCTAATGTGTGGATCAAACCACTGACTAGGGTTGCCATCAATGACAACACCAAATAACATTGCAGTGTTTCTTGCCAACAATATAAGTATCTCATAGTCATAAATGTGAAACAGGTTAATTTATTCCAAATTCATGAATTAAGGTTATGTACATGATATGTGAATTTAAAATAATTCAATTGGTGAGAATTAAATGTGGCTAATTCAACCAAGAATATTTCATTAACTTGGAAAATAAATAAATACGAATGTGAAAGGAAATTTATATATCTAGATAATTATTATTCAAAAGTACTAGTCATTAAAAAATTGGTTTCCTTTTAAAGAATGGATGTGAAAAAAATAGTAGAAGTCCACAAATAAATAAAATCCTTTTTTGCTTAAATAAATAATTACATATATATGTTAACATTTTAATTTCCTATTAAATAGCACTCTCCTAATCCTCTTGCTCCTCTTACTCTTCCGCTCGTTCAAAAAAAAAATCCTATGGAATGATTATTTGTCTCATCTTGCATGTGATTTGGTAGTTTACATTCACTCAATGCTCTTGGTGGTGCAAGTATTTCTCTATGTCTCTTATTGGATGTGTCCCTTGTAGAGGAGGGGTATGATCCCTTGGCTAATTTTCCTTCTCCACATTCTACGTAGGATGTTTATATTGTTTCTACTTAGGCTAAGGGTGGGTTGCATTTTCCTAATTCCTCTATTGATGCATTGAAGATGAATAAGGAAAAGTTGGGATCTATTACAGTGTGTAAGTGGGTACCTCTCCTCTATGCTACGGTTTTCATTTTAATTTCCCTTGGGCATGAAGTGACTAACTATATTTCTTCTTTAAAACGGCTTGATTTATAAATTTTTCCAATTGTGTCCTTCTCTTCCTAACCTACATCATTAGATCTTTAAGAAAATGTGGACACTTTTACTAGAGGGTAAGATTAAGATTTACTCTTAATCTAAAGTTTTTTTGGTAGTGTGTTTTTATAATTTTGAGGATATGTAGGTTGTTTTAGATGGTAATGAGGAATTAGATTCTCATCCTCTTTTGATTCACCCTTGGGATCCTTCCTTTAACCTTTTGAAGGGATTATTTGATATTCTATCTATTAGGCTATTTTGGTGTTCCTCTACTTATGAGGCCATTGATAATGCTCTTAGTAGGTTCTTGAAAGTGGAAATTTTTTCTAATAACTTTATCGACACCTTTTATGAATGTAGTCTGGTTGAGTTTGATATATTAAAAGAAACACCTTAAGAGGTTGTACTTCATTTAATTTTCTCATCTTGTGGATTATGATAAAATACCTTTCATTGCAAGTGTTATTTTTCTACTAGGAACTTGGGCTTTAACTAACCTCATGGTTCTCGAAAGGTTCCTTCTTCCACTTGATGGAATAATTCTCTTCTTCGACATATTACTATGTATCTTGAATATTTTATTACTTTTAGCGAGGATTTGGAGCTACACTCACCTTTTGTGTTTCCTCCTCCTCTTGCTCACATGACTAATAATATTTCTACTTAAAATTTTGTTTCTCCTATTATTTTTCATGCTTTAGTTCTAGAAAAAAATTCTTCTTGTTCTCCACCTTGTTCTTTTGTTGATATTGTTTCATTAGTTACACACTTAAAGGGGGCCTCTCTCCCTAGTTTTCTATAGGATATCAATTGGGTTGATGACTCTTATTAGATAGTTTTACAATGGATGAAGAAATGTATTCATATGATGGATTTCATTTTTTACGTCAAGCCCTTGGGGGTGTAGTTGTTGGGCTCAAGCTCTAGTATGGCTTGATTTCTTTCTCTCTAATTTTTTGTTTCTATTTTTTTAATCCTTTAACAGCCCTTCGCTACTTTATTTAACAAAAAAAATACATATATAGAAAGATGAGAATACTTTTTTATGGAAGAATAAGATAAAGGATATGTAAAAGTTACTTCTCCCAATCTACTTAGACTATTGCATGGTGAGTAGTGTATAGTTTTTTAAATTTTTATCCCATTGTATGTATCGTATCTCCTTTATTTTCTATATTGATTTAAATTTATTTCTAATATGATGAGCACTAATAAATAGACCTTGCTTTATTATTTTATCCCTATGAGTTGTATCTTTCCTTTTAATATAATTTTATTTTGAAATTATATTATCTATATGAGTTCACTTTCATTTCCATCATCCCTACTCTTATCTTTTAAAAAATTTAAATATTTTTTAACATTAATTAATAAAATAATAATAGAATATTTATGGGAGATAAGAATAAACTAAATTGATTAGTTTTAGTCCACAGAACTACATATGGTAAAATTAATCAATGTTTCACTAATTAAAGGAATATAAATTTAAAAGAATCATAATGATGTACTAATAGCTACAAGAGAGTTAAGTTTGACCTAAAATTTTAATAGCTTTATGTGGGATTTGAATGTTGGTTATGCCATTCTTAAACTATTCTTGATTCTTTTTTCTCCTTTCTATTTTGACCTATTAGATTCCCTTATGATACACATCTTTTTTTTATGTTTGCATTTAATTATCATTTGTTGAATTCTATTTTTGAAGGATGAATATCTTTTTTTAATGATTTTCTATCATGTTTCTATCACTATTCATTGGTTTTACCTAGGATAGTGCTTCTTTAGAATGGAGTTGTGTAAAAAAAGGTGGACATCCTTTCCAATATTTTTCTCATTTGAAATATTATATTTCTCACTATTTTTATTGTTTTATTTGTAAGAAATTCAACTTTTTATTCCACTACACAAAATAATATGCACTTCTTGATACTTAAGTTTGTAATCCAAATCCCTATGAAAATCTATAGAAATGCTCTCTATTTATAGATTTTTCCAAGCTTGGGTTGAGGTGGCAAAGATGGATGGTCGAGATCGTGATCTTGAGGCATCGTTGATGGAGCACAAAGAGATTAGAGGATTTCATGGAGGTTTATCCATTTGGAAGAGCCAATCTTCCAAGTGTCCAAGAGCATCAACTAATAGAAGGATCCATGTGTCTCCCAGGAAGTTAGGAGGTAGAGAGGTTGGAGAGAATATTCCTAGTTTTAAAAATTAGAAATAAATGAAATTGTGTGGCATATGATGGGGTGGAGGATTAGTTGGAGTTAGTTAGAAGAAACATGGAGACATGTGCTAAATTTGAATTAAAAATTCACATTTAAAAATGGAGAAGGAAAATCAACTAAATGACAAATTATTTAAATTTGTGCATTTAATTAATTTAAGAGGAAATTAATTTTTGAAAAAGAGAAATTAAGGTAATGAACAATATAAATAAATTTATCAATTTATTTATATTAGTAGAAGAATTTGAATTTACTAATTAAATATCAAATATTTAATTAATTGTGCTCCAACCCATTTTTACGTGCATACAATTTGCCCCTCTTTGAAGTGATGTGCACAGACGCATTGCCTCAAAGAATAAAATTTTCAGACCATGACGATAAGAATTATAGCATGCAAGAGGTGTTGATTTTATAGTGATGATGAATGGAAGCCCCATTGGGAGATAAATCAGGGATTTTTGAATTTTTTGAAAATTTTGATGATTAAATAATTTTCCACTAATATGCTGATGATCTTCGAATTTGATGATGGTAACCTGATTTATCACCCGAAAATGATGATAGTCCTACCACATTGCTGATTAGTTGATTACAAAGGCCCATTTTGAAAAATTAAATAAATGCCACCAAAATTAGCCCTTAATTACCCCTTAAAAGGTCAAAATAGGTGAAAAGAAGCTCATTTGTAGCTTTGCATTGTGAAAATTTGAGAGAGCAGAGAGCCAAGATGGATCGGATTTCATGCCACACCCACAAATTCAAGTGAGTTTGCCACCACCATTGTCTAGCCACATACACACCTCTAGTACGTACCCCGAGAACCGCCCTTTTTCAATTTTGAATTCAATTTTTCTCACTTTTTTTCATTTGAAAAACTCAGTTTTCAACACGTCTTAGTGCATAGGGGTAGATTATTAGTGCATGGGGTAGCCAATATAGCACATAGGGAAACAATACTAGTGCATAGGTTCAATGTTTAGGGATTAAAATAGTTTAGTGCATCCAGTCACCGATTTAGCGCATTAGGTTTATAAAATAGCGCATAGAAATTCTAGCGCATAGAGATGATAAGGTCGTACATAGGGTAGTTCATTTAGCACATTTAGGAAATGGTGCATCGGGACCCTATTCTACTGCATAGAGTCCATTTTCTAGTTCATCCAAGAGCTGATGCATAGAAATCCTATTCTAGCACATATGGTAGATTTCTAGTGCATCTGGTAGGTTCACACATAGAAACTCTATTTTAGCACATTGAAACAAAAATGATGATTTTCAATAATTCCTCCTATTTTTTTATGGTTGATGATCACATTACCCGATGATGGGATAATTTTGATTGATAGGTTTATGATTGTCCTCATGATAGGTGAGGATCGATGATAGGATAGATAAGGATGATATATTGATTGACCTCATGACAAATGAGGGTTAGAGATAGGTTGATTGATGTTGATCGATGTCATGACAAATGAGAGTCGATGATAGTATAGGTGCTCCTCAAGATTTGATCAAAATCTGATGTGAGCTGATGTGATTAATTGATATGTTGATTGATAGGCTGATTTGATTGATGTGCTAACTTGATATGTTGATTTGATCATAGAATGGTGGCTTAGGAGTATTACAGGTTCGAGAGCACTTCACTCGGACATGGGACATGATCCCATAATTGACCCCGATAGACTTATCCATTATTGACCAGTGTGGACTCACTTTATTGATTGGCATTCCCTAGTATCAGATTAACTGAGGGCTATTGATGACACTTGTAGAGCGATGGCATAGCAACCACAACACCTTCCATTTGGTGACTAGTGAGATTACAGTTACCCCCAAAGACGTGTATCAGATTGCACAGATACTAGTTGTTGGGGGCTGGTGAATTATGATCATTAGGAGCAGGGAGGGACTGACTTCATTCGATATATTTTTCATGATGATCAGCTTGGTGTATACTATATTTCCTGGTAGGAGTTGATTGCTACCCATCAGCCCTTGTCCTTTGTTCTAGCAAGATTTATTGGTGGTTTTTTCTGCCGTGAGCATAAGTTGAAGGGATTTTCAGTTGGTTGGGGTTAGGTTTTAGACAACATGATTTCCCATGGGACAAGATATGCTTAGGGTTCATGCATGCTTGCACACCTATACCATGATCTTCATCAGGTCATGTATCTTCGATCGAGTAGTCTTGTGGCAGGATTTACATTATTACAACTCTCAACCTGGGAGCATATTGTACACACAGCCAGTGGCAAGGAGGGCTCGACCAGTAGGGCGGCCATGTGTTTTTAGTTATACAGGGACACTTGTCCAGCATAAGATGAGCAAGTTAGAGTATTGGCATAGAGTCATTGATGATATGGTCACAGCTATATGGCGGTTGTATCTTGACTGTGAGGTATGGGCAGAGGATGATATAGATATTCCATATCTATTTTGTACCAAATATATGATTGGTAGGATGTCATACATTACTGAGATATTTATTTTTAGTCGAGTATATAGGTAGTATGATAGAGTACAGGGTATGCCAAAGGGAGTGGCACATTATGCCAAATGGAGGTAGGACATTCCAAAGTGGGGGCTTGCACTAGACTATGATGTTGCTTGTGTCAAGTACTATAATTTGCAGCCAGTATTATGGCAGTAACATCAAGATTTTTTGATGCACAGATGACAACAGACTATGCAGAGTACTTCTATACACATCCATTTCCATGGATCTCAAGTCTTGATGAGCCTACACCCATTTAGGACGTTCAGAGGAGGGTAGGATATGTAGTACAATAGAGGGGAGATGGATGAGAGGAGGAGGGATATGATGGTGGTGATGATGGGGGAGACGAAGGAGGAGATATGTACCATATTTTGGGGCCATACCGAGGAGGAGGAGGTCAGCACTTACCAAACAATGGCCAGTTGTACTTAGGATGCCCTCCCAAAGGAAACAAACATAGATAGCTGGTTTGCAAGTACATGTTTAGACCTTGCAGAGGTAGGTACAAGCACTACAAGCACAGTTAGCCCAGGCTCAGGCTTAGTTATAGGCACAGGAACCAACGCAAATGCAGGTATAGACACAGATGGTATAGCTATAGGCATAGGTAGCTACCCTCACAGTAGAGAGATATTTTTCCCAACAACAGGGAGAGCAGGTAGTGGTTGTGGCTAATAGGCTATAGACAACAATAGAGGGTGTTGACATAGGTGATCCGGTCTATGAGCTTCGAGAATCTTCTAGGGAGGCCGAATATTATAGAGGCTGATATTTTGAGGAACTGCCACTTGAGCAAAGAGTGAGCTATGCTCATTCTCAATCTGGTCACTCTCAGTCCCAAACCACTAGCAAGGGAGTCACACAGCCACTCCCAAGAGGCCCACCAGGTGAAGTTCCACCAAGCAGAGGTCCAAGAGCAGGGACATCACAGGCAGGAGGTTTTGGGGGTGGAGAGAGACTTGCGACCTCTAGGGCTAGTACCACACGATCTCGTGGTCATGTTTGACACTGTGTATTGTGATTCAGAGACTTGGCTTTTTCCACATTTTTGTATCATCTCTCCTTCGTTGATATCATTGTACACTTTAACATTATTATTTTGAGGTTATATATGATATGCAACAACTATTTATTGATCTACATGTTGTTTATGCAAGTTTATTATTGATGTTCATGATGGATGCATTTATTTTATGGATTATGTGATGTAATATTCTATATGATTATGTTGTGTTGTATGTATGGATGCATTAATGAGATGATGATGTTTTGTTTCTATGTGTTGATGGATGATAAATTTATGATGATAAATGAGATGGATGCAATTATGCAAATGATATAAGATGCATTTTATTTTTGTAATTTTCACATGTATATATCGAATGGATATGGATGGATAAATGAATGCATTTTTTTTATTATAGAATGCAAATACATGATTAAATGCATTGGTATGAATGATTTAATCAATGGGTGCATGGTTCATGAATTATAAATGTATGATAGATAAATGAATTGCTTGTGGATATGATGGATATGAATGACAATGCATGAATTTATGATGAATGCAAATGTATGGGTGAATTTATGTTATGCCTCAATGTATGATTATGCAGCAAATGTCCATCTGTTAATGGAATGCAATGCACTTTTCTTTATTTTTAGTATTTAACTAATACAAATATATGACCTAAATATATAAATTGGAAATGACTTATGGTTATGAATGGATTGTGATGTTATTATGAATGATTACTATGATGAATGCATATACAAGTGGATTATGTGTGAATGAAAGAATGAATTTATTATGACCTCGATGTGACATGGATTATGAATGATGATGGTATTGTGGAAAAATGCTTTATTTTCAGAATTATTTCATGATGCAAATATTATAATGAATGAATGCATGAATGGTTTGTGATAGTGGATACTGTAAATGAATAATATGATAGTGATAGATGTATGGATGGATGTATGACAATGCTTTTTGATGATATGATATTGAAATGCCAATGCAAATGAATGACTTTTTTGTTATGTCAACTGTACTCGATCTTATAGTGAGAGATAACATCATATTAAGAGTTTCCCGCTTTGGAAAAATCTATAATGCAAATGTAGTCTAACTAATATGAATACAATACTATCTATGCAATGTTTCCATCTGATTCATTGTGCTTATTATCATCATTGATCATTTTATTATGTTGAAAGTTAGTACAAACATGGATGGTATAATTAGACCATGATGACCTGAGTACAACTTCCATACAACTTCCGTTGAGATTTGATAGTATAAGATAACACAAGCATCTAGGTATAATTAGACCAACATGACCTGAGTATCACTTGTGTAAACAGACAAGAGTTAATCCTTTTCCCATGCAAATTCAGAATGTCATCAATGATACTTTGTAGAGGATGTCCCATGATAATTTGCATAGTAGTAATGATTGAGTCATAGACAACAGAAAAAGAAAATATCATTCTTAATCATAGTCCCTCTAGTTCATGACATCATCGAGGTACTCCACATAAATGACAACAATAATCAATATATATCAATTAAACATTTGTGCTAAACTGATCAAACCATGATTCAAAAGATGATCCTTCGGTAAGAAGTGATTTAATTTGTCATGATGTTTGATTTGATTGTGACGGTTGGCTAGTTGGTTGACTAAAGTTCGATGTTCAGTTTGATGGTTAAAATGATTGTTATTTTTGCCAAGGTTGCCTTGCTATGTATTTTCTTGTTATTTGAAGCTCAATGGCTATTTGCCCCTAGTGAGATCAGGATTTTGCCCCTAGTGAGAAACAAACAAAATTTATTATGGATATGTACAATGATAACCAAGCCCAGGTGGGACACAACCATGACAACTAGATATGGACATGCAACTCGTTGTTTGATAGGCATGAATGCACAGTGATAGCGAAAAGTGAACGGTCAACACACACTCAAATAGATGGAGAAGCTGACTTATCACAAATAGCAACTATTTTCTAGGTTTTCACCATTTGTTTTTATTGCACTTTTACAGATTTTATGAGTTTTTTGCTATTACCAAGATTCCTATTTGCCATGTTTTCATCAAGGCAACAATTTTTTCTGATTTTTGACTTTTCTTTTTGTCTTTTGTCTTTTTAAATTTTTTATTTTTTTATTTTTTTATGTTTTTCAAATTTTTTTGTTGTCACCAAGATGCCTGTTTGCTAGGTTTTCATTAGGGCAACAATATTTTTATGAATTTTTCTATTTTTAATGATTTTTTTAGGACTTTTTCTGATTTTTATAAAAATCTCAAGACTTTTTCTGATTTTTTTAATTTTTCTAGGACTTTTTAGACATGCACTGGATGCATTATGTGTAGAACTTTTTTAGATGAAGATTGTTCCTCAGTTCTTCAAATAGATCCCCTTTTGGTGTAGACAGATGGTATGCCCCTAATCCAAAGACTGAAATAATAACAAAAGGACCTAACCAACTTGGCTCAAATTTTCCTCTCTTTTTGTGATCCTGTTGATTACAGGGATTTTCTTTCAGTACTAGATCACCTACCTAAAATGTCCTTTGTTTGACTTTGTGATTGTAGCTCTTGGAAATCCTTTGTTGATATAATTTTAGGTGATCCACTACAAGCTAACGAAATTCATCCAACAATTCCAAATCTTGTAGTCTAGACACTTGGTAATATTCATCTGAAACAAGAACTTTTAGGGACACACGAAGGGATGTTATTTCAACTTCTATAGGCAAGACATCCTCAAATCCATAGAAAAGTTCATATGGTGTGGATCCTGTGGGTGTTCATATGCTTGTACAATAGGCCCACAGAGGAAAGTTTAGTTGAATATACTAGTCGCGCCTAGTGTCATTAATGGTTTTCTTTAATATTTTTAGGATATTTTTGTTTGAGGCCTCATCTTGGTTGCTTCCTTGAAGGTAATATGGCCTAGAAAAACAATGTTGGACATGGAATCTTTCACATAGTTCTTGAAAATCCTGATTCTTGAAAGTTCTTCCATTGTTAGTGATACTAGATTGAGGGACACCATACCTATAGATGATGTAGTTTAGGATGAATGATGAGATCTATTTCCCTATGATGGTGGTGTGAGGGACAACTTTGACCCACTTGGTAAAATACTTTGTGGTCATAATTATGAACTTGTGTCTATTAGATGAAGATTGGTGAGTTTTACCTACAAGATCTAACTCCCACTGACAGAACGACCATGTTGATGTGAAGGGCTATAACTCTTGTGTTTGTGCATGGATCAGATTATCATGGATCTAGAATTTTTGACATCTTTTAAAAAATTGGAGGGATTATCTCTCCATAGTCGACCAATAGTACCCCAAATAGAGGAGTTTCTTAGTGAGGGTTAAACCACTTGAATGAGTGCCATAAATACCCTCATGAAATTCTTGTAAAGTTGTTTCAAACTCTTTTTTTTTAGACACTGTAGGAGAATTCCATCAAGACCTTGTTGGTATAGGACATTTGCTATAAGGGTATGATGGGAAGCTTGACGGATGAAGTTTCATTTTTGGTTTCGAGAGAGATTGGAAGGAAGGATATTATCTTTCAAGTAGGTATATATCTTCCCCTAAATGGAGGTATCAACATCAATTAGATGGCATATGATTTGGGACTCAGGATCATCATAAGTAGGGCTAAACAATTGTTCCACCATGAACTCATAACAACTTCATTTTTTCTGGAATTTGGAGAAAAGAAGCAATGGTAGCCATATCATCAGTGACCTTGTTATCAATCCTTAGGATTTGAGAAAATCTAATTTCAACAAAATATTTCTTGAAGTCATCAATAATCCTTTTTAAGGGCATAATTTTTGCATCCTTTGTTTGGTAATCATCATTGACCTGATTAATGACTAGTTGAGAATTCCTGTAGACTTGCAGTTCTATAATTTTCCATTCTATGTGGTGCAGGGGCACTCCAACCCTTAATGATTAATTGGAATTTTTGAATTTGCAAGGTCTATCCTTCAAATTGGTTTACATAAAGTTTTGTTTTGTTTTAATACGGTCCCATAAGACCATTTACAATGTAATAAAATAATGTGGAGAGGTCGTTTTGAGAAGATTGTTTAAAAGTTATAAAGTTGGCATTGTAAGTTGTCAACCTGCCATGTAATAGGTTCTTAGTGTTTTAGGAAATTGTTAAAGGGCAGTTGAGGAAGTTAGGCATTAGATTTTGGTTCCAAAATTTATTTGAAGCCTTACCAAGGCTCGAATGGGACTGTTGGATGAAGTTTTGAAGCATTAAATATAATAAAAAAAACTCAGTTTTCCTGTTTTTTCCAGCGTTTTTCACTGTTCCCGTGCTTGGTACGGTCTGGTACAGAATTTTACGGACTCCCAATTGGAATGGTTTGAAAGAGGGAAGAGTCTACTTTATTGTGGTGGTGATTTGGATCGTTTTCATTAAGTATTGAGTAAGTTACATCAATTTTAGTGAAAGTGGGTCTGAAACCTTGCAAAACAAGGGTTTGGTCACCAAAATGGATGTAATTCCCATTTCCACCATCGGAAAAATCTGAAAATTGGTGGAATGATAGATTTAGGGATCATATTAATGTTCCAATTTGTTTTAGAATAAAATATGGAGTTTTGCAAAATTTATGTGATGCCCTAGGTCTGGTTTTTGCTTTATACAGTCCAAAATGTGATCATTTGAATAGAGTATTTGTTGTTTTTTGAGTACTTGAGAAAATATAATGGATGGAAAGCATGGAACAGGTCTTGGGGAACCTTTTGGATTATTTTAAAGGCATTATGGGTGTTGGGGTGTGCCTTGACAAGTTGGAAGCTTCCTTGTACAGGCCAAGTTAAGCCTTGTGTATGGCTTGTAAATCAATTTTCTGATACATTTGTTTTGGGTGTTTGATCCTATGCTTTTGGGAACTTGTGGAGGATGGTGTTAGGAGTATAAAACCATGTTTTATGGTCTGGTTAATGCTTTTAATCAGATTTTATTTTGACTGTCCTATTGGTGAATGTTACAAAGTTGCATGGGCTTGTGTAGGAGCAATGGAAGAATGGATGTTTTTGGGTGCAAGGTCTGTTTGTTTGGTCATGTTGTGCTGTGTGAGGAGTATTTACATCATCCCCAAGTCTTTTTGAGATGTTTGGTTGTGTGAGTCAAGTTTAGTGGTCAAGTTGCTTGTTGGAAGGAATAGTGAAGTTCATGTGTGCATTGAGAGAAGCTTTTCAAAAAAAAGGTGTTGCTTCCCCTGCAACTCTGCATCACTATGACTATCTTGATTCCAATGATTAGTGCTTCATATTATGTCATGTTGTTGGTGCAAGGAAACATTAGGTGATATGACTTTGGAATGGTGTGCCCTTGGTGAGTGATGAATAGGATTCTAGCTCTTGATCCATGTTGAGTATATGAGCCATGAAAATACAATACCACCGCTTTGTTGTTACTATGAAGACATCAACATATGGAAATTCTATGTGCAGGGGATGATCATCATGAATTGGTGCCTCAGCTAGTTGATCAACAATAGCTTTCCGTTTGATTACTTTTTTTTCAACATAGCGGATGTCAAACTCATTGAGTATCATTACCCATTTGGCTAATCTTCTTGTCATATTTTCTTTGCTAAGGAGATATTTCAGTGGATCAATCTTGGCAATGAGTTTGACTATATGAGTCAACATATAGTGTCACAATTTTTGGGTAGAAAACACTACTATTGAAAAAGCTTTCTCAATGGATGTATAGTTTATTTCATAACCATTTAGAGTTCTAATGTTGTAATAGATTGCTCTCTCCTTTCCTATTGAATCTCCTTGTACCAACAATGCTCCCAATGATCGATCAGTTGTGGCTATGTACAATAAGAGAGGCTTTCCATCTACTAGTGGTGCTAGGACACATGGACTCATTAGATATTTCTTTAGTTGATTGAAAGTTACCTCAAATTTCTTGTCCCATCGAAAGGAAAAATTCTTGTGCAACAAGTGGGTAAAAAGACGAGTTTTATCAACCAATTGTGATATGAATCTTCTGATTCACTGAAATATGCTTTGAAGGGACCTTAACTAACTGATATTCTTCAGAGGTGGAATTTCTATGATAGATTTCACTTTTGCAAGGTCTACCTCAATACATTTTTCTGACACTATATATCCTAGTTTCTTGGTTGATGTTACCCCAAACACACATTTCTTTGGATTCAGGCAGAGATTGAAATTCTCTAGTTAGGTGAATAGTTTGTTTAATATCTCCAAATTTCCTTCTCTAGTGTAAGATTTGGCTAACAAATCATCAACATAATATTCCATGAAGGTATGCATCATGTCATGAAAGATGGTTGTCATAGCTCTCTGGTATGTGGCCCCTCCATTCTTCAATCCGAAGGCAATGACGTTCCAGCAGAAGGTGCCCCATGGGCAAGTGAAATTCCTCTTATCCCAATCTTCAAGTGCTATCTTGATTTGATTATAGTCAGAAAATTAATCCATTAGTGACAAAATGCCATGACTTTTTGTTAAGTCTACAATGATATCAATGTTTAACAAGGGGAAATCATCTTTTGGGCAAGCCTTGTTGAGGTCTTTGAAGTCTATACAAATTTCTATGTTGCCATCAGGCTTTGAAACAGGTACAATGTTGGATATCCACTCTGCATAATCAATGGGTCTGATGAGTCCTACATCCAATAATTTCTTTAGTTCCACCTTCACCAATAAGGCAATGTGAGGATGCATTTTTCTCAACTTTTCTTGACTGGTTTGACTCCTAAAGAAAGGGATAAATGATGCATGATGAGATGTGGGTCTATCCTTGGCATGTTTGTATATGACTAGGAAAAGTTGATTTTTTGTTCTTCAAAGAACTTGATAAAGTTTGACTTCTCTTGTTTTTTCAATGATTCTGCTAGATGGAGAGTTTTCATCATTTTTGCATTACTAACATTGATGGATTGCATTGGCTCAATCAAAACTTTGGATCTTTCTTGGAAGTGTTCAGGGAGAGTGTCAAATTTCCCATCCTTCGGTGCCTTAGAGAGATTTTCACCATCGGGTGCACTCTTTATTTTTATTCTTTCTTGATTTGATACTGCCATGGAATGGTTTTCACCATCAGATCTTTCTTTTCTTTTACTCATTTTGCAGTTCAGAAATTTGGCACTCTCCTGTTTGGAAGCTAGGTATGTGCAGGATCATGATGGGACAAAAACCAATCCAAATTGATAGGTTGATTAAAAAAAATCTATAGCTTTCAAATGATATCACATTTTTTGAATTTGAAACATGCATCACATTATATGCATCACATACTATAGGATTAAAAAAAGAAAAATTGAATTTCATGAATTTTTGACCAAGTTAAGGTGGTCAGACATACGATTTTTTATATTTTTTAAAAGTTGTAATAAAAAAAATAATAAATCATTTACTTGGAAAAAAATTTCAAAAAATTATACATCACATCGGGACATGAGTACTCTACTTATATCTAAATTCTTATAAAAAAATATTATCATTTTATTGTGGTTAGGGTGGTCAAACAAACACCCACTTCTTATTTTTTCCCTGAAATTTCAGTACTACTCCATTGAAATTTTAACTTTTCACCAAATAGATGTTTTTTTAAAATAAACCTAGTATTTTAGAAACTACATTCAATTTTCTACAAATTCTATTGTTACATATTTTTGAAATAATATAGATAACTTATTCAAATTTTTACGTTAAGTTGGCTAACTTTGATTTTTTGAATTTTCATCACCACTTAAGGGCCTAATTTTTCCATGATTATCTTGCACATACCCAGCTTTGTTATGATGTTCTATGGTGGAAGTTGTCTTAGGATTACCAGTACAAAGGAAGTTGACAATGGCCTCATTGTTTGAAATGGTGGGGATATCGATAGGTTCAGTTTGGTCCCAATCTATGAGTTCAGGATGTACCAATGGTAGCGGATCGTCAGAAGGGTTCAGGTCAGAGGTCATAAGGGTCCTAATGGTGACATTTTCATCAAACAATACTATGGAAATGTGTCATGTCTCCAATTTTGGTGATGCTTACTTCTACTTTATGTAGTTTCCAGTTCATGTTTTCATGCTTGTGTATGGTAGATTTAATGACAATAAATGCGGTGTGTTATTTTGTGGAAAGTTGCAATGAATGAAATAATATTTTATTTTGGAAATAATGCAAATTGGAAAGTGTTACTTAGAATTAATATATGTTGAAGCTATGAGTTATATTGTTTTTATTTTACCTAGATACTAATTATATGTTCGTTTCTTGAGTGTCTGTGAGTGGCAAGTCGTCGAAGACCAAGGGTGTGCTTAAGGAGGGGAGATTGGCCTCTTGGCAGGGTAAAGCAGGAATGATGATCTCGATCAAACACAACACTTAGAGTCATATAAATGCATCTAGCAAGTGTTTTGAGTGATTTCCTTGATTTCAGGAATTCAATTGGTTAATTAATTTTATATTTATATATGCACACAAATAAAGAAAGGAAAATAAATTAATTTTAGAATAAATAAATATTCACATGTGTAGTTAAATGTTGAGTGGTGTCGATCAAATAATTGTTGTTTTCAAACAGTTGAGAAAACCATGCTCGAATATTAATATTAGAAAGAGAATAAATAATTATTTACATTGTTTCTTTTTGGAAAGAAAATTAAATAGAAATAAATATTAACTTGTTAATAAAAATCAGGAAATCAATTTAATTCTTTTTATTTATTTTCCCAATTTCAAGATTAGGTTTAGGGAAGAGGGAAAAACCTTTTTAAAAATAAGAATTGAGTTCACGGGAAAAACAGCCATTTCTTTATTCTTCAAAATTTGGGTTGCTCTACAAGAAAAAAAGGGGAAAATTGATGTAGAGGCAAGGGTGTTGATCTCCTTTTCTATGTCACTACAGAGGTTTCTACACAATCTCAGAGGTCAATCACTCAAGTTCCTCCATTTAGCAACCTACACATCACGCTGCCCTTGTAGCACTCCAAAACCGGTTTAGGCCAATTTTTTCTTAGTCTTTCCAAAACACCTAACAATTACAAGATGGATTAAGATACCCTTTATTGGGTTACACAACATACATAGGAATCAGTGGTCACTCTTTTTGACCAACATCAACTTTTAGCACACATACCTCAATCTAGGCTTCACAATTAGGCCTATTTTCCAAAGGAACTACCCTTCCAACAATAACTACTCACCCAAACTCCTTGGACAGTCTTAGTTAATAGTTCCAAAAATCAGATTTTGATAATGACTTGCATCTATAGGGACTCTAACCCTCTGCTCCAAGAAACCCTCTCAAGCACTCCTAAAAACAAGGGTTATAATGATTTTCATGACTCCAAGGCTTAACCAGTCTCAAAGACCCCTCAAACACTCTACAAAACACCTGCACAAACTCAAAAAACCCTCACATGGCCAATACATTCACTCATTTTCAAATTTAACACTTAGGTTTCTCATTTTCATGGTGGAAACACCCCTGAACAACACTAAAACATTGCACCATTGCAAAGTTCCCTCATTCCCTCATCCTCCAAAGTATTCACACACCTAACTAAGCATGGTATAGGCCAATCCTCTGAGCCATGAGGTCAGAATAGTAGGTGGATTGGCTAATAGGTCATAGTGATGCCCTCAAAGCCCTCAACACAAAAAACAATGTAGTCTCTAGATTTGTTGATCCCACACTTCCAACAATGAACTTAGGACCCCAAAACAAATGTAAAGGAAACCAAACAAATATGTTAAAAATTATCCACAGTCTCAATACATTTCAGACCTATACGGGCCTATCCCAAGGAAGAAACTTAGGGAAACCAATAAAGATCAGTGATCAGCGTTTGCAAAGCTATATTTTCTTATTAGCAAGTGAACAACAACTGCTCCTCAGGAGATTACATGAATATATATTGATTCCAACTTCAAACTGTCTCCTACAACTGACCAATTGCCCTATAACATAAATTTAAACCACTAATGACTATTGGAGGTCAAGGTTTAACATTTACATAATTTGATTAATCAACAACAATACATGTTTGCAATGTTTTCTCTTTTTGACCCCATACTTACCCAACTTATTAGAAATGGTTTAATGAGACCTTATTTACATAAGAAACATGACTTAAAGCCATCCACTATCTGCCTAGAATCCCTTGTCAACATGATACACATGGACAACTTATTACAATGCAACCTATTTTAACATATTTTGCAACTTCCTTATTGCATATAACTTAAAAGACCGTCAAATCACTTAGTGACCCTTCAAGGTTCTCTCCCTTACATTCCAAGGTGATGGTGCCCTTGCACCATGCACACCCCATAGAAAAAATCTTTTACCAAGAGTAAAATTTTACTCCATGCTTCCACCTTGCTGCTCTTAGGATATCCACACCTGCAACTTGCCTTTGTCTCACTCTTGGATCAAAGGTTGATATCCTCCTATCCCTTACACCTTCAAAAAAATAATGTTAGTAACACACTATTCCAACTTCTTTATTGCTTCACCTCCACACTTGTATCCATCCAACTGTGCTTCTATACTCTGTCCTCCTTGCACTATCATCAGACCTTTGCACCTTTGTTCTTGTTGGTCTTTTCCTAGTGTGATCAAACCTTGAACACTATCATTTCCAGGTATCACTGCTTTACCAGACACACCAACCCCTACACTTGAAAAGTTCACATGCATGTAACCATTGATCATGCTGATAGGACACACAATGGTCCCCATAGTAATCTTAGTCTCCTTTGAAAACATTCCACCTTGTTTTCCATGCTTATACCCTATCCTACCATCCTTCTCTTTGACTGTATCAGACCTAGATATGAAACCATCAGTCACTCCTTGTAAGACCAAACTCCTTACTTTCTTCTCACTATTCCCCTTGACCAAATTAGACATAGGCATGATTGCCTTCTCTGCCTCTTGCAAAAACAAACTTCCTACTGTCTTAACACCATTAGTAGGTGTTCTCCTCACTGTCACAACTCCACCAACCTGCTCTATACCTGCAACCACATCAGAGCTACTGTCCTTAGGCCTTAAAGGCTCCTTCTTTCCAAACAACACTACTTTAGCCTTACCCTTATCCCTTACACTTGTTTTCAAGGGATGTAACTTAAAAAAAATTTCCTCCTTCTTGATGGTGTAGGTGTTCTCCCAGCCATCATATATAGACCTCCTATCAAATTTCCAAGGCCTCCCTAAGATTACATGACAACAATCCATTTGAAAAATATCACATAGAACCCTATCCTTATACTCTCCAATCTGAAAATCAACATATGCTTTCTCTTTTACCACCAAAGTTTGATTATCTTTGACCCAAAAAACTCTATAAAGTGCTTCATGAGGTAATTTTTCCAAAATCAACTTATCCACCATCTCCCCAAACACAATATTATCTTGAGAACTAGAATCAATGAAAACTTGGCACACTTTACCTTTTCTTTTGCATGTAGTTCTGAATAGGCTCCTTCTTTGACTCAAATCTTCCTCCTTGGATGCTTGTAACACATTTCTTATTATCATGAGTTCATCTCCTTCTTCTAATGTAAGGTTGACTATAGGTGAAGTCACACTCTCTTCATCTTCATGCACTAGTTGATTCCTCCTCTCTCCACCATTAGAGCTTGAGCCTTTCTTTTCAGGGAAATTAAAGGCTAGATGTCCAGGCTGATTACAAGTGTAGCATCTCCCTGAGAATTGATAGGAACCTCTTCCTCCACTAAATCTGCCTCTTGAACCTCTCCATCCACCTCTGGAATCAGATTGTTCTTGGTCCTTCTTGTCATCTCCTTGGCCCTCATTGTTTTACTTTGAATTAGGATTGAATCCTCTTCCCCTAGAGGTGTTACCTCTTCCTCTTGCTGCCTTTTCTTGTCTCCTCTTTAGCTTTTCTTATACCCTCATTGCCATTTGAAAGCATTCCTCTACTGATTTTGGTTCCATCAAGCTGATTTCATCCTGAATGTTGAATCTTAAACCATTCAAGTACCTAGAAGTCATTTATTCCTCATCTTATTCATGTTTTGTCCTTATACTTAGCCTATAAAACTCTTTAGTATATGCTTGTACATCTAACTCCTTTTGTCTAAGATTATGCAATTTCTTAAGCAATTAAATATTGTAATCAAAAGGAAGAAATTTACCTTTTATCTTTGCTTTCATCTTCTCCCAAGAAATTATTTTTCTCTTTCCCTTTCTCTCCCTAACTTCTTGCACAAAATTCAACCACACCAAAGCATGTCCTTTCAGTTTTTTTTTTCTCTCTTCACTTTTTGTCCCTCATCCACATCTTCACTATCAAAGTAGTTCTCCAAAGCCCCTATCCAATCCAAGAGCTCTTCACTATCAAGTTTCCCTCCATAAATAGGCACATCCATTTTTCCATGTCCATCCTTCTTTGCAACCTTCAAAAGCTTCATTATACTCACATCATCTGGATCCATCTCCTCTTCTTCACCAGAGGTATCTTCCTCTTCAGACTCACTTTTCCCCAAAAGGGTCCTGCCCTTAGCCTTTATTGTAGCCATCTCCCATTTCAATGTACCTAAATCCTTATCATGATTATCAAGTTTCCTTGCAACAACATTGTTTTTAGGAGGCATTTTGTTCCCTCCAGCTACCTTCTTCTTCCTGCTCACAAAATTAAATCTTGATCTTCACAAAAAACCTACTCCCTTACTCTGATACCACTATGATGCAGAGGCAAGGGTTCTGATCTCCTTTTCTATGTCACTATAGATGTTTCTACACAATCTCAGAGGTCAATCAGTCAAGTTCCTCCATTTAGCAACCTACACATCACCCTGCCCTTGTAGCACTCCAAAACTGGTTTAGGCCAATTTTTACTTAGTATTTCCAAAACACCTAACAATTACAATATGGATTAAGATACCCTTTATTAGGTTACACAACATACATAAGAATCAATGGTGACTCTTTTGGACCAATATGAAATTTCAGCAATTCTACCTCAATCTAGGCTTCACAATTATGCCTATTTTCCAAAGGAGTTACCCTTCCAACAATAAATACTCACCCAAACACCTTGGATAGTCTTATGTAGTGGTTCCAAACCTCAAATATTGATAATGTCTTGCATCTGCAGGGACTCTAACCCTCTGCTCCAAGAAACTCTCTCAAGCACTCCTAGAAACAAGGGTTATAACGATTTTCATGACTCCAAGGATTAACTAGTCTCAAGGACCCCTTAAACACTATAAAAAACACCCGCACAAACTCAAAAAACCCTCACATACCCAATACATTCACTAGTTTTCAGATTCACCACTTAGGTTTCTCATTTTCATGGTGGAAACACCCTTGATTAGCGCTAAAACATCACACCATTGAAAAGTTCCCTCATTCCCTCATCCTCCAAAGTATTCACACACCTAACTAAGCATGGTACAGGCCAATCCACTAAGCCATAGGGTCAGAATAGTAGGTGGATTGGCTAATAGGTCATAGTGATGCCCTCAAAGCCCCTAACACAAAAAACAAAGCAGTCTTTGGATTTGCTGATCCCACACTCCCAACGATGAAATTAGGACCCCAAAACAAATGTAAAGGAAATAAAACACATATGTTAACAATTATCCACAATCTCAACACATTTCAAACCTATACGAGCCTGTGCCAAGGAAGAAACTCAAGAAAACCAATAAAGATTAGTGATTAGCATTTGCAAAGTTGTATTTTCTTATTAGCAACTGAACAACAACTTCTCCTTGGGAGATTACATGAATATGTATTGATTCAAACTTCAAACTATCTCCTACAACCAACCAACTGCCCTATAACAAAAAATTGAACCACTAATGACCATTGGAGGTCAAGGTTATACCCTTTACATAATTTGATTAATCAACATGAATACATGTTTGAAATGTTTGCTATTTTTGACCTCATACTTACCCACCTTATTAGAAATGGTTTAATGAGACCTTATTTACATAAGAAACGTGACTTAAAGCCATCTACTATCTACCTAGAATCGCTTGTCAACATGATACACATGGACAGCTTGTTACAACACAACCTATTTTAACATATTTTACAACTTCCTCATTGCATATAACCTAAAATACCTTCAAATCACTTAGTGAACCTTCAAGGTTCTCTCCCTTACATTCCAAGGTGATGGTGCCCCTGCACCAAAAATGGGGAATTCTCTTTGTCCATATTTTTTGCTAGAAATATTGTTGGAATTGAAAAGAAGAGGAAAGCACAAGAAACACAAGGAGTAGAAGAGATCATCCAATAAGGGGACTTCTAAAATTATTCTCAAGGGAAAAGTGTATTCGAGGTATTTCCTATTCCTATATTTTTAGGAATTTTTTCTTTCAGGCTGGAAATATCTCACTGTGAAATATTGTATGACTCTGCTGAAGATTAAATGTTCTTTTAAGTATTTAGTGTTGTTGCATGAAATTTCCTATCTCAGTTGTATTAGATTCATTCCTACAATTATCTGAATAAATAAAATACTGGAATTATATACTCCAATCTTCCAAATTTTTTGTTTGTAAAGAATACCAAAACCTAATGATGTAAAATATATATGCATACCTCATATATATATATGTTAAAATATATATGTATATGCATATATATATGGGTGGGTGCATTGAAATGGGTAGCCATTTCATGGACACCTTTCAAAAAAACTTTTGAAAAGCCTTAATGCACTCGCGTTTTTGGTTGTTAAAAGCAAAATAAAAGTGAAAACTTGTCATTGTTTTTTCGACTGTTTTTTTCTTGTAGCTACGGCCAAAACCCCCAAATTTTTTGCGCTCGCATTCTAGGAGGAGCAATTCAACAAATTTCTTCACCAACAATTGTTATTTCTTTGCAATGATGGCACCACGAGGAGGAGGAGGTGTGAGGTATGGATTCTATGGTTTTTGTTTTGAATTAGTTAGTTCTAGGTTGAATTTGATATATATTTGTTTGAATTTTTAGGAGTAGAAAATCAACCTACAAACCCTCAAGATCCTCAACAAGAAGACCAACCCAATCCTCAAGATCAAAATCAACCACAAAAACAACCTTCTCCACCAATCACTCAACCCCCTCCTAGCACTCAACAAAATTTAGTGAGTGAAATTGAGAACAACAAAAAGAAAATTGAGGATTTGATTAGTAGGTTGAGTGATCCAAATGGTTCAACTATAGAAAGAATGACCCTAGAAAATTCATCGAAAGATATGTTAAAAATGTAGATTCAATTAGCAAACAAATAATTGGATGGCAAGATAGGAGGCAGACGACTAGGGATTATTATGAAAATAAACTATCATACAAAGATGTAAAGGATTTAAAAATTACAAAAGGTGATTTGTGCTCATTATTCACCGACCCATGCACAAATCAAAATATTACCCTTAATGAGAAGAGGTTTCCTATCCATTGGTGCCACCACCAACAGATTAGGGATCAATTTTATGATAGGTGGTAGATGGTCTTCGATTACCCACCGTGCAACAATTGCAAGGTCTCGCAATATTTCCTTAGGAAACTATACAGTGAGTTCATACTGAACAAAATCCCAAATTATTTTGATATGAGAGATTTCTAGGGGAGAGGTGGGGGTTAGCTCAGGATAGACCCGGTGCACAGCTAGATCCTACGTGGCAAGGTAGATGAGCTCTCGCTAGGTCACCTCATGAGCACATTGTTATGCCTTATGTCACGAAGGAAAGTGCTAACATAGAGACATTGCAGGTGATCAACACTTTGAATGAGAGTGTCATCCATCATACTAGCCCTATGTTAGAGTAAAGGTCTTAACTTAATTATGTTGATTAAGTTACCTTTATTCCCTTCTTAAGATTTCACGTTAGTTTGCATAAACTGACATTTAATAATTATATTAATTATTAAATGTTATCCTATTAGGGCTTCTATTAGGGTTTTTCCTATTAGGGTTTTATTAGGGTTTGTATGATCTCCTTTTTATAAGGATTGATCCCATTATATTTCATATCAATTCATTCTCTCATTCTCTCTGATATATACATTTTCAGTTTTCGGAGAACCCTTGCTTGTTTGTCTCCATCTCTTCTTTTGCGACAAGTTATTTGCATGCAGGTGATCTTCAGGGTTTGTGGTGTTGTATTTTCTCAACTCCTAAATGGTATCAGAGCTCCACACCTACTGCTTCCTATTCTTGTTTTGAAGATTTTTGGAGCTTCAAGGGTTTGGGGTTTGTTTTTTTGATCTAGGGAATACTTGCATTTTTGAAGCATTTTCAGGTCAAACGGACATCGCCATTGCGTCCGTAGCGGTCCAAAAACCCCTAAATTGAATGTCCATTAGTCCATTTTGGACAAAGTCAAAATTTGAAGCAAATTTTTTTTGCAATATAGCCGTACGACCGTTCGCCTGCCTGATAAATTTTATTTTTCGAAAAAGAAAAATTTCGCCTGTTTTTCAGAAAAATTTCGTCAAATTTCTTTTATTGCAAAAAAATATTTGTAAATGAATTTTTTGTTTTTATTTTTTATTTTTTTAAATAAATAAAAAAAATAAAATTCAAAAGCCTTTTAAAGGCATGTTCGGGCCTCGCGTCGGGCTTCCCTGCGCAGGCGGGTACTTCCCTATGCAGACTCTATGCACGTCCGTACCGTACGCAGAGAATTGTGCAGGTTTGTACCTGCATAGGCCTCCGCAAGGAGCCCATGCCTGCATAAGGGTTGCGGTGGATGTGGGGGTGGGCCCACGTGCCTCCCCCACCACATGTTTTTTTTTTTAAATTCAAAAAAAAATTCTGTAATAAAGTTTTTTATTATTTAAAAAAAATATTTTTTCTGAAAAATAGTTCAATCGCACTTTTACGGTGACAGCCGTTTGGCCATCAAATTTAATACAGTGTTTTTGCTGCGACAGCCGTATGACCGTCAAATTTAACCCAACACTAGTTTTTTCCCTCTTTGGAGTTGATTTATTCCGGAGGCCCTAACTTGGGCATATGATATCATTTTTTGGCAAACGAGATATTGTCAAAAATCTGGTTTTCTCATCTTTCCAGTGGTTTGGGTCTCATCACTTCTTTTTTATTTTGGTGCATTCTATAGCCAGTTGAAGACAAAGGGGCTATTTTCAGTCTCAAGCTCATATCTTTTGATCAGTTTCTCCGTTTTTCACAATCTCAGTGGCGTTGGAACCGTATTTTAGAACTCTTTAGTTTCATCCATGTCATTTTTCTAGATTTCACTTCAGGTATATTTTATTCCGTTATTTGTGTTTTCACACTTTGGTGGATTACCTGGACATATTTGCTCTTGGAAACATTTTGTTCACATGGGATGCTTTGTTCTTGGTTGTTCTTCATGTATTTCCAACATTTTGTCCTTTGAGGACATTTTGAGAATCATTTGTAAGCTATCTTTTATGTAAATGCACTAAGATAAATTGCCACACTATTGTACATGCATCTTTTGGGGATTTTGCACATAAGGTTGTGCCATATTTTATACTCGCACTAATATTATAAAGTGCCATGAGGGGTTGTGTAGTTTGCCTTTATTTTGCCATCACATCTTTGTCCAGTGAGTATCCCTCCACGACAACATTGAATCCATACCATGGGGGGTTGTGTAGTTTTCCTTTGTTTGCCATCACACCTTTTTTCGCTGAGTGTCCCTCCACGACGACCATGGATCCATATGATTCCAGCCTCATGCATGTGTGCTTTATTTTGTACACCAATTTTTCAATTGCTGGTGCTATCTTGTGCACTTTCAGATGTTTCTTCTACTTCATGCACTATAGGGTGTTTTATATCATTTTAGTGGATCTATCAGGCTCTCCCAGTTCAGCATTATGGGGGGGTATTATATTTTTCGTGCTAATTCTTCCTTGGTTTTGCCTTGGAAGGAATCTTCCATTCTCAGTTGATCAATGTTTCAGACTATTGGTTCTTGTACTATTTGTATCTTTGTTCCAAGTGTTTGCCTTTGTTTGCCATTTGATTCGAGTAGTGTCATTTGGGGAACTCATGCAAATTGTTATCTTCTTGATAGACTATTGGTACTTATTCCATTTGTATTTTCATTCCAAGTGTTTGCCTTTGTTTTCCATCTGATTCAAGTAGTGTCATTTGGGGCACTCATGCAGATTTCATATCTTCCTTCCAGGTGTTTGTCTTTGTTTGCCATCTGATTCAAGTAGTGTCATATGGGGAACTCATACAGATTGTTGTCGTTTTGATCCTGATCATCCTATCTTCATCAGATGTTCTTCAGCACCATGGCAGTCATCTTTCGATAGTTGTTTGCAGCTTCTTATGCTTCAGTGATGTTCTTCTTCTTGGCCTTCTGCATCTCTTTTTGGAGTAGAGCTTTTTCCCATAAGGTTTTCTCTATTTTTCCATTTTACAGAGATTTGGTTGTATTTGGGTACCTGATCTAGCCTAGTTGTCGGGACCCATGTTTGTCTTCTTGCATTGTAGTTACCTTTGCTTTTCTGCATTTCTTTGTAGCTGCATTGTTGCTCATCTTAAGGGGGGGTGTTAGAGTAAAGGTCTTAACTTAATTATGTTGACTAAGTTACCTTTATTCCCTTCTTAAGATTTCACGTTAGTTTGCATAAAGTGACATTTAATAATTATATTAATTATTAAATGTTATCCTATTAGGGCTTCTATTAAGGTTTTTCGTATTAAGGTTTTATTAGGGTTTGCATGATCTCCTTTTTATAAGGATTGATCCTATTGTATTTCATATCTATTCATTCTCTCATTTTCTCTAATATATACATTTTTAGTTTTCAGAGAACCCTTGTTTGTTTGTTTCCATCTCTTCTTTTGTGACAAGTTATTTGCATGTAGGTGATCTTCAGGGTTTATGAAGTTGTATTTTCTCAACTCCTACACCCTATTCTATAATGCCATCCAAGGGAGTCTTCGAGTGGTGGCCTTCAAACACATGTGTGTCAATCTTCTAGGGCTACTTGTTCATATGACCTCACTGACACTTAGGAGACTGGTATGCAAGATCCATCTGCAACTATGGAGATGGAGAGGGAAACTGAAATTTTGCACGAGGCATATGGCATTCATAGACAGGTAAAATTTAGTGCATGTTCATTGAATTTAATTTATTAAATTTCGATTTTGAAATGCAAGATTAACTAAAAATGTTTTATGATTTTAATAAAATTGCAGGGTCACAATGTTGAGATTGGATACACTGCCCCCCCACCAACTTATTTCTGCACTACACCTATTGCTAGGGTATGTAAGTAGTAAACAATTATAAATTTATTGCATGTTAATAGCATTGGTTTATGAATGGTAATTTAATATGCCATTTTGGATGTTGAAAAGACTAATATTGGAGCTTTTGATGGAACACTTCCCAGTGGCAGTGGATTTACTCAAACCTACACGAAGGTAATAGAATAAAGAATTTAACTAATAAATCAAGTAATTAATAGATTTGTGTAGTTTATATGCACATCGTTGATTATGTTGAATAAATTTTTGTTTTATTTTTAGATGTTGCAAACCGAAACACCTATGGATGTGACAAGGGCAATGGAGATTGGTGTGTCATATGCTATACAATCCTTGATGGCTCTGACATGTGAGTTATGAGGCAAATTAGTAAATTTCAATTTATATTTGTTGTTATAGATGTTAGTTAGTGAAAAATCAAACCATTATTCATTCATGCAGTTTAATTTCTATTTGTATGGTTTATACAGGCCTTGAGCATGCCTGAGCATGGGATGAGAATATTTCCCTAATGGAGAGAGATCATGAGATGGCGGTAAGTGATTATTTTGTCAAACATATCATTTTTTATAATGTAATTTTCTATATATTCATGTCTTTACTTCTTATTGTAACAGTTAAAACTTCACCATGAACTAAACCCTAAGAGGAGCAACAGGAGCACTCCTCAAGCGCAACAAAAATGAGTGATGGACCTATCACCATCTGATCGAAAAGGAAAGGGAAATAATTTATTTCCAGGGCATGGAGAGAACTGACTTTTGATTCCAGAGCCCTTTGTTGTATGTGTTAGAGAAATAAGTTATTATACTTAATTAATTATATCATACTGGTTAATTAATTAAGTCACTTATTCATTTAGTTGCTTAAGCTAAACTTAGGCACATTAATAATTGATTAATTATTAAGTGTGCACACTAGGGTTTCATTTAGGGTTTCTCTTTTAGGGTTTTTTGATCTCCTTCATAAGGATTGATCTCTTTGTAATAATTGACTCTCAATAATGCATTTTTACTTTGAGGTTTACAGAACATCTTCTTTGGTTCTACATGTCTTTTTCATGTGATAGGTGATTGCATGCAGGTGATCTTGTTTTCTAACAGTATGCCTACATGGCAGTTTTGTACATATTTTTTATTGGACATATTTGACATTGTATGCCTATATGGGATTCTCATAAGCCTATATGGCTATTTTGTACATATATTTCATACTTATATCAACATATATTGATGTATGCCTACATGGATATTTGGTTAATACAAATATCTTTTATCAATGCATGTCCATATTTGTATTCTAAATTGATGGCTCAATAGATATGAGTTACGTGTATTCAAGTGTATACTTTACAACTTATGTGTATATTTGTGACTTACGTGCGTTCGAATGTATACTTTTTGGCTTACGTGTTTTCATGTGTTTACCTTGTATTCGTGCATACACTTTTTATTAATTTGTGTATACTATGTATTTGTGTGTATACTTTTTGAGGCTTACATGTTTTTGAGTACTTGTGCTTCCCTTATTGACATGTACATGTTTGAATTATTCACGTGTATATTTATTAATTGGTTAGCCCTAAGATTGATCATTGTTGTCCTTCATGATTTGTCTTGAATATTAATTGATTGATGCTAAATAACTTTATCTAAAAGAAAAAAAAATGTTTACAATTTTCATTCCATGAAATGATTCATAAAAAGATTCCAATATGTTCTTGATGCATCACTATCAAAAGATTTATATGTCAACATTTTGCAATATTATATCTTGTATATGAAATGGACTTGAGAGAAAGGAAGTTATAATTTATAATACAAATAATAAATGGACTCAACATTGTCCTAGAACACTGAATAGGTCTATTTAACAAAGCAACATGCTCTCAATCACTCTTTGAATTGCAAAGCACCATTGGTGATATAGAGTGGCTCAACCAAGTTGTGATCTGACAAAGCTTCTCTCAAATATGCCCACTAAGACTCCAACATTCACTTGACTCAACGATAAGAACTCTCCTATTCCTTTATGGTTTTGCACCAAACCGTTGACAAAAGAAAGCCAACTCAGACCTCTTTCAATCCATGTCAGCCTTGGGACCATATAGGAAAGTTGGAGGTCATAGCAAGTACGGGATCAACAAGTTTGAATCAAAAATCTAAAAAATAGAGAACAGTGTGAATAATTCTTATTAGATCTTCTCCAAAATTTCATCAACAACCCCCATTCGAGCCTCTCAAGGCTTTACATATTGTTTTACACCCTTCTCTAACTGATCCACACCCTCAACTAACTAAAAACCAACTTTCAAAACAAGTAACTGTTGCATTTCAAATTTGTTGCTTTAGGCAACTTACAAATTTGCAGCTTTAGACTCCTCCAACCTAATGAGTACATCTAATAACCTCTAAACCCACACAAATGGCTTACAAATAGCCTTATTACATCGAAAAAATTCCATTACTTCATAATCATATACAAATTCACAAATTCACCTTCAAAGGCTACAAAGACAACTTCTAGTGCAAGATTGAAATTTTCACATTTTTTATCACTAGACCCAAAAGTCACCCTAAAACATACCTACTGATATTAATTGACCTTATTCAAGGCAAATCATGCTCAAAATACCCACAACAACCTATTGACCAGCCTATTCACCATTAGATAATCACTAAAACCACTGAACTAGACCTTCATCAAATGGAGGAACAAGGTGTTGTGCACCAATGATCATACACTTTTTGTGTGGAATACTCACACTTCTCAACCGTCGTTTGTATGTTTCTCTTTTCCAATGTTTTGCATGCCATCATAAGGGATCAAACCGGTTGAATGCAAGTCAGATCAATTCCATATGTTTGTGAGTGAAAGAGGACCATTCCTAACATAAACATACCTATTGGGATTTGCTGGAGCAGTTAGTTTGGTCACACGAATTGCAAAACAAAAGTTACACCACTTTGCAACTTTGCGTAGCTTGAATTTGACACTTTTTCCATCAAGTGAAAATCCTTCGCCATGGGAAAAGAACTTTGAGATAGCCAAAACTCGGAGAGGTTTTTGTAGGGGGGCCCAACGTGATCTTTTAGGATCAGACAAGAACTTTCTAAGCATCATGGTATCCGAGTAATAGCATGATGAAGTTTGCAGCCATTTTCCACTTTGGACCCTTAAGGGATCGATCCAGTGGAACGTAGCTCAAAGTGATTCTACATATTTCATTGTGAAAGAGGACCATGCCTAGAATAAACATACTTATTTGGATGCATTGAAACAATCCACTTGGTCACACGAGTTGCAGAGTGAAAGTTGCACCACTTTGCAACTTTGCACAACTTCAATTTGACACTTTTTCCAGCAAGTGAAAATCTTCCGCCATGGGAAAACCACTTCAAGATAGCCAAAACCGAGAGAGGTTTTCCTAGAGGGGCCCAACGGAATCCTGTTGGATTAGACAAGAAGTTCCTAAGCATCACGGTATCTGAGTAATAGCATGCTAAAGTTTGCAGCCATTTTGCACTTTGGTCCCTTAAGGGATCGATCCAATGGAACGTAGCACAGAGTGATTCCATGTGTTTGGGTGAAAAAGAGGATCAAGCCTAGTGTAAAAATACCTATTCATATGCATTGGAATAGTCTATTTGGTCACATGAGTTGCAGAACGAAAGTTGCACCACTTTGCAACTCTGCACTACTTGCATTTGACGCTTTTTGCATCATGTGAAAATACACCGCCATGGGAAAACCACTCTAAGATAGCCAAAACCAAAAGAGGTTTTTGTAGAGGAACCAACTCGATCATATAGGATCAGATGAAAATTTTCTAAGCATCACGGTATCTGAGTAATAGTATGTTAAAGTTTGCAACCATTTTGCACTTTGGACCCTAAAGAGATCGATCTGGTGGAACGTAGCTCGGAGTGATTCCACATGTTTTGCTGTGAAAAAAGACCATTCCTAGCATAAAAATACCTATTCGGATGCGTTGGAGTAGTTAGTTTGGTCACACAATTTATTGAGAGAAAGTTGCACCACTTTGCAACTTTGCACAACTTGAATTTGACACTTTTTCCATCAAGTGAAAATTCGCCGCCACGGGAAAACCATTCCAAGATAGCCAAAACCGAGAGAGGTTTTTGTAGGGGGGCCCAACTCGATCTTGTATGATTAGATGAGAATTTTCTAAGCATCATGGTATCTAAGTAATAGCATGTTGAAGTTTTCATCCATTTTGCACTTTGGACCCTTAAGGGATTGATCCGATGGAACATAGCTCGAAGCGATTTTGCGTGTTTCGATGCAAGAGAGGACCATGCCTAGCATAAAAATACCTATTCGGATGTGTTGGAATAGTCCACTTGGTCACACGAGTTGCAGAGCGAAAGTTGCACCACTTTGCAACTTTGCACAACTTGAATTTGACACTTTTTCCATCAAGTGAAAATCTACCTCCATGGGAAAACCACTCCAAGATAGCTGAAACCAAGAGAGGTTTTTTCAGAGAGGTTCAATGCAATCTTGTAGGATTAGAAAAAAAAATTCTAAGAATCACAATATCTGAGTAATAGCACGATGAAGTTTGCAGCCATTTTGCACTTTGGACCCTTAAGGAATAAATCCAGTGGAATGTAGCTCGAAGCGATTCTGTGTATTTCAGTGTAAAAGAGGACCATTCCTAGCGTAAAACTACCTATTTAGACATGTTGGAATAGTCTACTTGGTCACACAATTTGTAGAATGAAATTTGCACCACTTTGCAACTTTGCACTGCTTGCATTTGATGCTTTTTCCATCAAGTGAAAATCCACCGCCACAGGAAAACCACTCTGAGATAGCTAAAATCGAGAGATTTTTTTTAGAGGGGCCCAATGTGATCTTGTAGGATTAGATGAGAAGTTTCTAAGTGTCATAGTATCTAAGTAATAGCATGCTGAAGTTTGCAGCCATTTTGCACTTTGGACCCTTAAGGGATCGATATAGTGGAACGTAGCTCAGAACGATTCTGTGTGTTTCAGTGCAAAAAAATACCATACCTAGTGTAAAAATACCTATTTGGACATGTTGGAGAATTTATTTTGGTCACACGAGTTGCAAAGTGAAAGTTGCACCACTTTGCAACTTTGCACAGCTTGAATTTGACACTTTTTCCATCAAATGAAAATCCGCTACCATGGGAAAACCACTCTGAGAGATCCAAAACCGAGAGAGGTTTTTGTAGAGAGGCCCTACACAATACTATAGGATAAGATGATAAGTGTCTAAGCATCATGATATCTGAGTAATAGCATGCTGAAGTTTGCATCTATTTTGTAGCTTGGACCCTTAAGAGATTGATCCAGTGGAAAGTAGCTCGGAGCGATTCCGCATGTTTTGGTGTGAAAAAAGACCATGCCTAGCATAAAAATACCTATTTAGACGTGTTGGAGCATTTATTTTGGTCACATGAGTTGCAGAGTGAAAGCTACATGACTTTGCAACTTTGTACAGTTTGAATTTGACACTTTTTCTATCTAGTGAAAATTCGCCGCCATGGGAAAACCACTTTGATATAGCCAAAACCAAGAGAGGTTTATGTAGAGGGGACCAACATGATCCTATGGGATTAAAAGATAAGTTTCTAAGTATCATGGTATCTGAGTAATACCATGCTCAAGTTTGCAGCCATTTTGCACTTTGGACCCTTAAGGGATCGATCTAGTGGAACATAGTTCGGAGTGATTCCGTGTGTTTCAGTGTGAAAGACAACCATTCCTAGCATAAAAATACCTATTCAAATGCGTTGGAATAGCTTTCTTGGTCACACGAGTTGTAGAGTGAAAGTTGCACCACTTTGCAATTTTGCACAACTTGAATTTGACACTTTTTCCATCAAGTGAAAATCTACCGCCACGGGAAAACCACTCCAAGATAGCTAAAACTGAGAGAGGTTTTTGTAGAGGGGACCAAAATTATCCCATAGGATTAGATGAAAAATTTCTAAGCATCACATTATTCGAGTAATAGCATGATGAAGTTTGCAACCATTTTGCACTTTGGACCCTTAAGGGATCAATCCGGTGGAATGTAGCTCAGAGCGATTCTGCATGTTTGAATGTGAAAGAGGACCATTCCTATTGTAAACATCATACATATTCAGACATTTTGGAATAGTCTTCTTGGTCAGGCAAGTTGCAGAAAAAAATTTGCACCACTATGCAACTTTGCACTGCTTGCATTTGATGTTTTTTCCATCAAGTGAAAATCCGCCACCATGGGAAAACCACTCCAAGATAGCCAAAACTGAGAGATTTTTTTTTAGAGGAGCCCAAAGTGATCCTATAGGATTAGATGAGAAGTTTCTAAGCATCATGGTGTCCTAGTAATAGCATGTTAATATTTGCAGCCATTTTGCATATTGGGCCCTTAAGGGATCGATCTAGTGGAATGTAGCTCGGAGTGATTCCGCATGTTACGGTGCTAAACAAGACCATGTCTAGTGCAAACATACCTATTTAGACATGTTGGAGCAATTAGTTTGGTCACATGAATTGCAGAGTGAAAGTTGTACCACTTTGCAACTTTGCACAGCTTGAATTTGACACTTTTTCCATCAAGTGAAAATCCGCCACCATGGGAAAAACACTCCAAGATAGTCAGTACCGAGAGAGGTTTTTCTAGAGGGTCCCAACGCAATCCTATAGGATCAGATGATAAATTTCTAAGTTAAAAGGAATAATTTTCAAGGGGTTTGTGTTGCTTCCCATGTAGATTATGATGGAAAAGGGCATGAAAAATGAGGTTTCAACCTAGGGTTTGATAAAATATTGCATGTAGAAGTTAGGTGATTGTCTTTTGAGTTTTTACAGTTGGTTTTAAGAATTTTTCAGGTGGTGGAATGTTTTGGTAAGGTTTGGAACCATTCCTTTCAATAAACCCTCCTTATACTAGCATAAAATAAGGGTTTTGATTTGGCATGGTGGAGTGAGTTTGTCCTGAGACAAATTGCAGATCTGAGGGTTTGGATACATGATAATTGCTAACACAACAAGTTAAGGGGGTTCTTGAATGTTTAAGGGTATGTTCCTTTGTAAATTAGGCCTAGTTAGCCTAATAAGGACAACAAAGGTCATTTTTGATGCACATGATCGAAGATAGTCACTATTGATTTTGAAGTATGTGTTGTAACTCAATAATAGCTATCTAGATCAGTCATTTTTTTATGAAGTCATTTGAGAATATTTCCTCAAAACACCACTTGGAGCCACTCTTTTCACTTGAAAATTCATCATAAAACCCTTGAGCAGTAACTCCACCTTTCTTTCTTGAATTCCCTTGCACAAATAAACACATACACACCTAAAACATCCTAATTCAAACTTACATGCTTTATATCACTTCTCTAATCACCTACTGACCTTTTTGAGACTTTGAATACATTACATGACCTTTTTCATATTGTTTACATTTAAAAATTCAAATTTTGCAAATTTTTCCTCTTGAAGGCATTTACAAAACAAGTTGTGACTGCACCAAACATGAACTCCAAAATTACAATATTTGAGTAAATCTCATTATGTAAGTAAATCTCATTACAATGCCTTACTATTTCATTCTCAAGGATATTTTACAGTGTCACTCATACATTCGAGATTATCTTTAAATGTCTACATCATAGGTTCTCATTATGAGGTTAACTTCAATTGAGTAACTTGAGATTCCCTCGCTAAGCTTCACACACTCTTTTATAATGGCTTGAAATCAAAATTGAGATTTGTCAAGATCATCAAAATAACGATGTTGCATTGCTTTTTTGGCTGAGATTCTCTTTGATGGCTCATAAATGAACTTTTTTGCAACGAGAGATCAATCAATTTTTAGTAGTTTACTTACAAATACGCAAAGTAAAAGAGAAAAGAAAGAGCATCCAAAATGGAAATGAAATAAAAATTGATGGAAGGAAATTACAGTTAGACATGCAAGTCTCACAACTTAATCACTCCTAGTCATACATCTTCACTGGGAATTCCAACATACCTATTGCATACAACACATCTCATGAATGGAGTAAGTTGAAATTTCATATGCTCTTATAATGTCTACATCATAGCTGCTCATAATAAGGTTAACTTCAAATGAATAACTTGAAATTCCCTCACCAAGCTTTGCACGCACTTTAATAATGGCTTAAAATCATGATTGAGATTTGTCAAGATCATCAAAATAAGGATGTTGCATTTCTTTTTTGGCTAACCTTCTCTTGGATGGCTCATATATCTGCATTTTTTGCAAGGGGACACCAATCACTATTTAGTATGTTACTTACAAATACAAAAAGTAAAAGAAAATGATAAAATTGGCATCAAAAAAATTAATGTGCATACAAGTATAAATTAATAAGAACCAATCTGCATATACTTACAAATTAATCCAACAAACCATTTGGGTCTACTCTAATTTTTATTGTGTCAAGTATTTCCTCATGGCTAGACTAACGGACCTTCCACAGGGTCTTGTTCAAAGGTCTACCCCCATACTTGGTCAAACAAACATTGGATGCCATGACAAGGTTCGAGTAATGAATAACCTTACGATGTGTGTCAAAGTCCTAAAATAGCCAATGTTTAACACTCGAATGTGGCTACCTTCTAAGCCATGTTCTAGTAACCACAACTGATCTTGTAGGGTACTCAATGTTTTCTCCATCTATAACTAGGGCCTCCAATTTCTTTTTTTCCTCAACACAATGACACAAGTAATAGTATGTTCCCTTTTCATTATCTTCATCTATAATAACTGCATAAACATGCCCTGCATTGATACGTGCAAAATATATCTTGAAATTTGTCAACATTACGAATACAGTACAAAGTAATATAACGATATGTAATTTCAACAACTAAGCAAGTAGATATATCAGCTGGTTGAACTAGATATGATATGTGGTCAAAGTCAACCGATGATTCCATTTGTGTTAGTTCCAATGCCATCGGAGGGTGATACATGTGAAGTGGGCTAAGATAACTTGTCAACCATTTGTCAACCCACTCCCCTGACTCATAATCATTCCAAGCTTGTATTGTACATGAAGAAAAAAAGCATGCCATCTTTCGTGTATCGATACTCCATGAACTTGAATTTGAGCTAAGGAAAGAGTGTACCTCACTCGATCCTGTTACTGTACAACAGTCTTCATATGGTGCAATGTTAGTATCATCCATCAACCAAAAAAATCTATGAATTGAAAAAATAACTTCATTACCTGGACCCATCAAAGCATTACACTACTCGACGATTGATTTTGCATCTATCAACTTTGCACTGTCTTTATACTTTAACTCTTCTCGTGCTAATGCTCTTTTCATGCATGCTCCTGCACCATAATGCTCCCCCTTTCCATGTCCAGCCTCACAAAAGTTCCACATACGTAGAACACCTGTAATGACATGCATCCTGCACAACCAGTAGAATATGCATGTTTTCTTGAACTATGTTGTATAGTTATTAGACCATATTATATGTCAGTTGTATTCTATTCCCCTCTGAGCCAAACCACTATAGAACATCTAGAAGAAATATTACATGAACTTTGTTGAATGTGTGTGATCATCACTAATGTAAAAGTGGTACTCCCTTAATACCTTCCTTTGGTCATTTGTACTATCAGATGCATGAATGAATGCTATGTGCACAAATATTGAAACCTATGTGGAGTTGTAATACTGTGACTGCACCTCACATTGTGCTGTAGAGTGTAGTTCTCCACAAAGTCAACCAATGATACTATGCTTCCAACTAGAAAGGTGGCCTTGCATAGCTTGAATTGCATGTCCAACCATCGAGTACTATGGGTATGCATTGCATACTCAGACATATATTGTCACAAAACATGGACATAAACTGGTACACTTGAATCTTCTTAATAACCAAATCACACCATTTTCCTAGAAACCTATCTTTTATAGCATATGCCACTATTTTATACTTCCCAAACTCTATTAGTTTTTGTCCCACCTCATCTGTGCTTTCCATATGTTGACATACTAGCATACGCTGGAAGCCACCACAATGCTCGCATGAACCATCCAAGCATGTTGTCCTATAGAATATCTGGCCATCCTCTATTTCACATAAAAATTTTGATAAGAACTCTCTTGAAGATTTTGGTGGGGCTTCTATGCCACAATCCTACAAAACATCGTTAGTATGCAAATCTACACATATAGAACGATAAACATCATAATGGATAGAAAATTCAGTATGTAGTGTACAACAACAAGTAGTGCATGTGTGATTTATCTTGACATAAAAAGGTTTAAGCATTTCAAAAATTCTTTGAGAAATACTAATTTGAGGATATTCATTTTCAATTTTTTGAAAAAATTGGGTTCGAGTCATATCCAAAAAATGCTTTGGATGTGGCTCACGATTCTGACTAAAGATTCTCCTTCCTACCACATCCCTTTGATTCAGAGATGGCCTTGTGTTATTCTTCCAATACTCTTCAATTATTATTCTCAAGGCTTTGACAACTTCTTTATCTTTTTGTGACAGTCTCCCCGAGAATTCCCATAATTCATTTGAATGATTAACCTCAATTCTTTGTCGCCTTTGACTGGCTCTTGATAAATTTCTACTAATTCCCATTTGTTCACTCGTCTTTCTAATGATCTGAGCTCTCTTTTTTTGATAGCTTACCAAAGTTGATTTAATGAAATGTCAGGTGACATTACTATCCTTTGAGCGTGAGGTCTTACCCACACTCTCATAAGCATCCATTAGATTCTTCGCAATAGTGTCTTCACTTGATGCATTCAATGTTCTCAACTCAAGAGTTTTCATGATGTTCCTATGCTTTACACCCCACATCATTTCAACAAATAGTTGACATCTTGCAGTCTCATTTATCCTTTCAAAGAATCATTCCCAAATCTTATCAGCATATCTTCTACAAGTGTATGTTGAAATCTTCCCTTCCATGTGCTGCAAAATCGCATCATCAATATTAATCAAATACTTTGGCTTTCTACACAAAATTCTAGGTGGTGTTCTCCTAGGTACATACATCTCAACATTAGGAATTTCATCAATATTTAATTGAAGTGGGCTAGATTATGTACCTTCGATTGAGGGTGGAGAAGAAGACATACCTTGAGGTTCATTTGGGGATGATGGCATACCTTCTATGTCAAATCTGAGTGATGATGTATTCTCAAATTGAGATGTGTTGGATGGTGTCCAACAATATTCACTTGCAATAGATGGTGTCCCTCCATATTCACTTGTAGTAGATGGTGTCCCTCCATATTCACTTGTGCTTAGTGATGTCCCTTCATATTCACTTTCCATAGAGGGTGTGTCTCCAGCTATAGTATTTGAATCTATCTTATGATGATGTTTTCACATTCGTATCTTTTGTGCTGCCAATACCCGTTCTCTTTTTAATGGTTGAGGTTCCTCTTCAATTGGTTTATTTTCATCAGTCATTTCCAATTTCTTCTTTTCATGATATTCCCTCCACCATTCTCTCTCCTTTTATTTGAAACTTTCGTTCTCTTCATTTGTTAGTTTCCTCTTTGCCTTTTTCTTCGGCATGGCGGATAATTTTATCTGTACCATGGTAATGAGACAAATATTAGTTCCTAAAAAATGTATCCATTCAAGTTAATTGAAAAATATATTTCATTCAAGGCTTCATTTGAAGAATACTTACAATCACCCTATACAAGAGTTAACCTAGCATAGACAAAGGTGACATGATGTTTTTCAATCCACAATGCCTTAAAGAAAAGTGGTAATGTGGCATACCATGATTGCAAGATAGGCTCAAAATGGAAGCATGGAAAAGCATAAAAAATTTCAACTTATTTCATATATATGTATAAAAACTATGTAAGCATACATGGTGCGGGAGCACCATTGAATGAAAAGGGTGTTGGGCATACATCCCTATACTCAAATTTTGAGTTTTCCATGAGATTTCGAGTGGTTTTGATATGCTAAAGTGTGTTTTGAGTTGGGGAAGTGTGGTTTCTTGTTGAATTTCATTTTTTCAGACCATTTTAGACCTTTTTGAAGTATTCATAAGATTGTGTGAGGGTTGGATGAGTTTTCTTCAATAAACCACTAGTTTCTTGGGTAAAAAGGAGGGTTTTTGGTGCATGTGAAGATGGGTAAAAGTAAATTTAATGTTGTTTTTTGAGTCTAAGATAATTATATATGTTGAATAAGGTCTATGAGACCACTCTTAATATGTATTTAGTTCTTTTGAGTCATTCTAGGTGTTTAGGGGGGATATTTGGCTTGACATTTACGAAAAATTGCATTTTTTGGCAAAGTTGTGAAGAGATAAGTTACTTAAGAAGATAAAAAAAAGTTGGATATGTTGGGGGGATTGAGTTTGAAGGGAAATAAGATAAATATCATGTAAATTCTCGAATGGAGGCTGCTCTTCAATAGTTGAATAAAATAAAATAAAGGAATTATCTTATTTTTATGATTTTCCTATGTTTTCTTGTGTTCTTTCTCTGTGTACGGACCCGTACAGGGTTGTGATTGCTTGAAGGTTTGGGAGAAAATTTATGTATGAATTTATCTTCACTAATCCTATGCTTCCAATTGGAAATGTGTCCTTGCATAGCTTGAATTGTGTTTCCAACCATCGGGCTCTATGGGTATGCATTGCATACTCAGACAATATATTGTCACAAAACATGGACATAAATTTGTACACTGGAATCTTGTCAATAACCAAATCACACCTTTTTGCTTCAGACCCATCTTTTGTAGCATATGCAACTGTTTTATACTTTCCAAACTCTACTAGTTTTTGTCCCACCTCATCTGTGCTTATCATATGTTGACATATTGGCATACGATGGAAGCCACCGCAACGCTCGCATGAACCATCCAAGCATGATGTCCTATAGAATATCTGGACATCCTCGATTTCACATAATTTTTTTGATAAGAACTCTCTTGAAGATTTTGGTGGGGCTTCTATGCCACAATCCTACAAAACATCGTTAGTATGCAAATCTAAACATATAGAATGATAAACATCATAATGGATAGAAAATTCAATATGTAGTCTACAACAACAAGTAATGCATGTGTGATATATCTTGAAATAAAAAGGTTTAATAATTTGAAAAAACTTTGAGAAATACTAATTTAATGATAATCATTTTCAAATTTTCAAAAAAATTGGGTTTAATTCATATCCAAAAAGTGCTTTGGATGTGGCTCACGATTCTAACTATAGATTCTCCTTCTTACCACATCCCTTTGATTCGGAGATGGCCTTGTTTTATTCTTCCAATACTCTTCAATTATTATTCTGAAGGCTTCGACAAATTCTTTATCCTTTCATGACAGTCTCCACAAGAATGCCCATAATTCATTTGAATCAGTGCCCTCAATTCTTTTCTGCATTTGAATGGCTCTTGATAAAAAAATTCTACTAATTCCCATTTGTTCACTCATCTTTCTAATGAGATGATCTCTCTTTGTTTGATAGCTTACCAAAGTCGATGTAATGACACGTCGGGTGACATTACTATCCTTTAAGTGTGAGGTCTTACCCACAATCTCATAAGCATCCATTAGATTCTTCACAATAGTGTGTTCACTCGATGCATTCAATGTTCTCAACCTAAGAGTATTCATAATGTTCCTATACTTTACACCCCGCATCATTTCAACAAATAGTTGACATCTTGCAGTCTCATTTAGCCTTTCAAAAAACCGTTCCCAAATATTATCAACATATATACTACAAGTGCATGTTGAAATCTTACCTTCCATGTGCTGCAAAATCTCATCATCAATATTAATATAATACTTTGGCTTTCTACGCAAAATTCATGGTGGTGTTCTCCTAGGCACATACATATCAACATTAGGAATTTCATCAATATTTAATTGAATTGGGATAGATTGCGTACCTTCGATCGAGGGTGGAGAAGAATACATACCTTGAGGTTCACATGGGGATGATGGCATACCTTCTTTGTCAAATCCCAGTGATGATGTACTCTCAACTTGAGATGTGTTGGATGGTGTCCAACAATATTCACTTGAGGTAGATGGTGTCCCTCCATATTCACTTGCAATAGATAGTGTTTTTCCATATTCACTTGTGCTAGATGGTGTCCCTTCATATTCATTTGTCGTAGAGGGTATGTCTCCAACTACAGTATCTGAATCTATCTTACGACGATGTTTTCGCATTCGTTCCTTTTGTGCTACCAATTCTCATTCTCTTTTTGACGGTTGAGGTTCCTCTTCAGTAGGCTTTTTTTCAACAATCATTTCCAATTTATTCTTTTCACAATATGCCACCACTCAAACTCTCTCCTTTTCTTTGAAGGTTTCGTTCTCTTCATCTGCTAGTTTCCTCTTTGTCTTTTTCTTTGGCATGGCTGATATTTTTATCTATACCATGGTAATGAGATGAATATTAGTTCATAAAAAATGTATCCATTAAAGTTAATTGAAAAATATATGTCATTCAAGGCTTCATTTAAATAGTACTTACAATCATCCTATACAAAATTTAACCTAGCATAGACAAATGTGACATGATTTTTTTCAATCCAGAATGCCTTAAATAAAAGTGGTAATGTGGCATGCCATGATTGCAAGATAGGCTCAAAATGGAAGCATGGAGATTTGCAAAAATTTGCATTTTTTGGAAAAGTTGTGAAGAGATAAGTTAGTTAAGAAGTTACAAAAATAGTTAGATACATTGGGGGAGTTGAGTTTGAAGGGAAATAATATAAATATCACATAAGTTACAATCATAATGAGTGTTTGATAAGTTTGTGGTGCAGGAGCACCTTGACAATCTATGCTTCCATTTTGAAATTTGGTTCAATTTTGGGTATCTCCATGTTGTAAGAGGGTCATTAAAGAAATTTTCCATGTATGAGAATCATTATGAATTTTAATTTTTAATTCCTATGTGTATTTTGTAAAGTTGTCACTATTTGAAAAAGCTGCACAAAGACAAAATTGTGAAAAGTTGCAAAAACCTTGAAATAGGGGAGGTGAAAGGTCATATGGGCTTACTTTTTCTTGGAGGAACTTGTAAGTTGATAAGAAATGTATGTAATTCCTTGATAAGGCCTCATGTATGTTTGGAAAGTTTTGGGTGATTGAATATCTGATTTTGAATGAATAAATACATTGTTTTTTTGTATTTTCTTCAGAATTTCACTATTTCAGGTTCTTGTATGAATTTGTACAGGAAGGAATGCTTGGTTGGATGTTTTTAACTATTTTCAAATTTAATCACCTCCCAAATACAAAATTTTTTATGCATTTTTCTTAACATTTGAATCAAATGTTGCAATTTTTCTCTAAAATTGTCAAATCCTCTGTTAGGGTAAACAGTGAACTTGAGAAATTGGGTTTCTCCCATTCTGCTCAATGAAAGTTCTCAATTTTGGTGTACAAACTCCTTGTGGCATGTAATTTCACATTTCAGAGGTTACCAATCATATGGTGAGGACTAAGGTGTGAAGAAACTAATTTTTCTCGACTATAAAACTGTGTTCAGACTGGTAAAACAGGGAATTGTGAAGCTTAGAGCTTAGGGTTTATGGAAATTTGTTTGGAAATGAAATTATAATGGACTTATAAGCTTGGGAAGGTCAAATTAAAGGTATTTTATGTATTGGTTATGAGGGTTTGGTGTTGTGGGCAGCAAAACCTATAACCCCTGTTTGCACTAAGGCTTAGTTTTATTCTCAGACTAAAACAACTAGTTTACAAGCATTTTCTCTGAAGGACTTAATATCCATCTTGTAATATTTTTTGTATGAGAGAAATCGGTGTCTAAAATGAGTATCATAGTCTGAGTTGTGTGCATGTTTTGGGAGATACATTTGATAGTTTGCAGATGTTTGGCTACTGGCAATGTGGACAACCAACAAAGGAACTGAGTTTGTGTGTAATGCCGACTTCTGAAAGGTTTCATTTTTGTTGTACTAACTCAAAAAAATATTTCTTAAGAAAATAATGGTTTGGTTGTGCCTTAATAATTATAGATTGTGTTTGTAAATAATGGTGCCATAATGGAAGATTTAAGACAACTTGTGAATGACATAATCATTGGTTGATGTTTTGAGGAACCTAGTTGATTGTAATTAGTTATTTTCAAGATTTTCAAGGTGTTTTGAAGGTCCAAACTATAACCACCTGTTAACTACCAACCTATAACCACCATATAACCAACCTATAACCACCTGTTAACTACCAAGACCTTCATTTGTCTTAAAAATTGCTAACATTGACAACTTTTGCTAAATAAGAAAAATTATGCAACTTTGCTATCCAAGACACCTAAGACCACTCAAAAACCTTTGTTTCATCCCTAATACAACTTCTAGAATCTTTTCTTTCACTTCCATTTATAATTTGAATAATTTTCCTTCAAAGATTATATGACAAAATTGACAATTTTCTGAAGCAAGAGTGCGTACTTGCACATTTGATCGCCAAATTCACAAAATCCCTAAATACATGAAAGATTGGTCTATTTAGACCTTATTTTCAATAAAATCTATGAAAAATCATCTAAAAAATCTTGAACTCACCCAAAGACCTTAAGACATATTGTCACCAAAGTAGATTTTGAAACATGGTTGTAGGTGCCCCTACACCATGGGTTTCGAATAGTGCAAGGGGAAGCATGCTCAAAGGATTAATTTTGGGTCGATATTTGGAATGTTTATTTGGTTTATTTCAATCAATAACATGTTTATTATAGTGTCTTGGATGTCTAGATATAGGCTATTAGTTACTTTCCATGATTTGTTGGTATTTTGCCATGTAAGTTGCAGCATTGAGTTCTTGAATTAGTGAATCATGACCGAATTGAATGGTTATGAGTTTCTAATGAGCTTTATGCTATGCTACAATCAATTTTATGATGGTTAATCTATTTTTTGAGTCTGACAAAGAGTTGAAACCAAGTTCTGATGCTTTGTGGAAATATGAAATCAAGTGAAATTGAAGGATTTTGATGAAAAGACGATTGAGTTTCTTCATTGATCTTATTCAATTTAAGTTAGGGTTAGAAGTAACCCTGATGATTTGTGGATCCTAGTAGATGCTAAGCATCAAGTTTAAAATGGTAATTAGAAAGTGTATATAAATGTGTAATTTAAAATGTGCATTGACAACGTAAGGTTATAATGAAAAACAAAAATGAAAGCAATCCATAATAGAATGAAAGAAAATGTGTAAAGACTTCACATACCTAAAAAACTAGACTTTCAAATGGAGGAGTTCAACCCAATTATGTATCCTTAGCTTCTTCTTTCTTCAAACTCCACAACAATTTGACTTGTTCAAAAGCTTGTTCCCCTCCAAACTTCAATTGTATATCATTTTTCAATGGAATTCAAACTTCAATTGATATTATGTCTTTCAATGTGGAAACTCTACTATTTCATGCAAAGGTGGTAGAAAGATCATGGAAAAGGTTATGGAATGTGAAAAAAATGCTTGCACACTTCACAACATCATCAAAAACCTACTTTTTGTCAGAGCATGCACAAAACCAGGAGAATATGCAAACTGTGGGCCTTGACATCATGGGTATATTGATTTTTTTTACTGTATTTAGTGGAATGAAGAATGCGATCGCATTATTTACTCCTAAAATGGTAACATCTCTACTTCTTCAAAATGTGCACACGTTAAATGAAATATATTTTTCTTAATATATTTATTTTCTCCCTCTTTTTCTATACCCTCTATCCTAATTCTATATCTCTGCCCTGTACCCTTATAGTAGAGGAGATAGAGGTGTGTGTGTGTGAGAGAGAGAGAGAGAGGTAGAGAGAGAGTGGGAGAGAAAGAGATAGTGGGAGAGAAAGAGAGAGTGGGAGGGAAAGAGGGAGAGAGGGAGGGAAAGGGAGAGGGGAAAAAGAGATAGTGGGAGAGATGGAGATAGAGAGGGAGGGAGAGAGGGGGAGAGTGGGAGAAAGAGAGAGTGGGAGAGATTGGGAGAGAGTGGGAGAAAGGGAGAGTAGGAGAAAGATAGAGTGGGAGGGAGAGAGGGGGAGAGTGGGAGAAAGAGAGAGTGGGAGAGAAAGATGGAGAGAGGTAGGGAGAGGGAGTGGGAGACAAAGAGGGAGAGAGGGAGGGAGAGGGAGAGGGGGAAAAATATAGTGGGAGAGAGGGATGGAGAGTGAGAGGGGGAGAAAGATATAGTGGGAGAGACAGAGATAGAGAGGGAGGGAGATATGGGAAGAGTGGGAGAAAGAGAGAGTGGGAGAGAAAGAGGGAGAGAATGTGTGGGAGAGAAATATGGAGAGAGGTAGGGATAAGGAGAGGGGGAGAAAGAGATAGTGGGAGATATGGAGATAGAGAGAGAGGGAGAGAGGGGAAGAGTGCGAGAAAGAGACAGTGGGTGAGAGTGGGAGAGTGGGAGAAGGGGAGGGTGGGAGAAAGATAGAGTGGGAGGGAGAGAGGGGGAGAGTGGGAGAAGGAGAGAGTGGGATAGAAAGAGGGAGAGATGGAGGGAAAGGGAGTGGGAGAGAAAGAGGGAGAGAGGGAGGGAGAGGGATCTATTCATTGGTGGTTTTTCTATTTGTATGATCTTACTGTCAATCAAATCTTGTATATTGTGTTTCAATTGCATGCAACTATCGGTTAGGTGATCTTTGCATCGATGAAATTCATAAAAGTGGGCCTCATTCCACCATGATTATTTTACTTTGGGTTTAAAACCTTGGATTTTGGGTAGAGTGATAAGATTTTCCATAATAAGTTCTTTCAATGCAGATTCATAGGATTGACCCAAAGGTGTAAACTTTCGATGATTGTTTGATGTTTTCTATGGTAGGATTTTGGATGTTGTGTTGTTTTTATTGTTTTGAGTATTTCCTTGGTTGGTATTTTGGATGTTTCTTTGGTTGGTATTTTGGGTGGTCTTTTGATTGGTTTTTGAGGTGCTTCCCGATGAATTGAAGACTAGTTTAGCATTATGCATTTCAGCTGAAGTATCATTGCCATTATTTTTGTACTTTTCCCAAAAGTTTGGTTTGTAATTGTTGGAGGGATTAGATGGATTTTTTTCATTGTAAATTTTCAATATTCCTCACTTGACCAAATCTTCTTCAATTTTGATCCCATTTTCGATCAATTTTTCAAAAGTTGGACATTGTAATTCAATCCTATAGCTCATGTCTCATTTAAGTTATAAATGAATACTTCTATCTTTTTTTTTCTTGTATGGGATGGGGATACCTCACAAATAATCTTCTCCACCTTTGTAGAAACACTAGGAATGATTCACCCTTCTTTTCTTTGACATTGCAAAGGTCCTTCATTGTGATTTCATGTTGGATGTTATATGAATATTGAGTGATAAACTTGTTAACTAATTCGTCAAAATATTTGGTCCCTGGTGGTAGTTGTGAGAACCATTGCATGCATTGGCCTCCCAAACTATGTGGGAATAATCTCTTAAAATATGTTTCCTTGTGAGAAAATTCAAGACTCGTTGTTTGGAATTCCCTTATGTGATCTATTGGATCAATTTTCCCATTGTACTTATCATATTTAGGAAATTCACAATGCTAGGGAAATTGTATCATGTTGACACTTTGATTGAATGGGTAGGGAAATGTATCTTGTATGGAGTGTCTCTTGGCAGTCCTAGTTTGCATGTTTTGCATTTGTTGTTGGAGGGTTTGAATTTTCTATTTTAAAGTTTCCATGGGATCATTGGTGTTTGCTTCACTTCTTGTTTCAATTTTCTTTTTTGCTTCTATTTTCTGAAGGGTTTTTTTCAATTTTGTGACATCAAAATATTTGGGTAGTTGGACCCCTTTGTTTGCTAGCATCAGAAGGTATTTCTCACCTACCTTTTCAAAGATCCTCTCCATGAATTTATGAAAATTTGGATCTTGTTGGGCTTGTTCTATGGTTTCATCTATTATTTCTTCCACCTCATCTCAAGGAACTCCAAAAAAGGGATTCTCTTCTCTTTTAACCATGGTATTTTAGTTTTCGATTTCCTTTTGCTCAATTTTTTTCTTTTGCAATCTCGTTAAAATGGGCATACAAGTGATGAGAATTTTCTAAGCACTTGATCAAAGTTTTGAGAGTTCCAAAAGGATCAGTTTAAATTTGAATACGTAAGCTTTTATTTTAGGATAAAGGATGATCAATCCTGATGAAGGATGATAAATCCTAATGGTGAAATGTCACTGCTAAATCGGAAATAAATGTGGCGAGAAGGCACTTTTGGTTTGTCATTGTTGGATGGATTAGATGGATTTTTTTCATTGTAAATTTTCAAGATTCCTCGTTTGACCAAAGCTTCTTCAATTTTGATCCCATTTTCAATCAATTTTTCAAAAGTTGGACATTGTAATTCAATCCTATAGCTCATGTCTCATTTAAGTTATCAATGAATACTTCTATCTTTTTTTTTTCTGGTATGGGATGGGGATACCTCGAAAATAATCTTCTCCACCTTTGTAGAAACACTAGGAATGATTCACCCTTCTCTTGTTTGACATTGCAAAGGTCTTTCATTGTGATTTCATGTTGGATGTTAGATGAATATTGAGTGATAAACTTGTTGACTAATTTGTCAAAATATTTGGTCCCTGGTGGTAATTGTGAGAACCATTGCATGCATTGGCCTCCCAAACTACGTGGGAGTAATCTCATAAAATATGTTTCCTCATGAGAAAATTCAAGACTCATTTTTTGTAATTTCCTTATGTGATCTATTGGATCAATTTTCCCATTGTACTTATCATATTTAGGAAATTCACAATTATTGGGAAATCGTATCATGTTGACACTTTGATTGAATGGGTAGGGAAATATATCTTGTATGGAGTGTCTCTTGGTAGTCCTAGTTTGCATGTTTTGCATTTGTTGTTGGAGGGTTTGAATTTTCTATTTTAAAGTTTCCATGGGATCATTGATTTTTGCTTCACTTCTTGTTTCAATTTTCTTTTTTGCTTCTATTTTCTGAAGGGTTCTTTTCAATTTTGTGACATCAAAATCTTTGGGTAGTTGGACCCCTTTTTTTGCTAGCATCAGAAGGTATTTCTCACCTTCCTTTACAAAGATCCTCTCCATGAATTTATGAAAATTTGGATCTTGTTGGGCTTGTTCTATGGTTTCATCTATTATTTCTTCCACCTCATCTTGAGGAACTCCAAAAAAGGGATTCTCTTCTCTTTCAACCATGGTGTTTTAGTTTTCGATTTCCTTTTGCTCAATTTTTTTATTTTGCAATCTCATTAAAATGGGCATACAAGTGATGAGAATTTTCTAAGAACTTGATCAATGTTTTGAGAGTTCCAAAAGGATTACTTTCAATTTGAATACGCAAGCTTTTATTTTAGGATAAAGGATGATCAATCCTGATGGTGAAATGTCATTGCTAAATCAGAAATAAATGTGGTGAGAAGGCACTTTTAGATGAGGGAGTTTCACTTGAAAGTGTTGGTTTCAATAAGTTAAAAGCAATTTTTGGACAAGGAATGAATGTTGTTTGAGAAGGAATCTCCAAATTGAGTGTTAATTAGTAGAGGGGAGGTCAAATTTAGCTTTTTGTTTGCAAATTTATTAGATGTGCTAAAATAGTTCCCAGATGGGTATGTGCAGGATCATCATGGAAAAAACAAACCCTTAAGTGGCAATAAAATTTAGAAAATCAGAGTTAGGCAACTTGATGTAAGAATTTGAATAAGTTATCTACATTATTTCAAAAATATGTAACAATAGAATATGTAGCAAATTGAATTTAGTTTCTAAACTACTACGTTTATTTGTTTATTTTAAAAATCTATTTGGTGAAATTTTGGAATTTCAATGCAGTAGTACTTAAATTTCAGGGAAAAATAAGAAGTAGGTGTATGTCTGACCACCCTAACCACAATAAAATAATAATATATTTTTATAAGATTTTAGATATAATTAGGGGAATCATTTCCCGATGTGATGCATATTTTTTTGTAATTTTTTTCCAAGCAAATAATTAATTATGAATTTTTTATTACAACTTTTAAAACATATAAAAACTTGTATGTCTGACCACCTTAACTTGATCAAAACTTCATGAAATTCAATTTTTTTTTTTTTAATCTTATAGTGTGTGAAGCATTGAATGTGACACATGTTTTGGATTTAAAATTGTGATACCGTTTGAAAGCTATAGATTTTTTTCAATGAGCCTATCAATCAAGACTTTAGTCATAATTCAAATAGAAAATGAATAATAACAATTTATTAAATTCAAAGTAAAGCATAATTTATATTGGTGGAAAGATGAGAATCTCCTTTAAAAATCCTTTTCGTTTCATCAATTTTGGGTAAAAAAAAAAGTCATCAGCCATATGGGCCATCATATCACTTAAGTATCGCCACTTTTTGGCCCATCATGATCCTACATATACCCAGATGCGTCAAAACTTCGATGCACTAAAGGATTGCAGGTATGCGCTAGAACAAGCAATGGATACATTAAAACAGTGAATTAATGCACCGTAGGATTGCACATATGCGCTATAACAGAGGATGAATGCGCTAAAACAACCAATGTATGTGCTAGATTATGACAATAATCTGCCAAAACAGTAAATGGATGCACTAAAACATGCAATCTATGCGTTGGGCCAGTCAAATGATGCGCTGCTTTGGAAAATACTTTCTAATTTTTTGACAATTTTGATTGAATTTAGAGTTTTTCTTGGAGGGAAATCTGATTGTTTGATTTGGGTTTTCTTCTGAATCAATAGTTGAATAGTTTTGTGTGATTTTTGCTTGGATATTTTTGTAAAAACACATAGGTAAAAATGCATCAAACAAGCCCAATCCTAGGCTATGTAAGACAATATCTACTGGATTCCCACTTGGATTTCTCCATCTATGCTTACTTTTGGCGAATGATTAGAGGCTTGACCAAACTGGCTCCCTGTTGCATTGCACTCACTTCTCGGGTCAGCCAAGCCTCAATCCTCATGAATCTCCCATGACTGACTTCTCATTTCTACCAAAAAGCCACTAGAATGTGGGATGGCTTTAGAATGGTCGTTCTTGCACCAGTAAATAGAAGGGAAATTTTTGGCTTACTACAACAAAGGGTTTTAGTAGGGGCATTTCATTCATAGGAGATCATCCATATGGTAAGAGACCATTGTTTCCCTTCTTGTTGGAACAATCCTCATGATACTTGAACTTTCCTCAAGTACCCACATTTATATCCTGGGTGGAAGTTGAATAGATTTAGCGTGTTCCCAATTGGGTTGCTCCCTTGGGGTGATTACCTCTTGTCCCACCAAGGCAGGCCCTCTAAGGATTAAAATGAAAGAAAGAGATTGGGTCTGGCTTTCTGATCACCCAGTAAAGGGGAGAGCATACACGCCTACCATTCAACAAACATAGCAAGCATGGTGTAAATTTATCCCCCTAATTATGCTATATTCCTAACTTAACTAAAGGAAATGACAAATAGATTCAACCCTGCAACCAATTTTTAGTAGTTTTAGTCCATTGTTCTTTGACAACATTTTTTATTTGTTTTAGCAGAGTTTCTGACTATATGCAAGGTTCCTACAAAACAAAAAAACAAAGATTAGTTTCTAGAATTTGGAAAATTTACCCTAAAAACTAGATGTGCCATTACAGTAACCGAATGCGCTAAAACTCAGACTGAATGTGATAAAATACTGAATGTGCTAAAATAGAGACCAAACACACTAAATTACAGACCGAATGCGCTAAAATGGAAAAGCATAAAATAAAAATTAAAACTCCCTGATGTGCTGAAAGAACAACTGGATGCGTCGAAACAGAGGTTGAATGCACTGGAAGAACCACCAAATGCATTGAAATATAGACGCGATGCACCGAGAAGTCTACCAGATGCGCTATAGAGAAATTTGAATACTCTATTTCAAAACCTTCAACAGAACTTGCGAAGAAAAAAATCAACAAAAAAATAGATTAAAGATGGGACTAGGACCCACGGTGGGTGCCAATTTATGTGTGTTTTTTTAAAAGCATGTAGGTGAGATTGCTGAAACACAAACATCCATGAAATGTATTACATAAAAGGAATTGAAATAACTAAATTAAATCACTACTGCTATCCTTCCAAATCATTCCATGGTTCTCTAGTCCTAAGGACCTTTGAATTCATGCTCTCAGATATAGTTAAATGTTGCACATGAATCTGCAAAGATGACAACCTAATAAATGAGAAGATATTATGCAATGCAAACTATATGTGTACATCACTATATTTTTGTAGTTTTGATGCTTAAATTATGAATGATTTATGATGGAGCACCGATATACTCAAATGATACTAAAATTGATTATGGGGTGATCCCACAATAGTGGTTTACAATTTTTGGCCAAACTGGACACTGAAATTATTATTTGTAACTAAATCTTCACATTCGGGCACCTATAGCGGCTAAACCATGAGGAATTTGAAGATGATGCAAACTAGAGTCTCATCAAATTTTTTCTTTAGATTCTAAATTTATTATTTTCAAATTTTTTGGAGTAATATTTCATTTCTTTTTCCATCTCCCACAAAAACTGGTTTTTTTCAAAAAACAACATTTTTAAAAAGTGACGCTCACCATATACAACATAACTTTTTTAGTATGAAGGATAAAATTATATTTTTTTTGAATTTAGATTTGTAACTATGATATCTAGCACTTCCATTTGGTCTCATAGTTTTTTATTGAATATTGTTTCCTTAATAGAGTTTCAAATTCAAACTAATTGCAATTCAGACATAGGTGGACTGTATACAACATAACTTTTTCTGTATGTATCGAAATTCAATTTTATTTTTCTAATGTATCAAGGACATCAATACCCAACACAAACATATTTAAAAAAAAAATATTTTGATAATTTTCTATTTTTCCACATGTGCAAAACAGAGAGCTTGATTTTCGGTGAAAAACCTATGTTTAAAAAAACTAAAAAAACACATACATAATAAAACTAGAACATATTAAAATTATATTCTTGGGATAGCTCATTCCGAGGAATACCATAATAATTTGAAATAAATTTTAAATGAATTCATTTGATCCCCCAAAAGGTAAATCAAAAGTGATTTTTTATCAGCATTTTGATAGGTGTAAAGGAGACTTATTTATAGGTATGGTTTAAAACTAGTGAGGTTCTATCCAAGGGGGTTTGATCTAAGGTGGTTTGATCAAACCTTGTTCAATTGGAATCCTTAAAATGGAACTTTTAAAGGCTTAAATCATTATATTTTCTAAAAATATGTGATTTCAAAAAAAATCAGTTCCTCTTAGAAATTGTAAACCAGCTTTGTGGGATCACCCTATGCAATACTAATGGTAATGTTGTATAAAAGATGCAACAACTAAGATACTAAGATTAAAATAGCTATGAAAACACTAAATGAACTAAAATGCTAAATGCTCTCTACAATGCTCTCAAATTGTACTAATATTTCTACAGCATAAGTTTGCAATCCAAATCTCTATGAAAAGTTGTATAAATGCTCTCTATTTATAGATTTTTTCAAGCTTGGGTGGAGGTGGAAAAGATGGACGGTCGAGATCGTGATACTGAGGCATCGATGGTGGAGCACAAAGAAGTTAGAGGATTTCATGGAGGCTGCTCCATTTGGAAGAGCCAATCTTGCAAGTGTCCAAGAGCATCAATTAATAGAAGGAGCCATGTGTCTCCCAGGAAGTTAGGAGGTTGAGAGGTTGGAGAGAATATTCCTAATTTTAAAAATTAGAATTAAATGAAATTGTGTGGCATATGATGAGGTGGATGATGCATTGGAGGTAGCTAGAAAATATGGAGACATGTTCTAAATTTGAATTAAAAATTCAAATTTAAAAATGGAGGAAAATCAACTAAATGACAAATTGTTTAAATTTGTGCATTCAATTAATTTAAGACGAAAGTGATTTTTGAAAAAGAGGAATTAAGGTAATGAACCATATAAATAAATGTATCAATTTATTTATAGTAGTAGAAGAATTAGAATTTACTAACTAAATATCAAATATTTAATTAATTGTGCTCCAGACCATTTTTATGTGCATGCACATCTTAAATCAAATGGAGTGTGAAAAATAAATTATAATTATAGAGACTTGTGGGAAAGTGTGCTAGGACACATTGAAATCCAAATCGCTTTCATTTACTTCATCGAGAATCATCATAAAAAGTATTCTTGCTAGGAGAAATTTTAAAATCTAAATAAACATAAAATTTAATACTATACAATAATTAAATTCATCTACATAAATATTACCATATAACATTGAACCTAAAAAATAACTACAATCAAATGCTTATTCAAATAAACCAAACTTAAACTCTACAACAACCATTACAACAATATACAAATTATTGAATGCTAGAAAACTACAAGATTTTAGGACCAAACATGTTGACAATGATTGTAATTATGCTTATTAAAAACAACTAAATATTACAAATACGTTTTATTAACTATAACTTATTCCTTTAAAAACAAATGAATATAAAATAACTTTTACAAGTGAAAAAATTGGAACATGCCCATTCACTATGGTTGAGAAATAAAATTTATGCTTAATGATCTTGCTTGATATAATCAAATTTAAAATTGTAAGGTACAATATAAATTGTATAAATACATATAAAAATATCGTACATCTCTTCACCTTTCTATTTTCTAGAATCTCCTCTACGAATTTATTAAATAATTTATTTTGATAGGCATATTCATCTTCAATTGGTGGTGGTTTAGAGTGAGACAACAAGAATGGAGCATATGCTCTTGTTTGCACTTAAATATTTTTTACAACAAAAATATATTGGGAACCTCCTTTGCATCTTATTTTAAATTATTTTGACTCAATAAAGTACCAAAAGTTGTCTTGAAGGAAATGGTGCTACCCATCATAGTCAATAATATGATTGGAATTCCTTCCTACACAAAATATGTTGTATGATTATTGCTCACATGTAAACCTTTATTTGTGATTCCTTTTACAATCTAAGATAGCATTTGAAAACAATCCATGAAGTTGATCCATGCTGCAATATCCTTCTTCAAGAAGGTTATACACTCGATTAATGAACACAAATAAATTTTAGACACTCTCTTAATTATGATCAATATTTTTTCTTTCATTTATAAAAGATGTGGGTTTTCATAAGATAATTCAAAGAAACCACTCTTTCTATAATGATTAATAATTTCATGAAGAAATTATTCTTTTGAATGGAAAATGAAATTATAATTATCGTTTGAGCACTTTTAAGATTATATAATAGATTTGAAGTCATCATAATCAGAATATTCCCCACCTTATTTTCCATTTAATTCTAGCTATATGTTATATTGGACAAGATCTCTCCATAATTAAATATTTTTTTCATGCAAACCCAACCTTTTACTATTATCCACATCTTTACAAAAATGAGAAAATCCCTCGAATAAATAAAAACTTACATGGTTAAATGTTGTGAATGATTCTCTATTTTTGACATGTGCACGAGTCCCATGATTGATTTAAAGTATTTGATAGAAATGCTATCTTATTTATTTTTATATTTATGAAACTTGAGTTTTGTTAATATTTCCCTATTATAACTAACTGAAAAAACCACTTGATCTAGTACTTATAATGTACACAATTTTCATTGAAACCATAAGATCTCGAGAAGCATAAATTTCAAATTGATTGACCACTTTTTTGTAAATGAGGAAATGGTTTTCCTTTAGTTAGATTACTTGCATATTTCTATTCTTCAAAGGTTTGAGGCATCGAATTGGAATAACTTTGATACATATATTAGATATTGAGCTCATTGAACTTCTAAGAAATAAATTATATTTTTTTAATGTTTCGACCTCATTTTTATCTATAGAATTAATAAGGATTGGTGGATAGTTTAAAAAATTCATTTCATGAGATGAGATACATTTTAAAGGCATATTATCCTTGAGAATCAATGATTTTACCAACAAATAAGAAAATTTATGAGCTAACACTATGTGTATTTAGCTGTAATAAATATTTCATATGATAGTAGAATATTTCACCTAATATAACTTGTATCATGAGATTGATTTGATAATTTAATGCTCACAGAAAATATAAAAATGCAAAACCTAGAGTTGGCATGACATTTATCAAAAACATCTTCCATGGCTTGTCAAATTGCATATTGAAATTATTGATGCATTTTATAGGATATGACTAGGTTATAATGAGAGCTTGAACACATGGGATGATATCTATCTTATCCTAAAAGAGATTAAAGAGGGGTTTTCTAGGTTGATCTCAACTCATAATTAAACTAGGTTTTGGGGTTCTACAACATTAAAAAATTTACCTTTGAGAGAAAAATGAGAAATTGGAGGGTCACATATTGAGTAGTGATATTATGTATATTGTACAAGTGTGATATATTAGATTTGGTTTATTGGATAAATAGATACATATTCATAGAATAAAGGTTTAATATAAAATAAATAATTTGATATCTTGGCCATTATTACAATGGACAACTTGAATATGATGCCATAAATTGTAGATTCCATGACAAAATTTAGATAGAAATAAATATATTGTGAGCTACAATAACCTTGAATCTTAATTTTCTGGGATCTTTTCACTAATGAAATCACCAACAAATCACTAAGTGGAAGAGGCATGCTCCTATGAGTTGATATTTTTGTGGTTTACCATCAAAATAAAAATTCTAGATTAGTAATTAAATAAGATGTAAAATAAACCATTTGAATTGTGGTATACTAGCTACACTGAAATTATTTATGCTTAAATTTGGGCTCACATTTAAACCTATAACAATGTAAAAAATATTATAAATGTTGGGTGTAACTTGTCAGATAACCTCTAAGATTTTAGAAGTTAGATCTTGTTAGTGTGAGTTGTGTGAGGTGTTTATTTCCTACTATCTATGTTTCTCCAACAATTCTTAATTAATCATATCTAGGCTAACAAAAAAATGTACTAGTGTGAGTAGTGTGAGGTTTTTAAATCATCAATGGGAGTTGAATTTACTATACTTCAAAATTTTGACGTATTATCCTTGTTTATTTTTTTACCACCTCCTCCCTCTTACTTACTCCATATATAATCACTGGCATAACTTGTTTTGTAATCACTTTTATTTCATTTATGCTTATGTTGTTATGTTTTGATAATACCATTTTTATTCCTAAACATTTACATTAGTCAGTTGGAGACCAAATTTATAAGTTTATTTTAATTTCTTTAATGATCTACAATTATATTTTTATTATTTTTATTTCTCGTATTGGATCTTATGTTATTATCTATTTTGTATATTCCAACATGGTATTAGAGAATTTGGTTATTGGATATATTTTTAGTTTCTATATTTGAGATATTAAAGATGGATAGTCATATATTATGGAAGTTTCCTAAAAATTGAGTTTAACTATACCCTTCACAATTATTTCATTGTTCCTTCAAGAAGCTATGTGTGGCCCTTTTAGAATACTTTTTTTTATTATTTCATCACTAAATTTAATTCCAATCCCTTATATAGAATTAGAACCTTCCACCCTTCATGTAAGAAATATGAGCATACAAAATAAGGAATCACAAAATAGATCTAAAATACATTATGTATAAAATCACTCATTAATCTCATTTATGGAGATATGACAAGTCTACAAGATGTCATATTTAAAATTATTTACATTTTCACTACGAATTTCCAAAAATATTTATCTTACATATTATTTCATATACAAGGAGTACATGGATGTGAATGAAATATGAAATGAATGTGTACAACCCCTTAAATTTTTATCCAAAACCATGCAAGAGACACAAGAATGACAATATATTTCAAGCATTAAGTAAAACCCTAGTTGTGCTAGGATAGTGTGATATTTAATTTTAATCTTTGTTTTGAAATACATCTCCTTAAATTTTGGAATTGTAAATGGATGTGCATGTTGTCAAAATATATTATTATTTTATTATTTATCATCCTTATTGACCTAGAATATTAATATTAATGATAATTCTCAAAGAGGTAAAGATTGTAGTGTTAGTGAAAAAGCTATTCATTAGTATATTTATCATCTTGGGTCCTAGAATGTAGTAGTAGAGCATCATGAATTACTGGTGGGTTTCACTCCCATGCATATATGTAAATTTCAATACATATACTATGATGCATGTCATTATGAGGGATTTAGAACTCAAAAACATCATCTATTATTAGTAGAAAGGATAATTTTACTCATTATGGTTAATTAAGAGTAATATACATTATTTTGAGAAGATCCTCTTAATTTTTGACATAAAATTTTAGCATGGTTTAATGGTACATTTTCTTGGGAAATTATTTTTTGTATTCCTCTCCTATCTCTTTGTAAAATAGATGCAAGAGGTAGTAGTTTCTTTATGGAATTCTATAGTTTTTCTAGAAGGTTGTTAAGATGAAAAGAAATTAAAGTGCTGCATAGACATTCTATTGTTAAATATTACTACATTCTTGAGCTACTTTTTGATGGTGAAATTTTTCCAAAAGTGGTTTATTCATGTAGATTTGGTGTCATGTCTTGAATATTTATGATTTGAAAATTTTAGTACTTTTTGATTTATTATTCACACAAAATATTTTTAGGATAGTAAAACGTTGCATAATTAATTTAATAATTTAATATTTGAATGCTTTGTAAAAGTTTTTGTTTCAAGCTTTACTCACATTGATTTAACAAGAAGTCAAACTCAAGGGAGGCTTCATGTTAGGGGACAAATGTGCCAAGAAAGTGTAAAAAAGGTATCAATTTCCCATTTTCACCCACCTAGAGGTAATTGCTAGGAAGTTAGTGGACTTTAACACAAAATGGTCTTGACTTTGGTGTTGAAGTTAAAATAATTGATGTACAATTCAAAAAAAAAATATAAAAATCAAATAAACATGAACATGCATCCAAGAAAATAAAAAAATATGGCTCCAAAGTATTCTAGATCAAGAGAAGATCACGATGAAAATATATGCATTTAACACCTCAACAATGATAAAATGCATGTTGAATACACTTGACAAGATTTAAATTGAATATGACACTTATAAAAATTACAGACAACCTAAGGGTCAAGACACAAGAAAAATAGAGTCAAAGATAGCTATGCAATGCATTTAATGAGTGGAACACAAGCTATGTACATCACATAATTTGATGAAAGTGAAGGTGTCATCAATCTAATATACACACTAGATTGATGATGACTAAGAATGGGAAACCCAAAACACTCACAAATATTTAGCTCATAGAGTAGTTGAAAGTGGAGGTGAAGATTACAAGAAGTAATCCAAATCACATGGAACATGAGGCACTATATAAAAAAAGAAGGATTACTTATATACAATGTTGATTAATGATGAGGAAACAATTCATCACAACAATTAAAAAAATACACTCTTTCCTTGATGTAGAGAAAAAGTTATCATTATTTTCTAATTGATATTATTATTATTATTATTATTATTATTATTATTATTATTATTATTATTATTATTATTAGATAAAAGGGAAAAGCTCGAATATTATATATTATAAAAATTTAGAGTTACATGTGTACAACCAAAATGATTTACAAAATTTTTATTAAAAGTCTACAAAAGAATATGCAGGTGAGGGGCTAAAACATAACATAATGCCTCAAATGCTAGAAGCTTAGATGGGAGGAGGCCAAAACATAAGGTAAGCCTCGAGCTAGAAAGTGTGTGAAAGCCAAAGAGAGGACATTTTTCAGCAAGGGGTAGGTTGAAATTGCTCATCCCAGAGGAGGGGTGGCATCAAAATCCACCATCCATTAGAAATTTGACATAAGCCCCAAATTATTTACCATTTTTAGGAAGCAATTGCCCATACATATCATAACTCGATGTTGAAATTATCATTATTTACTAATTGATATTATTATTAAATATAGACAATAAAATCATTTTACAAATAACTTTCACTTAAACCTATCAATTTACTTAATAAGTGAAATAATACTTAACCATACATAAATATAGTCCTAGACATGACACATTACTAATATTTGACTGAAATTATTTATTTGAATAATCATAAGAAACTCGTGAAATTCCCGTTCTTTATGGTGGGCTACTCGGAGTGAACTAACTGATAAGTGATGTCATCTAAGTTCTACAATTCCTTTAATTCTATTCAAGCACGCAAAATGTCAAATCAAGTAATGATGACGTTAAAGAGAGTGTTAGGCAGAGCGTTAATTTTTCAAATTTGTATTTCTCACGCAATTGCGATAGATGGTTTTCTTCCATTCTACGCGTACTCAAAAATCAAAAAACAATAATTTCTTTTCTCGAAGAAATTTGACATCACGGCCTGAGTGAAGAATATCTGGTTATTGAAAGTTTGGCGTTTGACGTCGACGTAAACTCCTATCCAAGTTATTGCTAAATATTTTGATGTTTTCATTTGATAACCTATAATTGAGAAGGAAATGCTTTCATTTGTTTGCAGTTTGAATAGAGAGACACATGATATTTATCTGCCTTTCCCTCTAGATTCAGCATCACCATATAGGAAAAAGTACATTTCTTTTCGGACGATACACCATTTTCATTGACAATATTTTTGGCTGGTCTCTTTCTAGATTAGTAGCGAACATGTTAATAGGAAAGCCTTGAGAGTAAAATTTGTATGAGAGTAAAATTTGTATGAGAGTAAAATTAAGTCACTTTCATTTTGTGCATTTTCTCCTTTAAATGTTATATGTCATTATATGTATGTTATATTAAAGTTTATTTAATAATATTTTCATATTAAGGTCAAAAGTAGTGATAGAGAACTTATATAGAGGCTACAAATTATGTTATTAGTAAAGTTGGTGTAAAGTATTTTGTCATATATTGAAATTTTAAGTTGTACAAAATGTAATCAATTATTTTTAACTTTTTTAATGTTCTTATGCTTTTTCTTTTTTATTTGTTTGAACATAAAATGTGGGAAATAAGATTGTATAAATTACTTTTATTTTGTTTTCCAACATAATAGATTATTGTCCATGATTCTTACAGGGCCTTGAATCACAAGTGAAATGATCTATAAAAGCACATTAAGGAATGTAAGGAATATAATAATAAAAAATGAATTAAATATTTTCTTGACTGTATAAATTATTATATTGTCATGTATCAAAATAGTTTTATCAAGAATACACATATTATAAATATCTTTAGAAGCCTCCAAGGAGAAGCAAGACAAATACATGGAGGAGAGTCAATAAATATAAATGAAAAGTTGCCATGAGATGGAGAAGAATCATTAGAACATATAATTAGAGATTTTTGGGTTATTTTCAATATTAGAACGTATAATGTGATATGAACTTGTCATTTACTAAAATATAGGTTTCAACTCCATGAGCTTGAAAATTATCTAGTGAGTAGTATAGTGAAATTTTTAGTATGATATCACCTATTTCACAAGGTTGAAGGACATGTTAGAATGAAAAAAGTCATAAATACTATTTTACATAAGGTCTTTGACATCAAATCCTAGAGCTATATACCATAAATTGACATTTAAGTAAATAAAACTCTAGACTAATATCTTTGGAAATTTTTTAGATACATGTATTTAAGATATCTATCCTAGTTATTATTTAGTGATATTTATAAAAATAAAGTGTTAGAATTTTAAAAAATTATATAAAAAATATATTTTTTTAAAATCAAATAATTTAATAATTAAAATTAACAATTATCGATAAATATACAATAACTATTTATTAACATTTTTTTGACAAGCTTATATCAAGGGGGTATCTTCCATTATATAAAAGTCCCGAAATGCCCCTTATTGAGGGAAACATGAGTTTATAGAATTTAAGGGACTTGAGGGAGACCAGTCCCAAATTCTATTCTTGCAATATCTTGAGATGGCAACAAGAGATAATTTTTGGAATCCACCAAAATAAATTATAGGAAAAAATTATAGAGAATAATTCCTTCTATGGATTACTTCTCAATGCATTTTTGTTAGAATATCCATAATAGGCTATCTAAGTGTTCTCCTAATCATAGTTTGAAATGGAAGGTTGTGGTTGCTTCACCCATGGTTCATGTAGGAAATAGTTAGCTTCCAACTTCCTCATTAGCTTCATGCCTTTGAATTCTATGAAGTGTCCCAAGAAGTCACCAAGCAAGACATAGTCATGAATATTTATACTAGAAATCCATTGAATATCGATCACCTCAATAATATATACACTTCTATCTATAGGTTTTCAATTGAGAATATATATTGCAACTATGATGATAGCTTATCACCTATGCACTCACATTTTACACCTTCAATATTTTTCCCAATCTACCATCTTCACAACAAAATAAATCCACATAGTACCATATTTATCCTTAAGTGTACCTGACACACATAGTGTTATTAGGAGGAGAGTAACTAGTTACAATCATAATGTCACATCCCATTTAATTTCCTTTGTTCAAATATTTAACTATGTATTACTTGTTTAATAGAAAAAAATAGGAATGATAGTTTGATTATGTTAAGTATCTTTTGAAATATAAATAAGAATAATTATGAGGATGACTATTTATCGAAGTGCAATAAAAAATATGACACTATCAATTTAGAGAGAGTATCATCAAGGAGAAGGTTCTAGGAAGTGAAGGAAAGTTTCCATGATGGAACCAATACAAACACTCACTAGACTTATATAGTTATATTTCATATGTGTGAATAAGATTAGGAATTATGAGTTCTCATATTTTAGATAATTATGTTATTTTATGAATAGATATAATTGGAGCCTAGCATTAGGGAAAATGATTTTGATATTTGTTCCTTATATTTTTCCTTGCAAAATATTTTAGTGTCCCATAAAGAAAGAATAATTGATACCATGATGCACATTGTATACAATAGTTTTTTGCAAACCTCTAAGAAGGTGTAATGGTCAAATTCTATATATGTATATCACACGGAACATGAAAGATTGGAATCATGAGTATACAAATTTTACCATCAAAATGGTGTATATATTTCATACCTATATGTAACTGCATGAGAATAAGATATGTTTATTTAAGTATGTTAATGAGATAATCTATAGATCTTGTGTCAAAATTAAGGCATGAGAAAAACTTATAAAAAAGTTCTATTGGAACAATAGAAATAGGTGGAGAGAGATGGTTTCTATCCTTGACGAGAAAGGGATCCTCATATTTCACTCAAGTTTAACTCAAGGAAACCCTAAAGATCTCAATCCTAGGATGTAAAGGGGAAAGAGATCTATAATAGGGATGCCCTAGGGTATGATCAATGATTAAAGAGGCATTCACCACTAAAATAGGGCTTGAAAAGACTAATGAAATGCAAGATCTAATGAAAAAACCTAATGCAATGCAAAACTTCACTAAATGACCTAGAAAAGAATGTAAATAAGAACATAAAGCTAAGATATTAGAGGTGTGCACCTAGGAATCTATAGAGGCTTGGAATCAACTCTAAAATGTTGAAAATTCTACTTTTAGGGAACATTGGGACTTATATGCCACTTCTGGCGTATTGAGCCCAATCTAGGGTTTCTAGACTGGAATAGGTTTTTGATAGTGTAGATTCAAGATCTTCAAAAATATAGAAAATTTACTATAGTGGGACTCATAGGCCACATCTCACATATCAATTCCATTCCACTTTTTTAAGAATTCAAAGTCTAGATCTATGCCCCAATATTTGTTCTTCCTTCCCAAACTGATTTCTAGATCTGAACCTATAAAAAGACTTGCAGAACAAAATATAGAGTTGATTTGCTTATGGGAGGTTTGCCTCAGTCAAACCCCTAGTTTGGTAGTTAAACCTTAATAGAAACAATGTATCTTGAATTCAAATGTGAACATAAACACTAACCTTAAGTGTCTCTAATATTAGGAAATTTGAAATGCAATGTAACCCTACTCTATTGTTCTAGAATGAGATGCAAGAATGAAGTATGGATATGAATGACTCGCTTTGAGAGATCCCTAATCACCCAAATGAATCCTAATAATGCATGTACCTTCCTTAGGCTGAATGTAGAATGATAATGGAGGATGGAATCACTTAGGAATCAAGTAATTAGGATTGGCTTGATGGCTAGTTGCATCTCCCTAGCCTAGAATCCATCATAATTCACCATAGGCAACCATAATCAACCATTAAAAATGCTCTATCTTGGATGAAAGCTTTCTTGAAGACGTAGAAAAACATAATAATGCTGCTCCAAGGCTTCAAATTTGCTGATTACTTTCTCTTGAATGCTCTTGTGAAGAATTCTTGAATTCTTATGAATGCTTAGATCTTGAAATTGTTCTTCTAGATTATTGCTTAGATGAAATAATGACTTAGAAGCTTGTTTATATAGGAAACACACCTAATTTACTATTATTTAGATCTCAAAAGCTGACATCAACTAAAATTTTGAATTTAAAACTTGAATTTCTCACTCAAACCCTAAAAAGTTCCCAAATGGGACTCATATGCCACTTCTAGTGTATGGGTCCCACCTAGGCAAACTCATATGCTAGAAGTGGTGTATGAGTCCCACCCTAGTTTTTTGGGATGGGTTGCTAGAAATTTTAATGCTTTTGATGATTTTGTTGAGCTTTTACTTGAAATAAGCCTCGAGATCTGAAATAAAGGGTTTTAGCGACCTATTAATGATGATTTGAAGGGTATTTAATGCAAGGGTACTAAAATAGGTTTGAATTAAGCAAGAAATTACGCTATCTCCAAGAAGGGAATGCAAATTCCATTGCCACATTTAGCCCCCACTTTAGCACCCATATGACTCTACGTGCATATACAAGCTAAAGGACTCCAAACAACAAACTTCATTTCATAAAAGGATAATCATATGGATTCATTGATAATACAAGAGAATGGTTCCCCCATTGTAGCTATTTGTAAGACCATGATTTTAGGAACCGAATCCTGCAACAGAACCTCGTTAGTCATTCAAAAACTCTCTTATCTAACTTCTTCTAGAAATCAAATTTGAGGGTAGATGTATGCCCCCTCTTGATTTCACTTGATTTATGGAGGTGGAATCAAGGTAGGAATCTAGCCACATCAAATTAGATAAATCATATGGGTATGTGCAAGATCATGATGGGCCAAAAAGTGGCAATATGATGGGTATGTGGATGACGACCTTTTTTTTACTCAAAATTGATGAAACGAAAAGGGATTTTAAAGGATATTCTCAGCTTTCCACCAATATAAATTATGTTTTACTTTGAATTTAATAAATAATTATTATTCATTTTCTATTGAATTATGACTAAAGTCCTGATTGATAGATTGATTGAAAAACATCTATAGCTTTCAAAAGGTATCACATTTTTTGAATATGAAACATGCATCACATTCTGTGCTTTTCATACTATAAGATTAAAAAATAAAAAATTGACTTTCATGAAGTTTTGACCAAGTTAAGGTGGTTAGATATATGAGTCTTTATATTTTTTAAAATTTGTAATAAAAAAATTATGATTTAATTATTTACTTGGAAAAAAATTACAAAAAAAAATGCATCACATCGGGACATGAGTCCTCTAATTATATCTCAAATATTATAAAAAAATGCTATCATTTTAGTGTGGTTAGGGTGGTCAGACAGACACCTACTTCTTCTTTTTTCCTTGAAATTTAAGTGCTAGTGTATTGAAATTTGAAATTTTCACCAAATAGATTTTACTTTTTTGTAAATAAACCTAGTAGTTTAGAAACTAAACTCAATTTGCTACAAATTCTATTCTTACATATTTTTGAAATAATATAGATAAATTATTCAAATTTTTATGTCAAGTTGCCTAACTTTGATTTTTCTAAAATTTTTGCCACTTAAGGGCCTATTTCTTCCATGATGATCCTGCACATACCCATATCATAGGGTATTTCCAAGTACCATACTACATAATGATATACATTTGGTGAGAACGGAACTAGAATCATGATTCCAATGCATTAAACAATGTAAAAAATGAAGCTCTCTAGCCCCCAATATGTTAGTTTGAATGAAAAGCACTTTTAACCCTAATATAGTAAAAAATTAATTTTAACATATATAAGAGAAAAAAGTGAACTAACTTGAACTAATTTTATCTTTTATCTTCTTGCATCTTGACTTTGTTGAAGAGTGAGTGACAATGTCGAGCCGAAGAGAGTACGTTCCTCTGAGACTCGAGGTCCTGTGGGAGGTGGTAGCTTGAGGCGAGCTATAACATCAGGTGAGTTAACTTTTATGTTCCTTAATTTTTTTCATACACATTTATTTTATGTTTTTATACATTTCTAGGTTGATTTAGGACCTTGGAGGAAAAGTTCTCAAAGCATCCCTGTTTTTCACAAAGTGTCCCCTTTTTTTGTTAACTGCCCCACTTTTTCGTGGAGTGCCCCACTTTTTCTCAAAGTGTCGTTTCTTCACAAAGTTTTCCAAAAGGGAAATAAAGTGTCTAGGACCCTTAAGAAAGTACATTAGAACAAATTTAATACACTTTTTGATTGCTGATGTGTAGATTTGAGATTTTAGAATGCTTATAGGACATATTTTTTCTTTTTTGTTAGATTCCACCCCGGTCATGACAGCATCTTGGTGACAGACATTTCTCTCACCTATGAGATATAGTATCAACTATATCATAGGTAGATACTTAGATCTTACAAAGAACTGGATTATACTAGGTGTACCTCATGCATCCCATGAGCTACCAAGATGTTATGGTGATGGCAATTTTTGAGAGATGGGATGTTGATACTTGCACATTTTTCCTACCTACCAATGAAATGACAATCACGTTGGAGGATGTACACTGCATCCTTCAAGTCCCTATTCAAGGCAAGACCATGCGGTTTTCTAGGAATCATACATATGTAGATATGTAAGTAGACATAGGTTATTACTTAGGAGCATTGGTTTGACAGGAGATTGTGGGGACACATATTGATCTAGTGTGGCTACTCTATGCATGATCATAGTCTTGAGATGTATTATGATTTACATAGTGGCCCTAGTACTCATCCCTGATGGGCGAGGAGCACACATGAATGGAGGTCTTGTTCATATAATTAGACATATGGAGCACCACAGGATAGCATATGCCTGGGGCCGCAACATCTTAACACATTTATATTATGATCTAGGTTGGTTTGTGTACCATGAGGTCAACAACTTGGTACATTGTATGCTACTACATGTTTGGTGGTTGGATCATATCACATGCACTAGGCTGACAAGGTTTCCATCTATGTTAGCCCTCGGATATCCTCACACATTCAATTATCCATTAAGGCATTCATGGTAGTATGGAGACTTACATTTTTGAGAGTTCGATTTGATCGATTAGATCAGGAGGAGGTCATTTGGAGACCCCACTAGTTGATACTACAATGGCTAGATGATTTTTGATAGTTGAGGAGGATGTAGAGTGATAAGTTTCTTTGAGGGAGACACAATTACGTAGTAAGACAATTATCCTACCATCATTTTATGTGGTAGCTTGGATAGATATAGGTAGCACCAATAGCACATCCCTTCTATAGGAAATCAATGCAGAGTGCCTGGAGGCCAAGAGATACTAGGTGATTGATAGTTGATGATGTTAGATCTAGTGATTCAGAGGCTCAAATGTCGGCATTCCCCTGGCCTTCGATGCTAATGAAATGGAGCCACTAATGCATACGAGGAGTGGTGGGTAGAAGTATGACCACCTTCTATATTCCCTATGGATCAACCTATAGGTTTCACAAGACCACTTCCAGAGTAGGCGGCTAAGGAGGATGATACAGGCAAGGCTACAAGGCTTAGGGCATCACATATGTTTGTAGATGAGATAGATGAGGATTAGGATGAGGGAGAAGAACTTTATTATGAGGGAGATGAGGATAAGGATGAGGAGGAGGAGCATTTGATGAGTGAGGGTAGTAATACAGTAGATGAGGGTATAGTTTCCCATGAGTGGGAAGATCCATGTCTTACTCGTGTTACTAGATCATAGCCGAAAGTCATAACACGCACCCACACATAAGAGCATGGAGATGCTAGAACATCCTCCATGCCTCCTGCATAGGATAAGATTGTATTTACACAACCATTTAGGGATCTAGGTGATGAGATTTTATTTATTTCTATTATGATACATATGTTCATGTTGGTTCTTTATATATATATATATATATATATATATATATATATATATATATATATATGTCGTGATGTGTATTAATTATATTTATGATTTATATCTTGGAGGTGCTATGATAGATTTACATGATCTCTATTGACATGTCTCTATAGAGATAGTATCTTTGACAGTCTTTGATCATGCTACTATTATAGACTACGTGTCCCCACCTATTGTAGAGAAAGACGTGGAGCTATTCGATCCCTATGTCAGACTTAGAGCAACATATGGGGGTGCAATGAGGCATGTTGATCAAGTCAAGGTTGCCTATGAGGAGATTCGATCATCTTGAGGTCCAAAGGAGGTTGAGAGACTCCATGCAAAGGTAGCAAGGCTATAGGAAGATAGAGATTTCATAGAGCACAAGCACCTAGAGGCTATTGGAAGAGAACATGATCTGTAGTATGCTTTGGATGCTCTTATCAATTCATGATCATGATCACACACTATTGTCTCTCGATAGAGTGCATCTAGATAGATGCGAGAACAAAATCTTGAACGATTGAATAGCCATAGGCTACCCCCGCATTGTATATTTGATGACATATACTTAGAAATCTGATATATATGATCATTTAATGTTTGATTTTTTTATGCTTATGTGCTTTAAGTTAAATGGAACTGCATGATTTATCAAATAATCTTTGTAGGACTATTTAATAAATGGCTCCATGATTTAACATGCTTTATGTGATCTAACTAAAAATATGCTAGTTTCTTTTAGATGCAATATTATGACTACTTGTATGTTATGTTAAATTAAATTCACCTATAATCTAATTGTAGTACATTAAATGCATATGAGGATCTAATCTAACACAACATACACAATTATCTTGAATAGTATGAAACCTAAAGTAAACATTTAAAAATTAATTTAAATAATTACCTTAGTATTCAAGACACACAAATAGTTGTTTGTCAAGAACAAAGCAATGCAAGAGTACATAGAATATTATCTACTAACTGTAACACCACTTCTCTATCATTCACACTATTCAAGAGAATTACACATAGTACAGATGTAAATGTGTGGCACTAATAGGCTCTTTAAGAGGTGTATCATCCATTTTTGTTAATGTTTATGCTCCAGAACCATAAGTGTCGTTGACTTTGTAAGGTCCTGGCCAATTAGGGTTGAACTTTCCTTTCTCAATTGGGGCAGCATTGACATTACATTCATTCTCACATAACACCAAATCAACTTTATTGAATGATTGAGGGTAACATTGTCATTGTAACTATGTTTTTTTCTCCTTGAGTAAGCTTGAAGGTCCTCAAGAGCGTTAATTTGATGTTCATCAAGCATTTCAAGTTGATGTAATAATTTTTATTTATAAGTATTATCATTAGTACATCCATGAAGAGCAATCCTTAACGTAGGAATCTCTAGCTCCAAGGGAATTATTTCCTTGGTGCCATAGATGAGGTTATAAGGGGTAGTCCTAGTGGATAATCTAGCATTCATGTGATAGGCCCATAATGCTTATGTTAGTTGTGTGTGCCAATCCTTATTATTTTTTCTATTAGTTTTCCTTAAGATATTTTTGAGGGTTCTATTATTTTATTTGGCTTGACCATTAGATTACATATAGTAGGGTGTTGAAAAATGATGTTGAATGTTAAATGTCTCTAAGAACTTCTTTATGTGATTATTCTTAAATGGTGTCTCATTGACTAAAACTAATGTAGAAGGAAGTCCAAAGTGTGCAATAATGTGTTCCAATATTAAATGGCATATCACATCAGCAATTATTGAATGAAGGGTAAATACTTCTACATATTTCGTGAAGTAATATGTTATGGTGATTATGGATGTATGTTCGATGGAGGAAGGTGGTGATCTATTTCCAATGAGATCCAAACCCCAAACTAAAAAGGGCTAAATAGGGACTTGAGCATAAAGTTTGGAGGCTAGAGCATGGATCACATTTCTATGTTCTTGGCATTTTGTGACATTTCTTAACGTATGCAAAGCAATCTTCTTCCATATGTCTCAAATAGTATCATATATGGGTTAATTTTTGGAATAATGTTCTTCCTCCAAAATGACCTCCACAAGCACCTACATGAGCTTGTTTAAGTGCTATGGGGATTTCAGATTGTTTAAGGAATCTAAGAAAGAGACCATCAAAGGACCTCCGATATAGCATGTCGACAAGAATTATATATTTAGATGCAATTTTCATAGGCAAGCTTGAGTGTTCTTAGTTTTTGGCACACGAAAGGTAGCATCTTTTAAATAGTTAAATATTGGAGCGTACCATCCAATTGAGCTTTCTATGGTTGCTGATAATACTTCTTCTATTTTATCTTTTATTGATGGTTTCATAACCAAATGCATGATAAATCTGAAGTCTTTTGAAGGATTTGGAGGAGATATAAGGAAATTCGCACTCACCATTGCATCTGCATATCGATTATCTATTTGTGGGATGTTTTCAATGTTGTATGAATCAAACTTGTCTAACAAAGTCATTATAAGATCCTTATATTTTAATAATTTTTTTTTTTCTTGATATGTCCCATTTATTTTTTTAATGACTAGCTACAAATCACCAAATATCTTAATGTCTGAAGCTCCCATAATTATAGCAGCCTGCAGCCCATCGAGCAATTCTTCATACTCGACAATGTTTTTTGTACATAGGAAGTTTAAGCATTAAGACAAGGGAATAGACTCTCCCACGGATGGGATTATTATAACCCATGCATCAAAGCCAATTATACACTTAGATCCATCAAAATATAGCCCTCATGTACTAGTTTCAATTGTCAACATGTTATCATCAAGGAATGAATCATTAATAGGTAACTCTAAAGGAGAAGGAACATTAGCTAGTTGTTTGATCAAGGCTTAACCTTTAATTAATTTTTGCAAAAAAAACTTAAGGTCAAACTCAGTTAACAACATAAACCACTTTCCTAAGTGTTCAGATAAATTTGTTTTAGTGAAAATATGTCTTAAAGGATTGAATTTTGTCATCATGTTTATTTTAGGATTTAATAGGTAATGTCTTAATTTGCTTGTAGCGAATACAAGAGCTAAACATTATTTATCTATCACTCTGTATCATTTCTCATAATCAATCAGAGTTTGGCTAATGTAATAAACACGATGTTCTTTATCATTTTTGTCTTGTTGATCCAACAATGTTGCAAGAGCATGGGCCAATGCTTCCATATAAATGATAAATGGTTTGTTCTACATAGCAGGTTGTAAAACAAGTGGAGTGACGAGATAATATTTTAAACTCTCAAAATCCTATTTACAATTCTTATTCCAATTAAATTGATCATCTTTCTTGAGCAAATGTGTAAATGGTAATGTTTGATTTGCTAGAGATGCTACAAAATGGAAAATAGCAAGAATTCTTGCTTGTAAAGTGTCTAATTGAGAAATGTTTCTAGGATGTGCCATGCAAACTATAGCATCATTTTTTTTGTGTCCACCTCAATTCCTCTATGCGATACGATGAAACCTAAAAAATTTCCATTATCTACACCAAATACACACTTTTTCGGATTTAGTCTCATGTTGGATTTTCACATTCACTCGAAGATATTTCAAAGGATATTCACATTGTCTTGATGAGTTAAAGATTTGGCTAGAATGTTATCAACACAATATTCCAAAATCTTATGTATGTAATCATGAAATATCAATGTCATAGCTCTTTGATATGTTGCGTATATATTCTTTAATCCAGAAGACATCATTACCCAATAGAATGATCTATAAGTTGTGGTGAATTTTGTTTTGTAGTGATCTCAAGGATTGACAAATATGTGATTATATCTAGAGAATCCATCCATGAATGACAAAAAATCATGTCCTAAAGTCGAGTCTACTATCATGTCAATATTAGGAAGGGGAAAGCCATTTTTTGAAGATGTTTTATTTAGATCACAAAAGTCTATACACTTCCTAATATGATTATCTAGTTTTGTGACTACAAAAATGTTCAATATCCAAGGAGAATAATCTATAGGACATATAAAACCAGCTTCAAGGATCTTCCCAATCTTGGCCTTAACTAGCAAGGCTATCTTAGGATTCATCTTTCATATATTTTTTCTAATAGGTTTAACATTTTCAATGAGGACTATGTCATGTGATACAATCTTAGGATCAATTCCCAGCATATCCAAATAATTCCAAGCAAAAATCTTGAGAAATTCATGAAGTAAAGTTGCATGGTCTTCTTGTTCATCATCATCAAGGCACTTTCCTATTTTTACCACTTTTTCTTCATTCTTAATGTCCATTGGTATGTCAATTGTATCTCCTAATGGAAGTGAATTTTGCTTCAGAAATTTAGGGTTGTATTCTTCATTGTTATTATCAATCTCATTACTTTCCTCTTCTCTATTTTTTTTCTTGGTACTAATCATAGCACATGTAACCTGTTTGTTTTTAGGAAGAGTAAATGGTTTGTCATAAACTCCTAGCATTTATTTCAAGGTTTCATCATCTTCAAATACTTCCAATGATGCTTCGCAAGTTGTGTTAATCAATTTTAGATGCTTCAAGGTAAGGGTTGTTTTGAGATTACACATGATGGTGTTGATGTTTAGCGAGGGTCTTTTTGTTGATTGTGTTATCTTAGAAGGGAAATATCCCAAACCTCTTTTTGTTTCTTGTGTATTCGGCTCTATAGAAACACGTATACATTGTTCTTTCTTTCCACATCCTTTTCCACTATTACCAAATTTTATCATGAATTCATAACCTTTCCCTAAATTCTCTCCATTTCTTGTCAGTTTGGTGGTTGTTCATAATCTATATCATCATATTTTGTTGTATAGCTTGTATCTTCTTCTAGAGTAGAGGAGGTAGATTCCTTTGAGTTTCTTTTCAAATTATGCTTTGAAATCACCATTAGTTGCTTTTGTTTATCATAAGGAACCCCAATCATATTCCAATAACTTTGAAACCATTTCCAACTCTTGTTTATGTTCATCAACAGGTTTTATGTTCAATGTTGGAATTAATATATTCAGAGGACTTTTCATTCCTTTTACAACCTATAAGAAACTTTCAGGGTCGAGGTCTATTTCAAACTAGTATACTTTATTGTTATAGACACACTTCATTATACGATGAAGAGTTGAAGGTATTCCATGCATGTCATGAATCCAAGGTTACCCTAAAAGAGGATTTTATATGATTATCAAGCATGCCATGAAGAGGATTTTAGAAGGTATCCTTTCTAATTGTAATAGGAAAAGTAATTACACCAAGTGATTGCTTTCCTATATTGTCAAATCCTTGAATTGATAAGGAATCAGGTTGAATTTTTGATTTATCCACACCTAGATAATCCAAAAGGGTCAAAATTGTTGGAACATAATGATCTACTCAGTGGGGGTGAATCGGTAGATACCAAAATATATCCCTTAAAAACTTTATCCCAATTACTTTCTAAGATCCAAATACTTTGTGTAGATTTATTTCTCAAGCTCTTAATGTGTAGATTGAGAACTAAAGATGCAAACATAAACATTCAGATAGACAATCAACACACATTCCCACAACACCAGATGTACTTGGAAAACCCAATATGGGAAAAAACCATGGTAAGAAATGTTGCTTGAGTCTACTACTCAAATCCAGCCTCATAATCCAAATATCTATTCCAATGTTTAGGGATACAACCCAAGGATTCTTCAACACCCTGATTTAGGGGAAACCACTACAAGGAATCAACAACTCCCTATTTTAGAAGCTACAACTTCAAGGATGCTACAACACCCTAATTTAGGAGCTATAACTCCTAGGAGACTACGATCCCCTAAACACATAAAAAACCCCATAGAATGAGGCTACAACCTCTTACAACATTACATGATCATAGATGCATAGATTGGTTTTTCCTAACATATAATGCATCATTATATTCAATTCATTGTTTCTCTTTTTGCAACTCACACTTTGTTGCTGAAGCTACACTCTCAACAACACACACTTTGCTTTGCATTCTACACATAGAATCATCAATGTTTCATATTGTTACACTGCACACTCTCTTCACCTTAAATGAAAACACCTAGAGGATATTTTGTATTTCACTCTAGGACTAGTTTTTATATGCATTCTCTATCTACTACACATTATTCTCTCTTCACTCTCTATCTCCGCTACATATTCGGCTATACATTTCTTTGTTCATCACTCTCTACCCTTGCAGACTATTCTCACACTCTCAACAAATATAATCACTTTGAAAATTCTCTGACTGTCTTATTTTTTCTTAACTCCATCAACCTGCAATCTCTTCCTCAAGATTATCACCACCACTTAGATCTCCTTAAATCTTCTACTAGGGTTTCTTTAGCTTCGAAACATCACTAACATGCTACCTTTACCTTGAGGTACAAACCACTATCTATCTCATCATTAATTCATCTGATAGGGTCTATCAGATATCTTCATTATCACTCTACCTTTGCATCTAGACAATTCCACATTTAATTCACTTATCAAGAATTTTCCTCATTCTCTCTATCAAGCCCTAAAATCTAATTATGCATTCAATGCATTCTTTTGTTCATCGAATTTGATTCGATCTCAATCACCTATTAGGGTTTACCACATATCTTTCTCTACACCATACCTATTCATTGAGCCACACAACATTAAATTTTGATACAAAGAGTTTTCCTTCATTCCCTTCCTATAAAACCCTACGATTGGATATGCATTTAATGCTCTCTTATGATACTTTGATCTGATTTTGATCTCAATCGTGCTTTTGCACTTTGTTCCACTACCTTGAAGATCCAATATTCATTTACTTTGGTCACTTGTGCAGCTGGACCAATTAATTCTTCCCTTTGTGTTGGTTACAAATTGAAACCTTGTTCACACAGACTTAGTCATTTGAGATCTTCATCTTTGAATTTGGGTCGTCGGTCTTCTCTCTCATGCCATGATCCTATGTTCCTCATTCATTTCCAAAACATTAAATCATGACCATCCAATAAACGATTGTTTAAATCTTCATGGTTGATCATATCCTTCATAACCATCATGTATCACCAAAACACTTTGAACCATCACATCCATTTCCATGATGTAGAGGACTCCATCGGATATTATTGTAACACTTTGAGCTTCTCCATTCATTATCATGATGGGAGAATATATAGTGATCACCGTTAGATCACACACCTTTTGATCTCTATCCTTCATCACTATCTCATTGGCTCTAACAATGGGTCCACGACATCTCCAAGAGATGGTGAGATTATGCCATGTGTTTTTTGCTGAGATCATGCTCCATTACCGTAGAACACTCATCATGCATCACTAAAAACTTCAACTCTTAACAATGCTATAGACACGTAAAATATACATGCACCGTATTCTGATCCTACTAACATCGTTTCATCTTGAATCATACTCTCAGCTTATCAACACCTTTCATCCCTTAATTAAATAAATCATTATTTATTTAATTAGGTCTTCCTCCTCCAGTGATTAAATTAATCAATTTAATTTAATTAATCATCTTTCCTGTCCATTTAAATAATTCATTTTATTTAAATTAAATCTCTAAAGTCCTCTTATTTTAATCTAACATTATTCCCTTTAGTTAAATAAATCAAATCATTTATTTAATTAAATCATTTTCTCTCAAATCTGATTTAGATTAATTCATCTATTTAAGTCTAAATTGTCAAATCACCTAATTCCTCATTAAATTAATCAAAACCTTGATTAATCTAATATTTCTCACTAAAATCCTCTAGAGAATGCAACTTGCACAATAAATCAATTACTTTGATTTGTTTAATTCTCTATTTTCCCTCACAAAGCATCAAAAGGGAATATTCCCTCATTTGAATTCAAAAAGGCCAAGTGGACTTGGTCCTTCCAACAAGGCATTCAATGCCTCTTACCTGTCCTTGTGCATTAAGCCAAGTGACATTAACTCCATTTCTCTTTCCCTCTCCAATGTCACATTCAAAATTCAAATTTGAATCTCATAGAATTTATGATGCACATTGACCAAAATGTGTTCATTCCTCCTCCAATCACATGTGCACAAGTGGCCTCTTCTCATTGGTTGGTCTTTTATCCCACATTCATCCAAATTCCTCATTCTTCCAACTTGGGAATCTATAAATGAGAGACTCTTCCTCTCATTCTACATCCACAATTTGAGTAAACTTACTATACTCAAATCCATCATCATCCAGGAGCATATGCAAAGTTACTCTCTTCAACTTGAGAGCCAATTTTTCCCATTTCCATCAATACATTTATCACATTTTCACATTTGCACCAAGGTTGTGCTCAAATCTCTTTGGATATTTGACCATTTCTAGATCATCTTCATTACAACATAGGAATTGTTAAAGGGCCAATTGCAACACTTCATTGGCACCAATTCCCCCATAAGATCATCATGCTATTAGCTTAATTAGGATTGTTTTAGTTTTTATTTGAGTTTTGTTATTTATTTCCTAATTTTAGCTTGAATAGATGGATTTTATGGGGAATCTCTCATATTTGCATGCATTTTGATCTAACATCTAACCATGTTTGTCATCTTTGTGCATTTATAGGTTTAGGGGTTCACAAATGCATTAGCATGATTTGCCTTTGACATCATTCTCCACTAACATCACTCATCACTAAATCTTGAATTCCTTTGATCTCATTACTGTGATGAACTAGGACCTTGTGATGCAATAACATTCAAACACTTGTACATGTTGATGCCACTTTCCACTAACATCACTCATCGATCAAATCTCCAAATGCTTCACTTCACAATAGTGATGTGAAGTGATCAAGATATATTATTCCATGTGTCACTTTTCCCATCAAGGTACTATCCTCCTTTATCATGTATCACTGAATTACAAACCAATTTCAACTTCCTTTTTGTGATGTGCAAGATCTAGTGATATTCGTTCATCGTGTATCACTGAACTTATCGCAAACTCCAACTAGATTTCTATGAGGCACGGTATCCAATGATAACCATTGGATCTTGCTGCCATAACCAAAACCATTGATTTGTTGAAGATAAATATTTGCATGAAACTTAGGAAATATTGAATGCACAAAATATTTTCTTGGCCAATAAATGTAAAGTGAAATCAGGCTAGTTCCCCAAATGACTTCAAAGGCTTAATTCATAACTTAAGCTACCTACAACTTGATATAACCAGTCAATGAAAAATAGAACTTTTGTGAATTCCATGATTGTAACCGTAGGGTTTAACTACTAAACCCTAATTATATCCGAGAGGAAACATAATTCATTTTTGAGAGCATCCTTCAACCTCTAGACCTGCAACTTATTTTTCTGAGAAGCTCTCAGAAGACCCTAATTAAATCTGCATAGAAATTTGACCTGAAACAATTGGAAGAACCATCTACATCATCATGTAAATATTGCATTGCAATAATGCAACATTTGCAGATACATGCACCTTTCATCAGCATCTTGCACCATAACTTCCAAATCCAAATCTACTACATCTCCATAATATATGGGCACACCACTAAACTATTAACATGCCAAAAATCTCCTTTGCATGATTTTCTCTTTTGACATCAATGACAACTATATGCTTCTACATAGGATTAGCACACTTCTCCTCTAATCCCCTTTTGACATCAATGAAACTTTCCATTAATGCCATCATCCTCACTTTCATGAGCAACTCCATTTCATCTTTGATTCTCTTTCATCATGCTAGCATTCTTCCTAGCATTCTTTTCCCTTTTGACATTAATGAAAACTATATGCCAACAATCTCCCCCTTTTGTCATTGATGGAAAAACTTAAATGCTCAATGATACTAATTAACCAATTCAACATTTGTACTAGTATCATCTTTACTTTCTACTTCTATTTATACTTTCTTCAATGCCCCTCTTTGATAATTTGCATGAATTTATCCCCCTTTGACATCAATGGAAAAGGGATCACTCCTCTTGAAAAAATTATCCCCCTTTGACAAGTAGTGCAAAGGGTCTAGCTATTCTCTGGTATCATCCTTTGACATTCCTTCTCCTTTGCTCATCCTTATGATAATCTTCATAGTTTTCTCTCTCTTTTCTCCACTTTCAGCATTTCTCACTTCTTCTCCCCCATACTCAATTATTTTGAGCACTTGCTCGTCCTTTCTCCTCTTCTTTATCATCAGTCACAATAATGTTGTACCCTTCACTTATTCTTAGCAATGAAAAAGGAACTTAGCTCTCCTATGAATGATACCAACTGAAGACAAGTTTTTTCTCTCATGCCAATATTTGCATTCAATATTTTTACTATAATGGAAAAACCATATGCTCCAACTTCCCTATACCAATTAACAATATTTCATGCTAGTTGGAATACCATTACATGCTCTAATCTGATCAAGTCAGATACCAATTATAGATATGCCAATTCATTCTTTGTACCAATTGAATCATATTCCAAATACCAATTGGTGATATCATGCCCTGATACTGATTATCATTCTGATACCAATTGTGAATGTGCTCACTTTATGCTATGTACCAAATGATATCCTAGATTACACTGTATCAAGTGTAACATTGATTTGATACAACTAGAAACTCCCCCTTAGACCTTTATCCATTATTCACTAGCTTCATTTTAGGGTCTCTCTACCAACTAACCTATTTTGGACCAATATGTAACAGTTTGATACCAGTTTTAAAAAAAATATACAAAATAGTTTCCTTTTATCCATAACCCTTCTTCTTGTAGGAAAGAAGCATTTCTCTTAACATAGCATCTACACCACTTTTTCCTCAATATCTGATACCAATTGTTGATATCAACCTATGTAGCTAACCATCCACAAATGTTTTATGTTCTTACTCTTCGATAAGAATTTCAAAGAGTAAGAACATGACCATGAGTCTGCAATCATCAAGTCATTAGAAATTTGTAAAATAGGTTTTACCTGACTTGATCCCCTTCTTCATTTCCAAGGATGAATGAAATATAAATTTATCTCACCTTGGACTCATTCCCTATCAATACAAACAAGTGATGTGAGGCATAAGCAACCTCATGGAGTGTTTCCTACCAATCATTCTCTCTCCAAACCATCTTGTGCTTCTTCTCTGATATGCCAACCTTCTTCCCAACAAGATGCAAACACTTGTTCACTTTGGAAGACATATTCTTCTGCTTACTATATGCATTTTTATCTTACATAATGTGGTAGTGGTCTTGCACAATCTAATCTACATTACTTAGGTATATGACCATAATTATCACATTTATAGCACAATACATTCATGCCTATCACAAGAGTAGATGAGTTTCTATACATGTAACTTGTATTCCTCTTCCTTTTTACTACAGGTCTTATAAGATCTAATATGAAATCTTTAGCTATGTGACCATATTTTTCATGCTTGTAGCATACTACATACATATTCCTTATAAGATAAAATAAATTTCTACTCATATTTTGTGCTTTTTTAAGGTGCATTTCTACATTCTCTAACCTATGACCAAACTGATTACAGGTATAATAGTAGCCATAAAATCATGGGGAGTAGTTGGTCATATCATTTATTTGAGTAGGATGAGGTGGCCTTCTTTTCCATTCATTCTTCTTGTATCTCATACTTGTGAATATTTCTGTATCAATTCCCTTTTTATACCACTTCTTTTTCAAAATTTTAGGGACTAATTTCTCCATCTTCTTCTCTATTGTGGTCATCTTCTTTTTATCTAGCTTCTTCATCTCAACAATAATAGGCTTCTTTTCTTATTTTCCCTTCTTCACTCTAGCAACGCCTTTTCTGATCTTCCATTTCAAGAGGTACTTTCTCTGGAGAAACTTGTGTAGGCTTCGTCTTTCCTTGTGTAAAACCTTCCTTCTACTTTAAATCTTTCATATAAGTTTGTAAAACTATGGTTAGAGGAACTCGTTAATTTCTCAAATCCAAGTCCAACCTTCTCTTTAGGTTTTGATGGATTTTGTGATTTTACCAATTCATCAAGTATCTCAAATCCACCCTTCCACTTCGGGCCTTTTTCAATCTGCTCCTTGGCTTCATCTAACTCCCTTCCCAAAGAAACTATCTCTGGTTCCAACTTCATGCATTTATCCATTTCAAATTTTAACTTTGATCTCGTGAATTCTTCCATTCTTTTGGCTTCCTCCACTTGAACTTCCAGACCTACAACCATCCTATTATATTTTTCAAGATTCTTGTTCAGTTTATTTATCTCCTTTTTTGCATTGAACTTTTGTTCTTCATTTTCTTTTCTGAATTTCTTAATCTCATTCAAAAAACTAATGAATTCACCTTCTAGGTCTACTCCTTCTTCATTGTTGAAGGTTTCATCTTCCTCATCTTTATTAGACCTCTCAATCTCTTCATCAGAGGTCATTGGAAATGGGTCACACCCATAGAAACTTCCATGTTCATCATCTGACCTACTACTAACATTAGATGACCCTTTTTCTTCACTTGTGTGCAGATCCTTCTTCTCATTCTCCTTATTGTCCTCTTCTTTCTTAGGATTATCCTTTTCACTATGAAAGCATTTAGTAGTTGTAGGAATTATTCGACTACAATAAATAATTTTAGTAGGTAGCTTACCTTTTCTTTGTCCATAGCATCTTCTGAATATTTTGATGCAATCAACTTCCCCTTCATTAGACTCCTCACATTCAAAGGTAGATGTTTCTTCCTCATTACCTCTTTTTGTAGCTTCATTTGTACTCATACTTTCAGATTCACTTTGATATTTATGAATCAAGGCCTTCATCTCATCTTTACCATCCTCTTCATACATTATCTTCAACATTTTCTAGATTTCTTGTGTTGTTTGACAATGCATTCCTTTGACCAACATAGAAAATGACAATCCATGAAGAATTATATTGCTTGTTGTAGCATTATCCTCATATTCCTTCCTTTTAGCTTTAGTTATTGGAGATGTAGCAAAACATGTATATCCATTTAAAAATAACATCCAAACATAAAATCCTATGGATCCCAAATATCCTTCCATTAGTGAGCTCCAAATAATATATCTTGATCTATCAAAGATAGATCCATCATATGGAAGTAAACTTTTCTGACTAACCATTGTGTTTACTTTATCCAAGATCCACCCCGAGCTAATTTAGCTTCTCCTAGGGAACCTAGGGCCCTAATACCAATTATTGGAACCCAATTATCTACTTAGAGGGGGGTGAATTAATAGATACCAAAATCTATCCCTTCAAAAAATTATGCCAATTACTCTCTAAGCTCCAAATACTTTGTGCAGATTTCTTTCTCAAACTCTTAATGTGTATATTGAAAACTAAAAATGAAAAAATAAATATTTAGGTACACAATCAACACACACATGCCCACAACACCAGATGTATGTGGAGAACCTATTATATGGGAAAAAACCACAATGAGATATGTTGCTTGAGTGTATTTCTCAAATCGAGCCTCGCAATCCAAATCTCTGTTATAATGTTTAGGGCTACAACCCAAGGATGCTTCAACACTCTAATCTAGGTGCAACCACTCCAAGGAAGTAACAAATCCCTACTTTAGAAGCTACAACTTCAAGTATGCTACAACTCCTAGCATACTATAATCTGCTAAACTGAGCTACAACCTAGTACATTGAGGATACAACCTCTTACAACATTACAAGCTCATATATGCATAGATTGGTTCTACCTAACCTATAACGCATCATTAAATTCAATTAGTTGTTTCTCTTTTTGCAACTCACACTTTGTTGTTGAAGCCGCACTCTCAACAACACACATACTTTGCTCTATGATCTCCTCTCCACATAGAATAATTATTGTTCCATCTTGCTACACTACACACTCTCTTCACCTTAAATGCGAACACCTAGAGGATATTCTGTATTGCAATCTAGGACTAATTTTTATATGAATTCTCTATCTACTACACATTATTCTTTCTTCACTCTCTATCTCTGCTACATATTTAGTTGTATATTTCTCTATTCAGTAGTCTCTACCCTTGTAGACTATTTTCACACTCTAAATAGGTACAATTTATTTGGAATTTCTTTGATTGTCTTCTTTTTTCTCAACTCCATCAACCTACAATCTCTTCCTAAATATTCTCGCCACCATTCATATCTCCTCAAATATTCTGCTAGTGTTTCCTTAGCTTGAAAACTTCACCAACATGCTACTTGTACCTCAAGCTACACACCACTTTCTAGCTCATCATTAATTCATCTAATAGGATCTATCAGATATCTTCATTATCACTCTATCTTTGCATCGATCCGGTTCCATATTTATTTCATATATCAAGAATATTCCTCATTCTCTTTGTTGAACCCTAAAATTTGTTTATGCATTCAATGCATTCTTTTATTCATCCAATCCGATTTGATCTCAAATACCTATAAGGGTTTACCACATATCTTGCTTTACACCATACCTATGCATCAATACTCACAACATTAAATTTTGATCTAGAGAGTTTTCCTTCATTCCCTTCCTATCAAACCCTAAGATCAGATATTCATTAAATTCTCTCTTATGATCCTTTGATCTAATTTTGATCTCAATCACTTCTGCACTTTATTCCATTGCCTTGAAGATTAAATCATTTACATTATTCACTTGTCCAACTAGACCAATTAATTCATCCCTCTGTGTCAGTTACCAATCAAAACCTTGTTCACACAGACTTAGTCATTCGAGATCTCCATCTTTAAATTTGGGTCATTGATCTTCTCTCTTGTGCCACGATCTTGCATTCCTCATTCATTGCCAAAACTTTAAATCATTACCATCTGACAAATGGTTTTTTAAATCTCCATTGTTGATCGTATCCTTCATAACCATCACATATCACCAAAACACTTAGAACCATCACAGCCATTTCCATGATCTAGTGGATTGCATCACATATCATTGTAACATTTCAAGCTTCTCCATTCATTACCATGATGGGAGGAGATATAGAAATCACTATTAGATCACACACCTTTTTATATTTTTGTTCACCACTATCCCATTGGCTCTGACAATGGGTCCACAACATTTGTAAGATATTGTGAGATGATTCTATGTGTTTTGTGCTAGCGTCATGCTCCACTACTACTCAACACTCATTGTGCATCGCTGAAAAGTTTCTCTTAATAATGCATTAGCACGATCTCCCTTTGATGTCATTCTCCACTAACATCACTCATCACTAAAATATTGACTTCCTTTGATCTCATTAGTATGATGAACTAGGACCCTACAATGCAATAACATTTCAACACCTATATATGTTGATTTCACCTTCCACTAACATCTCTCATCACACAAATCTTCAAAATGCTTCATTTCACAACAATGATGTGAAGCGATCGAGTGATATGATCCCACATGTCACTTGTACCATAAAGGTACTATCCTCCTTTATCATGTATCATTGAATTATAAACCAATTTCAACTTCCTTTCCACGATGTGTGAGATCTAGTGATAGTTGTTCATCATGTATCATTGAAAATATCACAAACTCCAACTAGCTTTCCATGATTCACAATATCAAGTCATACGCATTGGATATTGCTGCCATAACCAACATCGTTGATCTATTGAAGATAAATATTTTCATGAAAATTAGGAAATATAGAACATGCCAAATATTTGCTCGGTTGGTAAATGCAAAGTGAAAGGGGGGTAGCTTCCTAAACAACTTCAAAGGCTTAAGTCATAACTTACGCTAGATACAATGATGAAATAGAACTTTAATGAGTTCCATGACTGTAACCCTAAGGTTTAACCAGTAAACCCTAGTTCTATCTAAGAGGAAACATAATTCATTTATGACCTCATCCCTCAACCTCTATACCTACAACTTATTTTTTTGAGAATCTCTCATAAGATCCACATCAAATATGCATACAAATTTGACCTTAGACAACTAGAAGAACCATTTGTATCATCATGTAAATATTGTGTGATAATAATGCAACATTTTTGCAACTTGAAACTTTTGTAGATACATGCACCTTTCATCAACATCTTGTACAATAACTTCTAGAACCAGATCTACTACACTCCCATAACATCTAGGCACACCACGGGACTATTAACATGCCAAAATCCTCCTTTGCATGATTTTATCTTTTGACATCAATGACAACTATACACTTCTGCATAGGATTAGCACAATTCTCCTCTGATCCCCTTTTGACATCAATGACACTTTCCATTAATTCCATCATCCTCACTTGCATGAGCAACTCCATTTCATTTATGATTCTTTTTCATCATGCTAGCATTCTTTCTAGCATGCTTTTCCCTTTTTCAATCAATGACAACTATATTCTAGGAATAATACACACATTAAGGGTGGAACCATTGTCAACAAGGGTTCTTTTTATTCCCCACCCCTCATAGGTGGCTATTATCATAAATGCATCATTTCTCTTTCTCATTTCTAGAAGAGGTATCTCATGTTGACAAAAGGTAATGCCTACATGAGTTGTATTCGTTGTTGGAAATATGTGCCTCAATCCTACTGACCTGAACTTCCTAAAAGAGAAAATTAGTGAGACACCTAAGACATCCTATCACTAACCTATTTAGTCCAGAAGGCTTGAACTGTTCAGATCGGTGTGACAAGTGATTGGTCTTGCCGATGGGAGCCATCAATGTAACCTAAACAACTGACACAAGATTCCTAATTCTCCGTGGAGATAGAAGTCTAGTCGAAGAGTTTTATCAGGGAGACTCTAGATGATGAATAGTTCATCGGGCTAACTTTGGTCTTCGGTTGGACCTGGGAAGATTGAACTGACAATAGAATTTTGGTTGATGGGTCATGTCAGTATGACTCTAGCCAATGATCGGATCAGGGTGACATTGGTCTTCAAGATGACTTGTGAATGTCACTTCGGTGCTTGTGTTCTAGCCAAAGAGTTCTGTCAGGAAGAAACCTATTGAAGTGAACTATTTTGGAATGAAATTGGTCTTCGGGTAGAGCTGAGAATGTTGGACCAACCGTGTTAGTCTAGCCAATAGGTTTGATTAGTGTGAGTCATGTTGATGAATAGATGGTTGGGCTAATATGGGACTTCAAAATGTATCTTACTGACAATGATGGTCAGGCCAATGTGATCTGATCGATGTGAGTCTAGCCGATGATGCTTGGTCGCTATGACATGGTCTAGCAGGATGAGTTCTTAGGGTTGCTCTGAAGTAGGATGTCTGGTCGGTGAGTGAGTTCGGTGTGACTCTTATCAATAAATTTTTTTGAACTATAGTGAGTTGAAGGTCTTCGGGGTGACATATGAACTCGATGAAACTTGCTGATCTTTTTTTGATAGTGTAGTTCTTGTCGATAGATCTATTTAGTGTGACTCTTGGTGATGTGTGTGATCCTTGATGGTTCTCTTTGGACATCAGGGAAACTTGATATATCGGTTGGACTTTCCAAACACTCACCGATAGATTTGATCATGTCGATGGACTGAAAGGTGAACCATGGTTGAACAAAGTTGACCTAGTCAGACTATTGAGGTGTATGATGGAAATTTGTGGACTGTGCCGAGTTGGACACAACTGTTCATGACTTATAAGATTGACAATTTCTCTACTGGGAACTGAAATGAACTGTTTATACAAAGATCTAATCGGCCATGTTGTTTCATATACATTGTGGGGTCTACAAAGAGAAGGTTGGCTGTTCGAATGAATAGATCAATGGCTCTCAGATAGGTTGGGTTCGAGATGGAATTTTCTATGTGATTATTTGAACTATATGTTAATAAGCATTATAATAGTGAGAATGCTGAGACAAAGGATGTAAATAATGTGAACCTGTGAAGTTCGAAGAGGCTGGGCTGGCCAAGAGGTTGGCTAGAAGAGTTTCGACTAGTTAGAGGAGATGAATCTACATTGCGTTGTGTGAGGGTTCTGTAAGAGTGAGGATTCTAAACAGTATTGTTACCTATATTCTCCAGATGAAACAAGATGTAACTCCTATAAAGGCTATGAGCCTAAGATTATATTGTAACTTTGTTAGATGTTGAATAATACAATGGCTCAATCCTTTGGAGTGTGGAGTTTTTTACCCAAAAGGGTTTTCCCCACGTAAATATGTGTATCCATTTTTTTTATCTTTCATGTTTATTGATTCTATAAGTTTGAATTTGTGCATAGTATTGAATTTGGTTAAGTCTGCATGTTCTTTTCTCAGAAGGGTTAATGTGGGAAATCAACTGTGCTAGCTTCCGCTTTATGGCATTGTAGTACATGTCTTTGAGGCAATTTGAAGAAATTAAAATCATCAGAGGAATTATTGTTCTTATATGTTTCTATTTGAGGTGGCCTAATTTTCCATTCAAGTGGTATCAGAGCCTTCTTCTGCTTGCTGGTTATGGGTATTTCTCCTATGAAGATTTATTAGTCTATCTAGCTTGAAGAAATCTAGAGGAATCAACTGATGATTGATCCTTTGGTGAATAAAATTCCTTTCTCTTTTGAGACAACACACAACATGAAATACATTGAAGATGGAGAAATTGGAGTTGATCATATTTTAATGATGTGGTCTGAGGCTCTTGGTTGGCAGCGAATGATCCAGATGCAAGGGGTGCGAGTTTATGCTTATGGTTGTGTTGCAGAAGAGTGGTTCATACTGGGTGTCTATTTGAGAGGCTCCCTAATTGTATGGAGATGCTTGGTTTTTTATTCATCCATGGAGTATTGTGCTTGTGCTGGGTGTTTTGACTTGGCATTGAAGGTGTTGTTCTTTGCTACCCTGATTGCATGAAGGCTATGAAGTTGATCTCTGAGTAGTCTGAAAACTTCTGAATAGCATGTGCATACTTGTGCTTTTGGAATTGGTTTGAAATGGGCCTGTAGTTCCTGTACTACTTGTTCCTTTTAAGGATAAATTGTACTTACATGCCTTAGATTCATGTTCTTTGGTTTTGAATTTTTGTTATAGATTTTCCTAAAAAGTCTATGCTGATGAATATTCATGTTAGTTCATTGTTCTAGTTAACCAAGATGGTTGTGTCCAGACTCTTGAGTCATCTAGATGTGCAGTGGATATGTGTGTGAATGGGTGTTTTACAAACATGGTGATTTTGTAGGTTTTGCATGGTCAAGAAAAACTTGTGGTTTTGTGGAGCTACTGGTAAAACTATTTTCTAGACCCTGGCTATTTGGGGTGTTGTTGGATGAGATAGTTGCAATTCTAAATGTAACTATTGCTTGTTGGTTTCCTAGACTATGGTGCTTGAGTTGTGGACATGATTGGAAAACTATATTTGGTTTTGTTCTAGTGTTTGAGTCAAGTTTTCTACATTTCTGTTGTCTTTGAGATCTCAGTGTTGTTGTTTCTAGTGTGACAATGGGTTTTCACTTTCATTGTGATTGATCTTTGAGTTATGTGGTTGGTGGATTAGATACCCATTGACTATAGTAAGATAACTCAAAACTCAACTATCAATATCCATGAGGTTTATTTAGCGTTGGTGCCAATCTGTTAGCTATCCTTATTTGTGGTCACTTGTGCATTGGCATGATTGCTTCTCGATGTGAGGAAGGATGGAATTGAGTACTTGAATAGTCAACTATGAGGACCTGTACTGTGTGTATCACAATGTCATGGAGAGCTTGATATGAATTTTAGTGTAATATTTTGACAATGATGGTGTGATCTATGTGGTTTGGATATCTTAGTGTTGCTTGGAATTGTTGTTAGATGGACATGTTGTCAATTTTACCTGGAGATTTCTTTTCAGATCAATAGATGTTGGTCATGATGCTTATAAAGCTCTGATTTCATGATTCAGTGGGAGCTTTAGCAATGACCATGGGTTCATAACTTGGTGGTGAATGATCTTCTTTAGTGTTGCAAATATTACTAGGAGGGACTCTTAGATCCTATTGTTGTAGAAGGGTTCTTTTTCATTTGCATGGACACTATTTGAGGATGTGGAACATCTTGGGACCATAGAGGAAATTTGGGGTCTTTGGCAGGGTGTTGGTTGTGCTTGAAAGGTGATGTTGGTTTAGAGTTGTTTTATGTCATGTTATACTCTTTCTTCTAGATTAGAGTTGTGGCATGAGGCATTGCTCTTGAGACCATGGTGAGGTCACTTGGAGCATGGTATCTCCTAAGGGGGATGTGTAGATCATGGTGTCATGATAAGTTCCTGTTTTAGATGTTTGGAGATTTGACAGTGGTCTGGAGTTTCTCTATGTTTTGGGTACATTGGTCATATGCTTGAGAAATTCATGTTAAGTGCAGTAATGCAGATTGGATTTTAGCATGAGATGATCAGTTGCAGGTGTTCATGGATACATAAAGAACTAGGTGAGGTTGTAATTCTTTTGAGAAAGGTGCTAATTTTAGCAGAAAGTCTGAGAGGCCTACACCTTAGTTGGACATGAGTTCAATAGAGACCAATGAGGATATTTCTGTTGGATGAGTCATGGTGGCTTGTATATCTTAGAGGAGAATTCTCATTCCCCACTCTTTGTTTGATCAGCAATGAAGTCTAATTTGAGAGGTATCTTTTAGATGTATTTTTTATGCTTTCTTTCATGATATAGATCTTGAAGTTTTTTTTGTACTGGCTCTGGAGGATTCATAGTGCAAGATAGACAACATGATTTATCTCCTTGAGATATTTTGTTATATCATTTATTGATGAGAACTAGTAGGAGATAGTTATATGGGTTGATTTCCTGAGATGGGAAATGAAGTAGTTTGATCTTCTTTCAGAGGCTTACATCCATGATTGATTACATGTTACTTTTGGATATGTTTGATCTTGGTGATTGAACTAAACATGGGTGTTGTTATGGCTTTTCTCTTCAAGTTGTGGAGGATATCATATGTGACACATATGAAATTTAGAGGTGTATGTAGGAGGATGCTACATGTTTATGATTTTCATTTTTTCTCTTTAGTCTAGTTCTTCTTCCTGTATGTTCAAACTCATATGACTTTAGATGTGATATTTCTATGTGGAGCCATGATGAGCACTTGTTTCTGGTCATGTGTTGTCACTTGGATGATGATATGGAGGTTCTTGTGTCTCTTTCTTCAATCAGATATGGAGAACATGGGACAGATATGGAAGACTATTGAGAGAGATGGTTTTTTAGGTATTTGTGGATGTTTCCTTGTTACCAAATGGTTACATTTTCTATGTGTTGTCATTGGTAGACTCGTTATGCCATTGATCTTTTAGATTTGGAATTACCTATGGAGGGGGAGTTTCTAGTTATACTTTGTCTTCTTAACTGGTTTGTACATGGAGCTTGTATCTACATTTGATGGGTTGGTTGTGCTATTAGCATGAGTTTTCTAATGTGGATACCTCGAAGGTATGAGAGATTGAATGGATAGCATGAGTTATGGGTGCTATTTTCAGTCGTGTGGGTTGATTAGTTGGATGGGAGCAGTCATGTTTCTATTTTTTGTTCTAGCTGATGTTCTATCTTGTTTCTGGAGAATTTGGTCTCACAGTTGTGTTCTCATTTGGGCCTTTTGAAGTTGATGTTGTTTTTTCTTCTGTATGGTTTGTTGTTGGTCCTCTAGAGTTTTCACTAAGATCTTCGTCAAGTGGGAGAATTTTGGAAATAGGTGCCTCAATCCTACTAACCTGAACCTCCTAAAAGATAAAATCAATGTGACACTTGAGATATCCTACCGATGAGCTATTTAGTCCAAAAGGATTGATCTATTCTGATCGGTGTGATAAGTGATTGGTCTTGCCGATGGGAGCCATCGGTGTAAACTGAACAGTCAGTGCAAGATTCCTAACTCTTGACAAAGATAAAAGTCTAGCCAAAGAGTCCATCAGGGAGACTTTGACTGATGAACAGTTCGTCGGGCTAACTTTGGTCTTCAGTTAGACCTGGGAAGTTTGAACCGACAATAGAATTTTGGCTGATGGGTCGTGTCGGTATGACTCTAGCCAATGACTGGATTGGGGTGACATTGGTCTTTGGGATGACTTGTGAATGTCACTTTGGTGCTTGTAGTCTTGCCGAAGAACTCTATTGGGAAGACACCTATTGAAGTGAACTATGTCAGGATAGAATTGGTCTTTGGGTAGACCTGAGAATGTTGGATTGACTATATTAGTCTTGCTGATAGGTCTGATCAGTGTGAGTCATGCCGATGAAAAGATGGTCGGGCTAACATAAGACTTTGGAATGTATCTTACCGATAGTGATGGTCAGGCTGATGTGATGTGATTGGTGTGAGTCTTGCAAATGGTGCTTGATCACTGTGACATGGTCTAGCAAGATGAGTTCTCAGGGTTGCTCTAAAGTAGGATGTCTGGCTGATGGGTGTGTTCGGTGTGACACTTGTCGCTGAAGTGTTTTGAACTACAGTGCGCTAAAGGTCTCTGGGGTGACAAACGAACTCGATGAGACTTGTTGATCTTTTGTCAATAGTGTAGTTCTTGCCGATAGATCTATTTGGTGTGGCTCTTGGTGATGCATATGATTTGTGATGGTTCTCTTTGGATATCAAGGAAACTTGATCTATCAGTTAGAATTTCTAGACTCTCACCGGTTGAGTTGATCATGCCGATGGACTGAAAGGTGAACCATGGTTGAACGAAGTTGACCTAGTTAGACTACTGAGGTGTACAATGGACATTGGTGGACTATGCTGAGTTGGATGTAACTATTCATGACTGGTAAGATTGACAGTTGCTATGCACGGAACTAAACCAAAAATTTTGTACAGAGATTAGATCGACCATGATGTTTGATTTACATTGCAGGGTGTACAAAGCGAAGGTTGGATGTTTGAATGAACAAATTGATGGCTCTCAGACAAGTCGGGTTTGACATGGAATTTTATCTTTGAGTGTTTAAAATATATGCTAATAAGCATTGTAATAGGGAGAATGATGAGAAAAAGGATATGAAGACTATGAACTAGTGAAGGCCGAGAGGCTAGCAAGAAGAGATTCAACTAGTTAGAGGAGATGAATCTACACTATGTGTTGTGTGAGGGTACTATAACAGTGTGAGGATTTTGAATAGTGTTGTTACCTATATTCTCCAGATGAAATAAGATGTAACTCATGTAAAGGCTATGGGACTGAGATTGTATTGTAACTTTGTCTTTTGCTGAATAATATAATGAATCGATCTTTTGGAGTGTGGGGTTTTTTACTCGAAAGGGTTTTTCAGACGTAAATGTGTGTCTATATTTTTTTCTTTCATTTTTATTGATTTTGTAAGTTTGAATCTATGTAGAGTGTTGAATCTGGTTAAGTCTGCATGTTACTTTCTCAGAAGGGTTAATGTGGGAAATCAATTGTGCAAGTTTATGCTTTATGGCATAGTAGTACGTGTCTTTGAGGCAATTTGTAGAAATTAAAATCACTGGAGGCACTGTTGTTCTTAGATGTTTCTTTCTGAGGTGACTCAATTTTCCTTTCATTCATTCATTGTACTAGAGTTGCCACATAATTTAAATTTGTACCAGATGGACCCACTACTTGTTGCAAGGTGGTTTGAAGCATAGTGTGATAAATAGGTGAATTTTGAATTAAGTCCCATAGGGATATATTTGGGGGAGTATTCTTAAGTTTTTCAAAAACATCATACTCCTTCCCATTATGTGAGGGAAAATGAGGAGCACTAGGCAAGATGGGATTGGGAAAAGGTAAAGGTGTTGTAGTTGGTTTTTTTGGTTGTAGATCGTTTCTAGTGTTATATGTATGAGAAATGGTATTATAACTTGATTGATATAAAAAAATTCTCTTAGGTGGTTGAAGAGTGAAAATGGGTTTGTTTTGAGTTTTAGATTTGTGTGAAGGTGAGTAAAGAATAAGTTGAGGTTGAATCACATTAACTTGGAAAAAAATATTTGATGTATTCAAACAACTATGATTTCTCCAAGCTTATCATCAATTTTTTAGGTGTTTTTGGTTTTTGTATTCTAACAAATTCCAAATGTAATCTAATTCCATCCACAATTGCAATGACTGTAACTATGATAAATCTAATGAAATGAATGTAACATAAACTTTGAAAATTGAAACTGATAACTAACAACAACAAACAAAAACACAAAAATAGAGAATTCGATGCTAGAAAATGTAGTTTAAAATCTGAGATGAAACTAAATCACCTAGAAGGGAATTTGAGTCCCAAACAAGGTTTTTGAGAGGCTTGAATGTTGAATAAAAATCACCACAAAATACCCAAAAATCAAGCAAAAGCACCTATACTAGGACTAAATTGCCCAGAGGGGAGTATGAGTCCCAAATGTGGATTGTTTGCACAAATTTTAAAAAATTCCAAGTGAAATTTATGCCTTTTGGTTTGTATGATGCCTAAACTAAGTGAAAATTAGGATTTCAAATGATTTTCAATAATAGAAGATGCCAAAAATTCAACATATATGTGGACTTTCACTAATGCAATATTTAGAAACCATAGATGGAAATTAACTAATGCAAACCCTAATGCAATGTTAATGCAAGCTATATATAGGATGATGATGCACTCCAAATTAGAATTAAAATGTTCTAAATGTAGATTCACCAAAATGAAACAATAGAAATAGGCAGAGAGAGATGGTTTCTATCTTTGAAGAGATAGGGCTCCTCCTATTTCACTCAAGTTTCACTTAAGGAGACCCTAGAGATCTCAATCCTAGGATGTAAAGGGGAAATATATTTGTAATAGGGATGCCCTAGTGTATGATCAATGATTTAAGAGGTGTTCAACACCAAGCTAAGGCTTGGAAAGACTAATGAAATGCAAGATATAATGCTAAAACCCATTGCAATGCAAAAGTTTACTAAATGACCTAGAAAAGCATGTAAATTAGAACAAAAAGTTGAGAGAGGTGTACACTTGGGAATCTATAAGGACTTGGAATCAACTCTAAAATTTTGAAAATGCTACTTTTAGGGAACCCTAGGACTCGTGCACCACTTCTGGCATATCAATCCCAGTCTAGGGTTTATGGACTGGAACATGTTTCTAACAATGTAGATTTAGGATCTTTTAATATATGGAAAATTTGTTTCATAGTTGGACTCAACGCCACTCCTGGCGTATCAGTCTCATTCCACTTTTTTGGGAATTCAAAGTCTAGATTTGTGCTCCAATCTCTGCTCTTCCTTTCAAAACTAATTTCGAGATTTGAACTTATAAAAATACCTGCAAAATAGAATATAGAGTTGATTTGCTTATGGGGAGTTTTCTTCAATCAAACCCCCAGTTTGGTAATTAAACTTTGAGAGAAACAATGGATCTTGAATGAAAATGTGAACATAAACCCTAACCTTAAGCATGCCTAATATTAGAAAATTTAAAATGTAATTCAACCCTATTCTATTTTTCTAGAATGAGATGTAAGAATGAAGCATGGATATCAATGAATCACTTTGAGAGATCCCTAATCACCCAAATGAACCGTAATAATGCATGTACCTTCCTTAAGATGAATGTAGAATGATAATGGAGGATGGAATCACTTAGGAAACAAGTCGTTAGGCTTGGCTTGATGGCTAGTTGCATCTCCCCAACCTAGAATCCATCATGATTCACCATAGGCAACCATAATCAACCATTAAAAATGCTAGATCTTGGATGAAAGCTTGCTTGATGACCTAGAAAAACATAATAATGTTGCTCCAAGGCTTCAAATTTTTTGATTAATTGCTCTTGAATAATGTTGTGAAGAATTCTTGAATTCTTATGAATGCTTAGATCTTAAAATTTATGTTCTAGATTATTACTTAGATGAAATAATGACTTAGAATCTTCTTTATATAGGAAAAACACCTAATTTACTATTATTTAGATCTGAAAAGCCATGATCAACTAAAAATTTGAACTAAAAACTTGAATTTACCACTCAAACCCTAAAAAGGGACAAAATGGGACTCATCCACCACTTTTGGCATATGGATCCCACCTAGGGGGACTCATATGTTAGTAGTGGCGTATGAGTCACACCCTAGTTTTTCAAGATGTGTTGTAATAAATTTTAATGCTTTTGATTATTTTGTCAGGTTTTTGGTTGAAATAAGCCTTGAGATCTAAAATAAAGGGTTGTAGGGGCCTATTAATGATGATTTGAAGGGTATTTAATGCAATGGTACTAAAATAAGTCAAAATTAGGCAAGAAATCGCACTATCTCTAACAAGGGAGTACAATTTATGTTGCCACAATTACTTGTTAATACATATTTTTATTCATACACTCTATCAAAATGTGCCCTAAAACAAATGCGATATATATACATACTTTACAATATTGATATATATTTTTATATATGTATGTATGTATATTTCCTAAGGTGGCTCAAATTTCCCATCGAACATATTATATAGAATAATGTACATTCACTTTAAGCTATATAGAACTCACCCTATGCTCTATGATATGAATCCAAACCTTATACTTTTGGAAATTAATTTTCAACTTATATGTGTGTACATATGTATGTGTGTACATGTAGACATAAGTGTATATGGATATAGGATAAAATTTTTAATTATTTTTAGTGAAACCAAATAAGTAAAATCAATAAAATACAATCAACCAATCGCCTCTACTTTTTTGTCTAGTGCTTCGATGATTTTCATGAATTTATAACTTGGAGGATGATGGTGAAGGTTATAAATATATATCATTTTACTTTCTAGTTTCTATTTTCACAGAGAAATTCTAAGGAATTTTAAAGAAAATATTTTTGATGGGGGAGAGTTGGAGAGCATTGATTGATGTCAATGTTCTTTTCTTCCTACAAGTTCATTAACATGTTAGTCCAACTTTATTTAAATGGTGTTGTGGAATTATGATTATAAGTAATTAAATTTGATGTTCATTTGTCATGTGTGATGGCCTTTTGGTCTACTAGGGTACTTATAATTCTAGTATGTTTTATTATTAGATATATTTGAAAAAGTATAATCAAATATTGGGTATTAAAGTAATAGGTGACATTGATGTTTTTTTTATATATATTACATATCTATTTGTAATGATACTAGTGTCCCAATTGTCAATGTAGACAAAAAAATTGAAGTGCATTGTGCATTTAGCTTTGAAGAAACAGTTGAAATTATAAATACTAAAGTTTTTTGTGATTTTAATTTGAAATTTTATTTTGTGGCCTTTGGCTAGAGAGTAATACATTTTATTTGTGGGAGGAGAGTAAAAAGTAATTATTGTACATAATATATAAAATGAGCTATAGTTTGACTAAATGATCTATATGCACTCCTCTATTAGAATTTTTTAATATTTCTCCTTTTAATATCATGACCTTTATTTAACTCTACTAACATTAAAAGTAAAATCCTTCTTTATTTCATATCCATTCTGTACTAAGTTTTGAAAGGGATTATGGGAACCCCATATTGGATTCTTAAATTCATGCATACTAGATAATTGATGTTTGGTTCATATACATCTGTGAGAGCTTGTACCTAGATTGGGGAATTATAATATGAAACAAAATAAAAAATATTTAAGTAGAGAAAAGCAATTTATTTTCCCTCCAATCTTTGTAAAAATAAAATTACTTCGTCAAAAAAAAGTGAAAATATATTTCTTGTAAAAAGATCGTGTATCAGTGGTATTCATCACATCTATTACAACAAATTATAAGAATTAATTTCACATAGCCTTTATTTTGTTATATATGTGCTTGAGGTCTAAAAGAACGTAAAAGATTTTGACTAAATTTTCAATAATAAATACTCTATTATTACTTTTCCCTTAAAAATGAAGTGAAGAGGTTGGTAGGAATAAATTAATCTCATTCAAAAAGTCTAAATATTAAGGAATTTTTTGATTTTTTCTTTACTAGCTTGATATCTACCACTACAATGTTTGAAAATCATTCTCAAAAATCTTTAAAATAGAGATATCCTTGTTGTTCCTTGAAATTATACATTCTTTGACAATGAAAGTATTATGTGCCCTTAAAAAGTGTATATTATTTAAAAATGATTTGTAAGGGCTCTAGAAGATAGATAATAGGAGAAATAAGAGAAAATTCATTATTTGAATAATCTCGTAGTCTCTATGGTGATGAACCTTAATCAATTATGTGCTAAATAGAGATTCAATATTTAGAATCTCAAACATCCTCTATTTAGGTACAATAAATTTAGTAGAAAAAATTATTTGAAGTTTAAAATCAAGATATATGTTTATATAATGTGATTTCATAATAGAAAATTGTTGAATGAATATCTTTTCACTAGCATTTTTTGATTCCCAATTTACAATGGATTTAACCTAATTATTTATGTATTATATTTTGGAGGAAATCATTCTCTATACATTTATTAAATTTCTTATGATCTTTTGGGAATTTTTTTTATTGGCAACTAACCTTGGTTAATAGTGATTGGTCTATTTATATGTGTAAATTTTGTTGCCATCACATCTATTAATTAACTAGAATTATTGAATTCCTTCAAAAAATGTATATATGTATGTGAGTTTTGTTTGTACACAGTCTATTGTGTGCATGATATTTCACAACATTATACCATATTTAGAGATTAATAATTTCTCTCGAGGCTTCATTGTTTAGCCTCACCTAGGACAACTAACCCTAAAATGATAATTTCAACATCTTAAAATACAAACACTATATATGATCTATAAGAGGAACAATCAATTGCAATTATATATCTAGATAAAATTATATTCAATATAATGCCATACATGTGGAACTTTTTTTTATAATTTCTTGTCTAGGGTATAAATCTTAAAGTGAAATTTCAATATAATTATCACTGGAAATATCTATATTAACCTCCATCCTACCACTAAAATTAAAGCTCAAATGAACTACCATAGACTATTATAGACATAATGTTTGCATAGTCCACGAACATGGAATTAAATTATATTAAAACCATGTGAGAGTTTTTTGTTAGTAATACTTAGTAGATAATGAAGGGAAAAACTATTGTTTTCCATATAAATTTTAGTCGGAAAAATTGCATAGAGAACTAATATTACATGGTTAGGATTCTTGGAAAATATTTTCTATGTTTTGTTCCTTACTCATCCCTTTCCTAGTGAATATTGAAATTTTAAATTTTATTTAGCAATATAGAATTTAAGACTAGTTAAACGTTATCTTGTTTCACTGCAAGTGACAAATTGTAAATTATTAACTGATTTATATTATATAATTATATGCTCTAGTTACAATAATTGTTTTCTAGATATTGTTTTATCCATCATATTGAATTTCAAGATATCATAGTGAGATGATTGGGAAGTTTTACGTTGTACTCTTTTATTTTTATTGATTGAAATTCACAAGTGCATTACTTTTGTTGATTTACATTCCCTTCTATAATATGCTTATCTATAGACATGTACACTGGATACATGTCTTATGAGAATATAGGTATCAATTCTTTCCAGTGATTGACATAGTTTAGTAGATTCCATCATGTATTTTAGTGAGATATTAGTAGAGATCCTTTGTAATGGGCCAAAATTCTCCACTAGAGTATCATGAGGAAGCATAATGCTTCATTGTAGGGTTGTGATGAGGGCTACACCACTCAAAACCCACACAAAAAAAAAAAAAATCATACCAACATAGAAGATGCGAGAGAAAAAATAAATCACTTTCAATTATTTTTTAAAAACGAAATTATAGATTCAAAAATTATAATGCTATAGCCCGATGGACCTGATTTATTACAACAAAATCAACTCTGCAAGAAAATCTATTTTTTGGAGCCACAATCTACACTAATGGAGCCACCTTCTACAACCCCCAATTAACCCTTTTATTTTACCCAATTACTTCCCTATAATGTTTTAGAATGTCCCACAATTTGATTTATTTCCTAGGAAGATATTTTAATGAAATTCACTTTTCAGTGGGGTAGCTTCTTGGGGTCATAACTTTTGATCCGACCGTCAGATTTTCAATTATAATATATTGTTGGAAACCTTGTGAAGAAGATCTACAACTATCTTTTGCCGAATCCAAAAGATTAGAGATTTTGCACCTTGTTTCAGGGCTCCTAAGGGCCTTAATTTTCAGTTTTAAACTTCATTGGACAAATTCCCCAGGATGAAAATTTATTATCTTCCAAACAGTACAAGATTTTGAGATAATCCTTTCACCAAAAATCTCATTTTCCAATTTCACTCATTTGGGTCAATTTTCGTGTCCATACAATCTAAATAGGTCAACTTGCTAAAAAATAGTGTAGACACCGAAAATTGGTCTAGGCCTACGAACACCACTTTCAATATAATTTTCTATAGTCCATGGTCATTGATTAAATACTATTAACTATTTAATTACCTTTCTAAACATATTTCCTTTATTAATTAAATACCCCTTTTAGTTAATTCATAAATGACCTTTATTCAACTTGATTAATTAAATAAATTATATTTGTTTAATTATGTCGCTAACTAATTAATTCTTCTTTCTTAATTAAATATTTTTTATCTAATTACCCCTTTGTCATATTTCAACTATAATTAAATATTTGTTATTGAATTATTCAATTTAACCTTTTCAATTATAATTAAATATTTATTATTTAATTATTCAATTTCACCTTTTCAACAGTCAAATTATTATGGCACTGAGTGGGAGCGGCAACAGGCAGAGGAATTTGAATTCTTCTGGGTCTGACGAGGACGGGGAAGCTGGAGCGGAGGAGGATGATGATGCTTGGCTTCTCTCTCTGGTGCCTAACTTGCCTATTGTTCGGCATGCTCAGGTGTGGGCTCTTGTGGAGAGTGGGGGCTTGGTAGGTGGTGGTAGGTTTGGAGGTGGACCTTTTCATGCGTTTCTTGATGTGGGTGCGCACTTGCTTGCTACCTATTCTAGTTTTGACCCTATTCAGGGTTTCTTTGTCTATGTCTTTGAGACTATGCTGGCTGCCAGTGTTGGTGTTGACATTGTGCTGGTTTGGAGAGTATGGTTGGATGATGCGGTTCAGGCAGTGTTTGAGTCCCCTATTTTGGGGCTGTTGTGGCTCGGTTCTGATTCTTGTGGGCCTAACAGTGGGAGCTTTCCCTTGGGTTTTGTGCCCTGGGTGGTATTGTCCTCCCAGCATGGCTGTGCTACTTGGTTAGTGACGGTGAATGGTTCTATGGAAATCATGTCTCTTCTTCATGTCTTCTTGATTGAAGAATTTTATCAGTGGCATCATTTGCTTTCTGGTGTGGTGCCTTTTGCTCGCTCTATGGAGTTTTTGTGGCTTCTTGCCTTGTTTCTTGGTGTGCTTCGATGGGTTAGTGGTATTGCATGGAATACTATCGTGTATGTGGGTTTGGCTTGTAGAAGCAGGTTAGGCTATCGCTTGTGCTTTCTGCTAGGTAGGAATGGGTTCGGCTCCCATTGTTGGTTCCTTGCTATGTTTGGAGGTGTGGATAGAGTTGTTGGTGGTCTTGTCACCCTTTGGGCTCATTCTTGCATTGATCCATTGTGGTGGGGTTTGGGCTTTGGGAGGAATGGTTCATTGTGGGTTTTGTGCTTCTGGGGGTTTTCTACCTGTGTGGTGCTTTTTGGCCTCGGTTGGTGGATTGGGGATGCTGGTTTCTTGCTACAGTTGTGTTTGTTGGGGAGAAGCTTTAGTGTTCCTCTGGAAGTTTTGTTCTCTCTCACAACCCTAGTGGGGTTGAGGCATAACAGCATTGTTGATGCTAGTTTTGTTCTCGCTTTCTTTCTGGTTCCTTGTGTGCTTCCTATTGAGGTGGAGGTGGGGGTTCTAGCTGAAAGTCTTGTTCTCCTTTTGAGTCCACATTTTTTGAATCCATTAGAGGTGGAGTTTGCTCCTGTTCGAGGTGGAGGTTGTGGACTTGGAGAGGAGGAGCCTGCTCCTATAGAGGTGCAGTTCGGTTCAGTTGTTGGAGTTTGTTGTTGTTGGGTTGGTGTGTGGGTGGCCTTCACAGGTGATTGGTAGAAGATTTGTGTAGACCTCCTGATGCTGGTGGGGTGTGGCCTGGTCCTATTGAGGTGGATTTGGTGTGTTTTCTTAGCTCTTAGTTGTGTTTATGGAGTTCTTTTGTGGTTTGTCTGTTGTAGGTTTGTGGAAGGTTGGTTACAGTCCATTTACTGTAGGGTTCTGTTGATCCTGGCTCTTGTTCTAGGATTGGGTTATTTAGCTGGTCTTAGTCTTGGGACTATTGTTGGTTCTAAGTGTGTTGTCACTCTTGATTATCTAATGACCAGGTGTTGTTAGGTTCTGTTGTGTTTTTGCTGTGTGTTCACTGGTGCTGTCTTAGCTCTGTAAAAGGTTTCTAGTCCTTTAAAAATGTTGCTTGTCCTTCTTGGCCCTAGTAGCTCATTGTGTAAAGTGTACGGTTCCCTATAAATGTTGCTTAACTTTTCAAAAATAGTCAAATTATATAAATTATCTTTATTTATTTAATTAAGTCTTTCATTTTCGAATGTTGAATTAAATTAACATTTAATTCATTTATTAATTATTTATGTCATATTATTCTATCATTTAGTTATCTAAGTGATTCACTCACCTTCTAACTCAAGATCTATTTTCAAATCTACCAGTTATCTCTAGGTTTGGTATCTGACTGTCTCTACAAGAGGACTCTCTATCACAACTAGTCAGTTAACTAGTTCTGACTCATATGCATGTATACATTCGAATGAATTCTTCGTCTTCAAGTTCTAACTTTGTCTTTGACATACGGAGTCTATTTCTTCTATTTTCAAAGACTCTTAACTAAATATTAAGATTTGGAACTCTTGTTCTTTCTATTTTCGAATAGTCTTGACACAAGATTAAGTTATCGTTCTATTTTAATCTTTATCTTGCAGTATTTTCTAACTCACGTTCTATCTGACACAAAAATCACATCGCATAACATTTATCAATCTCATCCATCGATCTCTCTTTGAATTTGAGTCGATCGTTTGAAAACCCAAAATCTATAAAATGGCCCGTCATTATCATTATTCCTCCTCTCGAAATCAACACTTTTGAGAAGAAACTTATCTTCGATAGTTTTCTTAGACATTGAACAAGGTTATCTTGCATCAATACTGAAAATCCGAGGGCAAGAATACTAAAACAACAAAATGGAGAAGGACAATCAAGATAATTCGAAGGAGTGGACGCATATTCGATGAGAGCTTTCCAATTGATCTATTTAGTTTAATTATGTTTACTTGCTTTTTTATTTTCTTTTTTGACTTAGATTATTTGTTAGATTAGAATTGATCATCTTAATCTGTGCAACTAACAACATTAATCTCCAAAAAATCTACGTCTTAAATTTGGTGAACCCGACATGAACACGCTTCAAATTTGTGCAACATCTTTTCGTTTTTCCATTTTTTTATTTTGCAGGAATCGTATGACACACCACTTCTTCTCAAAAAAATGATGCATTTGTCTTTTTGAATCACATCTATGGCTTGAAAAGCCCTATCTGTCTGATAATATTTTTTCACTTTTTTACTCACATCCATACATTCGCATTTTCATTTTCATTTTTTGTGTTATTTCATTTTTTGCTAATGTTTGTTTACAGCTGTGTTAAGCTGGAATAACTTAGTTTTTGTAGGACAAAGCATAGAAGACCAATTAAAACCAAAAACCAATATTTTATGTAGGATGAAAGCCGAAGACACCAAAAGAAGAAAACAACTACTAATCAGTTTGCAAGCAGGACCTAATGACTTTGTTTTATTTAAAAAGATTTTTGTTTGGTAGATAAATCATTGTCATTTGGATTAAAAAGAATTAGTGTTTTCTTTGTTTGGTGCAAAAGCACATTTATGTCACCCTTTACGATTCGGTATATCGAAGTATCCTCTCCCCTTGCACAGTCATGCAATCCTGGGTGTAAGAGAAATAATTACTGACTCTAGAACTTGGGCCTATCTTGGTGTGAAAAATTACTCACCCCAAGATGACTCAGACTGGTAACACGCTTTAGCCAGTGACTTCCACCTGGTATATAAAAACGGGTTTCTAGGAGAAACCCTAGAAATCATGCTCACTATTCCAACGAGAAGGGTAGAAAAGGCGTCTCGCCAAGTTGAATAGTGCCCCATGAATGAAATGCCCTTACTAAAAACCATGTTGTAGTTTTTCCAAAATCCTACCTATTTGTTGGTGCAGCAAGTTCAGACCTATGAAGCCATCTTACATTCTTATGGTTCATGTGTGGAGATGAGATGTATGCCATTGGAGTTTCATGGGTACAATAGCTTGGCTGCCCCAAATGAGTGAGTGTCATGGAGGGGAGCCAGTGGGGTCAAGCTACTAGTCATCTACCTTGAATATGCATAGCTAGAGAAATCCAAGTAAGAATTAAGTAAATATTGTCCAAAAAGCCTAGGTTGTAAATTTTTTCTTGTCTTAATAGTTCTATCATCACAAACTGAAAATACATTGATTTATGTGCTTGTTTTTGTTGTATTCATCAAAAAAATTGATCATCAAACGAAGTCAGTTGAAAAAAAAAATCTTTAGATAAAACCGCAACTGTCAAATTGGGTCGCAACTATCATTTTTAACACCACATCTATCCTAATGAGTCACAATTATTAGGGTAAACACTGCATGTGTCTGTCAACAAATTCCACTTTTATATAGTTTAGATATTACGAGCCACATTTGTCAACAAAAAAACCGCATGTGTCTGTCAACAAGTTTAAGTTCACAGAGTCTATATTTTTGTGTCACAACTATTACTGTGAGTCGCATCTAGCAAAACATAAACCGCATCTATCACAAGTCAAAATCACCAGTCAACATTCAAAACCTATTTTTAGTCAAATCACTGCATGTGCATGCTAAACTGCATCTATCAAACATAGAACCACATCTGATAGGTGAACTGCATTTGACTGTCAACAAAAACTGAGGAAACTGCAAACTGAGTCCAAAAACATAACTGTCATTTTTCGCTTGTGTTTCTTAAGATCAATCTTGGATAAAAATTGGAAAACTTTGCTCAAAAACCTTGCATCATTAGGTGTCATATATGTCCTAGTCATAGTCATCCTACTTTGCATGCATTTAGATACTTCCTAGGAAATTGCATATCGTAGAATAGGAAATTTTCCCCATCATTGGATACATTCATGTTCCGATTTGTCACAATCATTGAACCTGGTCACTTTAGTCCTATTTGTGAATCTTTCCAACTCGACAGTCTAGTTTGGGAAATTCCCCTTGTCAACTATCTTTGTCCTACAATAAGGTTCCTTGGTCAACTCAAATCCTTGCATGCATTTACTCCATAGGTGGTAGGTTATACCCATTTTAGAATCATTTACCATCATAGTCTACTCGATATTTTTCACATTGTCCGTCCTACTGTACATCATCTTAGTATACATCATTTTAGAAATCATTTTAGCACCATCCTTTATTGTTAGAAAATCCAAAAAACATAGCAATAGGACAATCCATTTTTAGACATAGTTTGCGGTACCCCATTTTGAGCAACTTTTCATGGTCAAAACAAGGTCTAAAAAGAAACAAAAAGCAATGTCGGACCCTAACAAATTTTTCAATCCTTTTGGAAATCCACCATCAGGGAAAGAAAGACCACACAAACCTTTGCTTGAAAAACATGTCACTAGAGACACACATGTATAGATTTATATTGAAGACATAGATGCCGTTGTACAAGATCCTAAATTTTCATCCTTTATGGATGAGTGTTTGGCAAATGATTACCAATGCTATCTAGCTAGTAGAAGGTGCCACACTACCACCAGGGTTTGATATTCATACATTGAAAACACCATCAACTCAACCAATTCAAAATGTGATGTCAAGTGTTTCTATTCCCCAAATCACCGCAGCAATACCAACTAGCATACCAACTCAAACATCGTCAATTGTAAACACAACCCCTTTCAACATAACACAAGGTTTAAAATTTACTATGGGAGCAACTTCATCAAATCCTTTTGGCACCAACACGACTAATAAGAGATCCAAAGTTGGCATGAATATTCCTATACCAAATCAGACCATTCAGACAAGAAATATTCCTATAGAAAATCAAACCATTCAAACAGGAAATATCCCTATACCAAATCAGAACATTCAAATAGGACATATTCCCAATCCAAATCAGAACATTCAGGCAAGAAATATCCTCAATCCGAATCAGAACATTCTAACGGGATATGTTCCCTTGCAAAATCACAACCCATCATAGAACATGGCATTTTAGAACACCTACATTGATCCAAATAACGCAAATAACATGTCCTTGACACAAGTAGATGTTCTTCAAAACCAAATGCAAATTCTTCAACAATAGATGGACAATATGTCTATGTTAGGAAAATGAACTATCTTAGCGCAAGATCTATGTCTATGTCCATTTGACAAAGCGCTTTATATGACACCCTTCCCCCATCAATATATTATACCGAATTTTCCTAAGTATAATGGGAGGAAGAATCCTTTGGAAAACATTAGAGAATTATCAATGGCATGCATGGACATATCATATGACCCCACATACTTGATGAGACTATTTCCATGAACCCTTATCGGGATAGCACTGGAATGGTTCTCTAAATTACCATATGGCATACGATCCTGGGATGAATTAGCTGAGAAGTTTGTCGAACACTTTTCCTTTAACATAGATAATGAAGTAACAATATCTACCTTGTGTCACACAACACAAGAAGATGATGAAACTTTCACCACTTTCTTCTAGAGATGGAGAAGTCTAGCTAGTAGATGTCCAATTGAAATACTAGAAAAACAAAAGGTCACGATATTTCTTGAAAACATCAATCCAAAACTGAGAGGTGACTATAGGGTACATTGTTGTACCTCATTCCTAGACTTGGTACAAAAGGGCATAATCCTTGAAAAAGGCCTTATTGACAAAGGAGAAATAAAACTACTAGGCAGAAACCCAGTTGTCCAACATCAAAATACTCCAAATGATAGAAACAAATTCTGGTCTAGAAACAAAAATGTTACAAATGACGGTATTATTGATGCTAAAACCATACATACAGGACAAGTTATCACACTTAGAGGTTACAAACCCAATCAAGACATGACAAATAGTCCAGATCAAATAGCCAATTATGTCCAAAATTCATAGCAACAACAACCACAAAGGAGATTTCCTACATGTGAATTTACCCCTCTAGGGCAACCAATCAAGACAGTTTTCAAAGAGTTGATTAAACATAATCTCATTAAACCTTTGGAACCAAGAGAGTATGATCCTAGAAAGTTTAAATCTTCATGGTGGGACAACAATGCCTATTGTGACTATCATAGAACAAAATGACACAACCTACAACAATGTCGACAACTGAAGAATATTATCTAGGACTTTGTTGAAAATAGAACCATAGAGGTCAATGGGTAGAAAAATACCAAGAACAATGATCATAAGGTCTTCACAAACCCATTAGATGACCAGACAAAAGGAAAGGCCTCCAGTTTGGGAACCAAGAATAATCCATCAGCCAATTATACCAATACGAAGTATGACTATGGTAAAGGAACGATCATAAATCACCTCTGAGCTGCAAATGAAAATGTTAATACCATCGTCATTAAGAAGCATCCAGAATGTGTTGTAAACACACACAGAACTAAGATAACTCTTCCAGGTCCTTCTTCTAAGCCACCTATGTAGACTTCCAAGTTTAGGTACAATCTCCTTGAACAATTGAGAAAAACCCACACATAGATCTCCATTTTGGAACTATTGACTTTATCAGCTGAGCATTGAGCCATTCTTGACAAAGCTTTATAGAATATGACTATTGCTATAGACTTAGATGTCAATCAATTCAAAGAAATGGTGGGATATTTAACCAACTCACATCATGCCACATTTTCCCAATAAGATTACTCAACCAAAAAGTCTGATCATAATGAACCATTACATCTTGAAGTCCTAGTCTGTCAAACCAAAGTCAAATGAGTCTTGGTAGATGGAGGAGCATGTTTGAACCTGTGTACCCTAAAATTGGTTAAGGCATTTTTAACCAACCTTAGAAGCCACCATCTCCCCTCCTTGCGTTAATTCCTCTTGCGCCTCTTTTCTTGCCTTTCTTCCGACCTTTCGTCCCCTGGGCTCGTAGGTGGTCCTTTGCCTGTTGGGGTCCTTTGTGTAGACACCTCTAAAATTATAGTCATCAAGGCTTACGATGATGAGGAAAGATCATCCAAATGAGTTGTCACACTCCCTATCATAATTGGCACAACAATTATGAACACTAGCTTCCAAGTCTTGTATCTCACCCTTCCGTATAACCTGTTGTTAGGTAGACTTTGGATACACACAATGAAATATGTACCTTCAACATATCACCAATGTCTTAAATTCCCATATAATGGCACCAAGATCATGATTGATGGTGATCCAGATCCTTTTCAATATTGTACAAGCCTAAGGGAAATTCCACAACAATAGGTACAGATTAATCAAGAAGCTTCATCATCCACTTTATCCCTATACATTGATCCATCACATCTTACCAAGTCCATTTCATTCAAACCACCATCATCCACTCCTAAGGTCGAGATCCAATACAAGGGATATGGAGAATATTACATGAAGGCATCCTATTGTGTTAGTTAGCTGATTCCACCTAAGGCATATGGTCTACCCATGGCAAATAGAAGACAGTCAGTAGTCACATTTAATGTTCCCCCTACAATGACATTGACCAAATGGGTAGAGTTAAGTGAAGAAATTGTGGATCAAGGTGATATTAACTCCTGCTTGTATCGGGAAGACAATGAATACCCCTCACCGTCTATTCAAATATCTAAGAATCAATATGGAAAAGGCTTTAAGATAATGTGAAACGAAGGCTATGATGGGAATAGTGGTTTAGGACTACATCAAAATGGAAGGATGACACTGATCACTATCTCACCACGACCGAAATACCTAGGGCTAGGGTTTCAACCGCTTAGAATTGGGTTTCTTAATACTTTGTCACCATTTCAAGAGGAAGTGAGTGCTTCTGCAGACATCGAGATATCTCATGAACCACTTCCCCCAGTTTACGATGAATCTCCTGACTCAAGTGATTGTGAATGGGATACCCTTTCCTGTACGAGTACCATGAACATAGATGCTCTATTTGGAAAATTGGACCTAAAGATAAAACCCTTACCAAGACCATCTAGTCCTCGTCATAGGAAGCACTTGTCCAAAGAAGAATAGCCTAAGCACTATTATTAGGAAACCCTTGATCATGCATCTTGGGCACCTGACAAACCATCTTCTAATGACTCAGCCCTTACAATAGTCCCACATCAAATTTTACCTACCCATAGGAAAAAGAACAAGGAGCTAGTCCAAAACTTTTGTGACCATGTCAACCATTCTATATTCACCTTGTCAGCTTCCACCTTTGATAACTCTGATGATGACATGCCTCTCATATACCCTGAACTTATCGACTGGGATCAAGAAGGTACACCCATCATAGACACATTCGAGAATGATGAAGCAATAACTGAGTTCATGGGACTTTGAGAAGGCATACCAAGAGGGGATCATAAAGTTGGTTTTACCATAGACTTGGATGAAAAAGCATATTTTGGGGAGTCTATTTACACCTCTAGTCACAAAAATGAAAATAAAAATAAAAAAGATGAAAATGAGAAAAATGATAAGTGCCTAGGTGAAAAGTGAAAGGCCCCTTTGGATGAAGAAACAGTCAAAATAAAGGATGTATCCGAGGGTGAAAACCTCACTGACGCACCCAAGGATAGAGGTTTAAATATTCTCTCCATTGAATAGGAAAAGTCACCAATGCTAGTAGAAGATTCTATTGAGGTCAACATAAGTATAGAAGAAAACCCTCAGCATATATACTTTGCAATATCATTGACAGAGGCAGAACAACCTGAGTTTTAGGAATTCTTCACAAAGAGACAAATAAAATTTGCATGGTCATACACTGACATGCCTAGGCTAGATCCAGACCTAATATTGCACCATTTACCATTACAAATAGGTATTAGGCTGGTCAAATAAAAGTTAAGGAAAATGCATCCACAGATTGCTCGACTAGTCAAAGTAGAACTTAAGAGACTCTTGGATGTTGGATTTATATGAACTATAGACTATGCCGACTAGATTTCAAATCTTGTACCAATGACTAAACCAACTGGGGGCATCTGCATTTTCATAGACTTTAGAGACATCAACAAGGCATGTCCTAAGGATGACTTCCCTTTTCCGAACATAGACATGTTAATAGATCTTACAGCAGGATATGAGATGCTATCCCTCATAGATGGTTTCTCTGGATATAACCAAATCAAAATCATAGCAAAAGACCAACATAAGACAAATTTCACATGTCCATGGGGCACATACTGTTGTAATGTTATTCCTTTTGAACTTAAGAATGCAGGAGCTACCTATCAACGAGTAATGACTAGTACTTTCCATGACTTTATACATACTCTCATGGAAGATGATGTCGATGAAATTATAGCTAAATTATGAACAAGGGCAGATCATTTGAAGGTTCTAGACAAGATATTCGAGAGGCTAGAGAATTACAACATCAAGCTAAATCCAAAGAAGTGTGTTTTTGGAGTAAAATCAAGGATACTTCTAGGGTATATCATTTCCAGAAGAGGCATTGAAGTAGATACATAGAAGGTAAGAGCTATCATAGAAATTCCTCCTCCAGTCAGCATTGGTCAACTAAGAACACTACAGGGAAGATTATAGTCCATTAGGCGTTTCATTGTACAACTGGCAAACAAAATACACCCGTTTCAATATTTACTCAAGAAAGGAGTACCATTTGTGTGGACATCTAAATGTTAGGAACATTTCCAACAAATCAAAGACTATTTTCTCACTCCACCAGTCTTAATGCCACCTACAGATGGAACTTTTTTGATACTATACATTTCAGCAACGCAGTCAGCATTAGGAGCTCTTTTCGCACAAAACGATGATCAAGGTCATGAAAGAGAAGTCTATTACATCAATCGTACCTTGGTGGGATATGAATTAAATTAAAGAAACATTGAACATGCCTATCTTGTGATAGTCTTTTCTACTCAAAAACTTCAGCACTATATGCTCAATCACCAAACAATGTTCGTTGCAAAGATTGATCCCCTCAAGTATCTTCTAAGTAAAGCAACATTAATAGGCTGATTGGCTAAATGGGTTATGATACTTAGCAAGTATGACATCCAATATGTAGAGAGGAAGGCTATAAATGGATAGGTGATTGTAGATTAGTTAGCTGATGCACCCACAAAGGTAGACCATCCTTTAGTGGTGGATTTTCCTGACGAATTTATCTTCAACATTGACACTAGAACAAAATAGAAATTATACTTTGACGGATCACATACAAATCATGGTTTAGGAGCTGGTATCCTATATGTTACACCTCAAGGCGATACCATTCCTAAATCATTCAGGATTTCTTTCCCTTGTACCAACAACATAGCATATGAAGCCTTAGTGATAGGATTAAAAATGGCAGCCTAGTGGAAGATTAAGAGTCTCCATGTTTTTGGCAATTCTCAGCTTGTAGTCCGAAAAGTAAATGATGATTATGAGACTAAGAATGAGAAACGTTCCCCCTACAAGTGCATGGTTGATAGTTTCAAGCAATACTTTGATGACATTACCTTTCAACAAATACCACATATTCAAAACATGGCTACAAATGCTATGGAAACTGTGGGTTCCTTATTGGATATTCCAAGCAACGTGCCTAAGTTTGAGTTTTTGGTTGAACAATTGTTGGTCACCATCTATGATGTCCCCGATTCTATGATGGTGTGTACAATTGTTGGTCCTACTTCCCCTTGGTATAAATAAATATTTGACTATCTAACTAACCAAACTTTACCTCTAGACCTGTCAAATAACCAACGCTGAAACTTTATCCGTAAGTTAGCTAGGTCACCATTATCAGAGAAACCCTATATAGACGTACCTTAGATAACGCCCTAATGAGATTTCTCGATGTTGAAGAAGCACATAAAACCTTGTGAGATGTACATGAGGGTATATGCATATTCCATTCGAGTGGTCCTACTTTAGCTCATAAGATTATGAGATTAGGTTATTATTGGCCTACAATGGAGAAAGACTTATATATCTTTGTAAAGAAATGTAGATAGTGTCAGATACATGGAGATTTGATAAGAGCACTAGCATAGGAGATTCATCTGATTACATCACCATGGACCTTTTCCCAATGGGGAGTTGACCTCATAGGTAAGATACACCCTCCATCATCCAACGACCATAAATTCATCATAACCACCACCGAATACTTTAGCAAATGGATTGAATCTATTCCAATGACCTACATCACCGACACACAAATATCCAAGTTTATCCTAAACTATATCATTTATTGGTATGGTGTACCCCAATCCATAATCACAGACAATGGCCACCCATTCAAGAACCAAGAAGTATGCCATTTATATGAAGAGTTCCATATCAAACATCAGTTTTCCACCCCGTATTACCCACAGTAATGTCCAAGCCGAGGCATCTAATAAAACCATTGTTAGAATCTTAAAGAAGACTATCAATGACGCTGGTCATGACTAGCACCTACAGTTTAATTATGCCTTATGGGCTTACTGAACAAGCATCCATACTCCCAATAGTGCCACTCCATACTCCCTAGTATTCAGATCTGAAGCTATCTTACCTATTGAGGTTGAAATTCCTTCCCTGAGGGTATCCTTGAAAGTTCACATTGATGATGAAGAATATTGTGTATCTAGGTTACAAGAGCTAGAATTATTGGATGAACGAAGACATAAAGCACTAGACCATTTGTAAGCATATCAGAATCGTCTTTGTCGAAGCTATAATACGAAAGTTCTAAATAGACACTTTGACATTGGTGACCTAGTTTTAATGGAGAATCCCAAGAATCAAGTTGAACGAGAAAAGCCAAGTAAGTTTGAACCTAACTGGTTAGGGTCTTATATTGTCATAGAAGATTTTGGATCAGGAGCGTACGAACTCTCTACTCTTGAAGGAGAGCCACTTTTGTCACCAATAAATAGCCTGCATCTAAAATGGTTTTATGCGTAGCTTTTGAGAGTCTGTGTCTTAATCTAGAAAATTCAAAAAAATGGAAAAAACAAAAAAAAAATAGTTACCTTGATGAAAACCTGGCAAACAGGCATCTTTGTAACACCAAAAAATAAAAGTGAGAAAATCAAAATAGTAAAGAGAAATAATCCGTCGAATAGTGAAAACCACTTCGGTGGCACTATGCATAAGTACCATGGTGAAAACCTGGCAAAAAGGCGCCATTTGTAGTCAAACTCATTCTTCCATCTACCATCATTCCAATCAAAAATTTTTCATCATCACTCATAATAAATGGCTGTCCTCTCCATTGCTTGGAACGATTGACATCAAATTCCATTCCATCACATTCCCCACTCCATCTTACATGTCTTATTCCTGACTCGAGGAAAATCCTTATTATGTGCCATGAGGACCTTGTACATAACATTACACCATCGGAAATGTTTTGAAAATATCCAAAAATAGTAGAAAACTTAAAAAAAAAAAAAAATCAAAACATGTTAGAAATTCCCAAAAACAGAGTCAAGTTAGTCATGTTAAGTCAGTCATAGACATAGTCAAACTACATTGCCTCTGCGACTTGACATAGGCAAGGCCATCAGTCAATGTGCCCCTGAGGCATTAGGTCTGTTTGTCTAGGTTTGTCATGTATCACACACATTAAAATCATGACTCTTTGTACATACAAAGTCATTGGTCATGTCGAACTATGAGGTCTTTGCGTATACAACATAGGTGAGGCTAATCAATTGATGAGCTCCCGAGACTACACTAGGCTAGTCCAATAGGGTTTATCACATTCATTATCACACACGTTGCATATCATTAGCTTAAGCGCATATCTTTAGTTAGTTATGTCAGTTAAAGTTGGTTGAACTACGTTGCCTCTGTGACTTGACGTAGGCAAGGCCATCAGTCAATGTGCCCCTGAGGCATTAGGTTTGTTTGTCTAGGTTTGTCATGTATCACACACATTAAAATCATGACTCTTTGTACATTCAAAGTCATTGGTCATGTCGAACTACGATGTCTTTGTGTGTACAACGTAGGCAAGGCTAATCAATTGATGAGCTCTCGAGACCGCACTAGGTCGGTCCAATAGGGTTTATCACATTCACATTCACTATCACACACATTCCATATCATTAGCTTAAGCACATATCTTTAGTCAGTTATGTCAGTTAAAGTTGGTCAAACTATGAGGTCTCTGCGTGTACAACGTAGGCAAGGCTATTCAATCGATGAGCCCCTGAGGCCACATTAGGTTAGTCCTTTAGGGTATCATATCATGTCACACATTTTTAATCAGTCAAGGAATCAAAACAAGTCATGCATAAAGAAGGAAAAACATCTCAAAACAGTCATCAAGTCAATATCAAACACACTCTCAAAGTGAACAACCTATGTCTTAGCAAGATATGTCTTTCTTGTCAACAGGTGTCATCAAATTGTCATAGCCTCATGTATCTTGTCACATCAATGTCATCAAGCTCCAACGTCTTATACGACACATGTCTTTCTAAAATTAGGCTTTGTCATGCCTTACATAGATAGTCACCAAGTCAAAACCAAACTCAACGTCTTATGCGGTATGTGTCATCCCTTGCATTACACAATGCCAAACATCAAACAATCAGACAATCCCACAAGATCAAGTTTTGGCGAATACTTTTATTTGGCTTTATGACATCATATATTATTTTGTCTTCTTTTTATCGATTTGGGAATTAAGTTCAGTTACTAGCTTGCTCAAGGATGTCCCCTGAAGGAATTAGAGAAGTAAGGATGTCTCAAGACTCTTTTTCTTTGGCTGTTGTCTGTCAACTATCTTCTTAACTTTGGTTTTTGAGTCATGTTATTATTTTTCTCAAGGATGTCCTATCAAGCATCTAGAGGAGCAATGATGTCTCATGACCTATCTTTTATTTGTTTTATGTCTGTGGTTTGTCAAGACAAAATGATTGGGCCAATCTTGTCCTTATTATGAGTTAAGACACTCCTTGTCTATGACTGTTTGTTTTTCATAGATGGATGACTTTGTACACTATGATCTATCTCATATCATAGTGTGTACTATCCATTTGTGTCATGTCCCACCCAATGATGATAAAAAAAAAAGCATAGCATATATGGCAATATATCGAAGATCATATGTTTTTCAATCAATCAACCTTTGTTATTTCTTACTAACATTCTAAATTCATTCATGCTAACATTTCTTCTCCGACATAATGATAAATTCCTATGACACAACAAAAACATTAGATAATCTACATTTGCATACATTCTACAAACATTTCATATAGTTACATTGCATTTCAAACATATAGGAACATATTTAGGATATCATTGCATAATAGGCATTCCATCATCATAAGGTACATAATGGAAACATTACACCTGCATTTCACCCTCACATATAAATAACATCATATAGAACATTACATACATTGTCATAAGTAAATAAAGACATCCATAACATTATAAACTGCATAAACGCATCATGTAGAAACATTCATTTATAACACATACATACATCATCTAGGAAAGATAATCATATAGAAGCAATGCATCATCATAAAATAGAGTTGCATATCATATATATATACCGCTCAAAATAGTGTGTCATAGTACAATGTCTGAATGTATCCATAAATAAAAATGAGCTCGCAGGCTCTCTGATCAAAATACAATTTCTACATATATAACAATGTCAACATGTCCCACTACCACTACTATCACATGGTGAAGGTGGTGGAAAATGCCTCAGAGGTACTCTTTGTGAGGTGGAAGGCCTGTCATATAGACTTGTCCTCGGTGGTCCTACCACACCCTCTGTACTTTATGTCCTGGTCTGACTCCAGCTCTATGATCTCTGGCTGCGAACCTCTAAAACGCTAGGAGCTCATCTCTCTACTGGCACCATAGACTCATATAAGTCCCTATAATATGTAGCCCTCTCTAAAACTTTGACTAACTCCCATACCATGCCATTAGATGCAGACCCACTAACTAGGTATTTGACCTCAGTATATTTTTGCTCGGTCTCCTATCGTTGGGCTATGGCCTGATCCCTCTCCACAAGTGCACTGTCTCTCTCTGCATGGGAACTATCTCTCTCTATCCACATGCCATCAAGCTCTGCTATCATCAGTCTCAATCTCTCCTCCATGGCATCCCTATCACCATACCTAGGGGCATCATCCTCCCATCTCCCCTCCAGAATCCAATCTCTGACCTCTCTCTCCTGCTCCTCCATAGGTTCCTCCTTCTCAACATCGTCCTCCCCATACCCTACCACAATACCTAGAGGATCTATATCCATATCCATATCCTCATCCTCTATGACATCCTCTCCCCTAGTATCCACATCAGCTAACTCCTCTACAACTACCTCCTCGACAACATGTTCATCTCCAACATGTGCATCATCTCCACCTCTGATGTCCAACATCGGTACATCCTCTACCATTGCCTCTCGGATAGGTGAAAGTCCACTTATTTGACCTCCTCTCCACCCTCTTCATCCTTGTCTACCACCTCTCCCACCACCCCCTTCTCTACCATCATCCCCACCACCCCTACCTCCAACTCTGCCACCTCTACCTCTTTGTCGTCCTCTTGTCCCTATGCCTCGTCTCTCAACTAGTGTCGAATGATCCAGATCTATGTAAGGAATCAAGCGATGCTCAGCCCACCATGTGTTATATGCAGCTGTAGTCCCTGGATATGCTACTCCATCTCTCCATCCCCATTGTAATAGTTGTACAACCTATATCTTGGCCTCTGCAATAGCTACTGGAATCATGGCCCCCCAGTGTGGAACCTCTCTGGACGATCGATCAAACTATGCGATACCTCGAGGCTTATCCTGAACCTCTCTGAACTGTCTCAAAACTCGATCTGGAAAGTGTTTCTCAATAATATGCACACTCAAAATAGTCCTCCCAATCAGGTACTGTGTCTACCTATAGTAAGTCAAATTCTCATCCTCATCTAGCCATCTCTCACAATCCATGTATGGCCTCCAAGTAAACTGACCTAATATATCAAGTGCATGTCTCCAGTAACCTGTATCTCCGACATGACTCTGAGTGATGTTTCCCATTTACCAGAAAACATACGGAGATCTAGCCTTTCACTCTATAGTAACCAGAGGATGAAAAACAACTATCCTCTCCCATGCCCAAACCATCAGCAGAGTGGTCCCACAACTCATCGACTATGCGTCTTTGTATGAAATATCATGTAAATGGAAATATAGCATCCCTAATAGACATGGAACCTAGGCATACACAGTCTCCCTCTCTAACATACCCACAAACATCTCTCCCCATCCAATAGGAAAACCATGACCCTGTCAATTTGGTAATACTATCCCACCTATAAGTGTACATAGTATATAGTCAATCCTCTCATATATGTCCACCAACATTGGCCATCTAATCTCATAATGCTCAATGCCAAGCCTACTCATATCATCAACCTGCTAAAATCTGGCTAGCTCACTCAATCCATGATGGGTATCGTACATCACCCGCTCTCCTCTAATCAGAAGTCTAAGTATCCTGTACACATCCTCGAAAGTGACAGTCACCTCCTCAGTTGGCATATGAAATGATGATGTCTCAGAGTGACATCGCTCACACAATGCGGTGAGCATCCCTCTATTTGCTTGAATAGTGGGCATCGAAAGACAATGACGAAGACCAAGTCTCCACAAAAGTTGTATCTCTGCACTACCCAAATGATCTCTCAGATCGAAGGTGTCTAGACATGACTTCCACATGTAAATAGGATCTAATATAACCTGCATTTCAACCATGATGTGAAGTTTTTCAAAAAAAATTCGTTAGAATTTTTTTCCAAAACTTTGCCAGCTGCATGTGGCTCACTTTATTAGATGTGGTGCATTCATACAAATGTGTTGCAAGACAAAGAATTTATATCATATAATCCATATGTGTTGCACATCACCAATTGAATTTTTACCTACTATAAATGCGATGCAGACAAGAAAATGTTGTGCATTTCCTATAACCTGTCTACCTGATACATATGTGTTTCACTAATGCAAATGCAGTTAACTAACCTACATGCGTACATCCTAAATGTAGATGCATTCCATACATACATATGTGGAGAATTTTCTTACAAATGCATTTAATGTCTAAAATGCCTATCCTAGCCTAAGTGTATTTTAGCATATGTGTCGTGCCATAGGCAAATGCGGTGCATACGATGGCATATACGTCGATCCTGAAAGACTGCATATGATTATTAAGTTTTTGAGGCCTAAAACTATGTGCAAATATAAATTTCAAGAGTTTGTTTTTGGGTACATACCAGTGCTCCTACATCGGTTGGCCACCTAAAGGTCTGGATATGATATCCTCGATGTGCAGCATATGGAATGGGAGCCATATTCATCCAATAGTCAGAGCAAAATCTCAGTTCTTTAACTCTTTTGGTTGAAAATGAATTGGTTTTCAACCTAATTCCTATTTTTACCTAGGGTTTGGGGGGCATTTCTTCTGACCTTGTCTATTTTCCGCTTAACCTTCCAACTTCAATTGACCCGTACACGTCCATATCACATCCAAATTCAATTCCGTCAAATCCATAGCATTTCTGACCATCAAATTGACTTATCGACAATATTTCCTAATTTTTTTTGAATTTTCTAAAAAAATTGTCAATTTTCCCAAGGGGGCATACCCTAACCTATTTCATACTCGGGGATGATTGGGGCATATTTTCTTTGACACAATTCCGAAACGACATTCTATCAAAGAGGGGCAAACTGTAGACTCCGAAAATTGGTCTAGGCCTGCGAACACCACTTTCGATATAATTTCTATAGTCCATGGTCATTGATTAAATAATGCTAATTATTTAATTACCTTTCTAAACATATTTCCTCTATTAATTAAATACCCCTTTTAATTAATTCATAAATGACCTTTATTCAACTTGATTAAATAAATAAATTATATTGGTTTAATTATGTCCCTAACTAATTAATTATTCTTTCCTAATTAAATATTTATTATTTAATTACCTCTTTGTCATATTTCAACTATAATTAAATATTTATTATCTAATTATTCAATTTAACCTTTTCAATTATAATTAAATATTTATTATTTAATTATTCAATTTCACTTTTTCAACAGTCAAATTAAATAAATTATCTTTATTTATTTAATTAAGTCTTTCATTTTCGAATGTTTAATTAAATTAACATTTAATTCATTTATTAATTATTTATGTCATATTCTTCTATCATTTAGTTATCTAAGTCATTCACTTACCTTCTAACTCAAGATCTATTTTTAAATCCACCAGTTATCTCCGGGTTCGGTATCTGACTATCTCTACGAGAGGACTCTTTGTCACAACTAGTCAGTTAACTAGTTCTAACTCATATGCATGTATGAATTCGAATGAATTCTTCATCTTTGAGTTCTAACTTTGTCTTTGACATATGAATTCTATTTCTTCTATTTTCGAAGACTCTTAACTGAAGATTAAGATCTAGAACTCTTGTTCTTTCTATTTTCGAGCAGTCTTGACATAAGATTAAGTTATCATTCTAATTTAATCTTTATCTTGTAGTATTTTCTAACTCATGTTCTATCTAACACAGAACTCACATTGCATGACATTTATCAATCTCATCTATTGATCTCTCTTTGAATTTGAGCCGATTGTTCGAAAACCCAAAATCTATAAAATGGCCTGTCATTATCATTATTCCTCCTCCCAAAATCAATACACTTTTGAGAAGAAACTTATCTTTGATATTTGTCTTAGAAAATCAACAAGGTTATTCTTGCATTAATACTAAAAATTTGAGGGAAAGAATACTGAAATAACAAAATGGAGAAGGACAATCAAGATAATTCGAAGGAGTGGATGCATATTCGGTGAGAGCTTTCCAATTGATTTGTTTAGTTTAATTATGTTTACTTTCTTTGTTCTTTATTGTTTTGATTTAGATTATTTGTTAGATTAGAATTGATCATCTTAATTTGTGTAGCTAATAGCATTAATCTCCAAAAAATCTACGTCTTACAAATAGAAGGTGACTTTTTTTGGCCATTTCAAACTTCTAACTATCCCAAAGACTGCACAATTCACCATGTCCTCAAGATAGCTAAAGAAACTAGAAACTGTATACACCTAAAAATAGTCTAGATAATCTAATTAATTAAATACGATTGATTTGATTAATTAACCTTTAATTCTTTTACTATGAAATAAATATAAATATTTATTTATATAGTTCACTATTAATTCTTCAATTTCTATTATATTATTTCTTCCTAATTAAATAAACAAATTTGATACTTTGTTTTTATTTAATTATCATTATTAAATTCTTCTATCAATTATCATATTTCTTCCATATTTATTTAATAAATATAGACTTCTAAAGTTTGTTTTATTAAATTAAATATCTTCTTTCCTAAATTGAATAAATCTAAATATTCAATTCTACAGCTAATCATATCTACCTACCAAATTAGATATGATATGTCTAATTAATTCATCTCAACCTTCATGGGAAAATTTGGAGACAAATTGGAGACAAATTTGTAGGAAACTCCTTCATCTTCTTCCATCGATTCTTCCTATTATCTAGTCAAGTGTTTTTGTGGGGAGGAAAAATCTCCATAATCAGCTCAAAATCCTTCATCCTTCACCATTGAATCCTTAGGATTGAATCCAGACCTTTTCCTTGCTTCCCCTTCATAAATATGCTATTAGGAATCTATAAATACAACCCCATTCTATAGGAAAAAGATCCCAAATTTGTGCAATCTTACTCTGCAGGAATATCAATTAAGCAATGAAGCATATTATTTAGCAATTATCAAAGCAATAGCAATAGCATTATCATAGAAATCATAATCATAGATTTTCTTTTAGTTGCATCTTAGTTTATAGTACTTTCTTTTATCAGCTTCATGTCAATTTAGATTACAATATCATCACCATATCATTTAGCAATCATCATATAGGATTAGATTTCTGCATTTTAGCAGCATCTCATTCTCTAGATTGGCATTTTAATAGTCACAATGCTTACAAAATCTGAGAGCCTTGTGATTTAATAAATCTTTGGAGATAGAGATCAATATGATGCTTTCAGGAGTTTCATTGTTTTAATTAGATTAATATCTTATTAATTTTGTTGATATAATGTCTTATTAAGAAATGTTTAGTTATTCTACTTATTTCACACTTACATTTTGGCACCCATTGTGGGGCACAAACTCCATTTTTAATGTTTATCTTTGAAAAGTGCTCTCATAGGATTCTGACGTGTTTGTTTTAGCATGACCGAGAGATCTTACGATGCATACAATAGATACTCTAGTGCGTTCACCAACTATTCTGATGCATCAAAAAATTATTCTAGCACGTTCACCAACTGTATCAGTGCATAAAATTTTATGTATCACCAATCAGGGGGGTTTTATTTCAATGCATAGACATACTATTTTAGCATGTCTATCATTTTCTTTAGCACATAGATCTGTTTTGGCACATCTAAAAAACGTTATGGTGCATCTAATAATTGTTATAGCACATGAGATTAATTTTATATAATTTTAAATAATCTGAAACCAAATCACTATTTTTTGTGTTCCAGGTATGAAATACGCTTGTCAAAGATAGTTACTGGAAAAAATATGCTAGTCAAAGACAAAACTCACATAAATTACTAATGATGTTTATAGGGGTTTAAATTTAATTATTTTCTTTTCCTTTGGTTAAAATAGTTTATCTAGATTAATTAAAGAAATAGTTTGAACCCCATGTTTTCCATGTCTCAAAAGCAATAGGCCTATGCTCTCCCCTTAACGGGGTGACCAAAATGCTAGACTTTCTATTTATGCTTTTATTAAATCCTTTAGAAGGCTTGCCATAGTGGGAAAAAGTACTCACCCTACGGGAATGACCTAAGTGGGAACAACCAAAGCTAGGTTTTCCAACCCACAATTCAATGGAAGTGTGTAAGATAACCATCCCTAAAATATTTGTTCTAAAGATTTGGAGGTCTCCTGAGGGAGTCTATCAATTGTCACTTTGAACGAATACCCTATCTACAAAATTTAGAGTAGAATCTAAATGTGTTAGTTTCTGAACACTTCTTATATCATGGTGCAAGGGGAGGGAAGAATCTACCCCCAATACATTCACCATATAACTATCAGAGACCTTGGCCAAAAGTGGAGGATTCAACTTTTGCTAAGACTCGAGAAAGGAAAAAAAGTGGGTGCCCTCTAGGGGTGACAAGGTTGTGTGAGCTGACATAGTTGGAAGCTATGGGCTGTGATATACTAAGTGACCTACTTGAGATAAAAAAAAACTTGAACTATTTGTTTTTGTGCAAAACCTGTGAAAATGAAAGAATCAGATTAGATTCTAGAACACTCACTACATGTTTAATGCATAGAATCTAAAACAAACTATTTATAATCTAGTTTTATTGTGGGAGGCCATTTTTGAAGGAATCATCCAAATAGATTGTCAAAATCTGATATTTACAAGAAAAACACTCACCCACTATCTTCACTGGTTAGAAAATCATACTCTGGAATTAATCATCTTGTAGAGAAAAACTAGAACAAACAGACAAAACTGTGAACATCCAGACAACTTCCAATTTAGAGCATCCATAGTCTATTTTAGCGTGTACACTCAGTCTTTTAGTGCATATATAATCTATCTTAGCACATTGACCACCTATTATAGCGCATCTACAATCTGTTCTAGCGCATACAACCACCGTTTCAACGTATTTGTTATATCTTATAGCGCATATGTACAGTCTTTCATCATTATTTAATAGTATCATAGTGCATCCAGAGTTTGTTCTAGTGCATACACCATGTTTGACAGTGCATACACTGTATCTTCTAGCACATACATAGTCTATTTTAGCGCATTGACTATCTATTATAGCACATCCACAAAACAAGAAAATAGAGAGCTATTTGAAACTGGTATTAGACTGACAACATCACAAACTAGGATATTTGTCAAAGGGAAAACATTTCCTCAATCCGAATAGTGTCTTAAACCTGGAGAAATAGGATTTACATGTAAAAATTTATCAAATTGAACCAAGATCTTGCAACCTTAAGGCGTCTAAACTATCACACAAATTGTGGATTAATACATCAAGTTTCTTTATCAGGATTTTGTCATCCCATAATCAGATTTTTAGCTTAGTCTCATCAATAGAATTTATCATTCTATTCGACTTAAGTTAATACCTTAACACTCATCCAAACAAAAAGATCAAAGTTTAGTGAGACAAACAAAAACTTGTGTGCCAATTTTGATGAGGTTACAAAGATAGAAACTTAGAGAAAAGGAAATAGAAACATAAAATATAATGGCTGAAGAAAATCCTTAGAGGAGACTCCACCAAAATGACAGCAATGAAATAACCCAAGAAGACATCCAAACAACACAACAAGACCCAAATTTCCATAAATTTATGGAAAAAGTCTTAGAACAAGATATGGAGAAATATCTTTTGATGCTAGTTGAACTAGGTGAAACACTTCCAAAATACTTTGATATAAATCAATTAAAAGAGACACCTAGAACAACTGAAACTGAACCACAAAATACAAAAAACATAGATCAAGTGGTTTGCCTAATGAATCAAAAGCAAAACTTGCAACAAAAACTTTAAGATATGCCAAAGAGAAACACTAAAAGGTACTCATTATAGGAAATTTTTCCTTATCCTTTTGATCCAAGTGTGAACATGATACCATTTCCTATACATTGTGAATTCCTAAAATACGACAAGTACAACAGTAAAACAGATCCAATTGACCATGTGAGGGAATTCAGAACCATGAGTTTAGAATTTTCACAAGAGGAAACCTATCTAATGAGATTATTCCCAAGGAGCTTAGGAGGTCAATGTATGGAATGGTTCTCTAAACTACAACCAGGGATTCAAACTCTTGAAGAACTAGTTAATTGGTTTATCTCACAATTTTCCTATAATATTTAATATGAGGTAACAATAAAAGACCTTTACAACATGAAACAAAAGAAAGGGGAAGCATTCCTCTCATTTTTGCCATGATGGCAAAGGTTCTTTGCTAGATATCCATGTTTTATACCTAAAGAAGAAAAGATGGAATTATTCATTGACAACCTAACTAAAGATATTGTAGGATTTGAGAAATGCAAATCCTGCAAATCCACATAACCCGATCAATACCTACATGTAAAATACTTGTCACAGAGAAAGAGAGAGATCAAGACAAGGATTTGGCTCTCACAATGTGCAAGATGTATTCTAGAAAAATGAATAGAGCATAAAAGAAAATACAAGAGATCAATCCTTATAAAAGGAGATCAAAACCTTAAAGGAAAAACTAACCCTAAAGGTGAGTGCATATAATAATTAATATTAATTATTAAATGACTAATATGTGTGCAAGGAAAAATCTTAAGAGGAGAGTAAAGTTAATTAATTACTTTACTCTAACACCCCCCCTTAAGATGAGCAAGAGTGAAGCTACAAACTAGTGCAAGAAAGCAAAAGTAACTACAATGCATGAAAGCAAACAAGGGTCCCAGCAAATAGTCTTGATCAGGTACCCAAGTACAAGGAAATCTCTATGAAACAGAGAAAAGGAGAAAACCCAGTGGGAAAAAACTCCTCTCCAAAAAGAGATGCAAAAATAAAGTACAAATGGAATGTCTCAAGAGACTCTCTGGAGAACATATATAGATATACAATCAGATACCCCCCCATGAGAGAGAGTGGAGAATCCAAAGCCCCCCCATAATGAGAGAACCCTTGTGCCAATGATCAAACCGATGTGTTGCCTTGGAGAAAGAAATAGATCCAACGATTGAAGAAGAGGAAATCAATGGATGTGAGGTGAAAATGGAAGTCTTGGATGATGTGCACTGAAGAATGAAACAACAACATGAGTGTATGAATAACAAAATGGTGAATCAAACAACTCAAGATGATCCTGAAATGGAATCTCCAATGAAGAAGGGATAATAGGTGTGCCGAATCTGTCATCTGCGAGGAAAGGAATATCCTCAGATATGGCCTCAACAACTGCACTTAATGGCTCGATGAGTGGAGAAACAATGTCAGTCACAACTAAAGGGGTATCCTACTGAACAAATGTGATCTCAATAGGAGGAAGAGGTGTAGAAGTCTCAACACTAGTCTCATGAACAGATGGAAGAACACATAAGTTCAAGTGACCGAACTTCTCCTCAGATACTACATGCTCTCTTGTAGAAAGAGAGGGAGATGGTGGACCAAAGTGTGTGAATGCATACAATCGAGAAGAATGATCAACTGTCCCTATTGCAACAATACTGCTAGTCTGAATGTCTCTGATGTACACTAAATCAGGTGTGAACTCAACTATCTTCCCTGTCCCACTGTGAGCAATCTGATAGATGGAGAGAAGGTTAGTGGAAAAAGATGGAACACATAGTATATCATTGAATGTACCATCATCAATGTCAATAGAACCTTTCCCACATACACTCATATAAGTGTTATTACCCATCAAGATGTGTGGTGAGGATGCAGCCTCGAAAGATGAGAACATGTCCTGAGAAGATGCCATATGGTGTGAAGCACCTGAATCCAGTAGCCATCTAGATGAATGTGAACTGGTGGTTGCACATAATGCATGACCCTTATGTGGGGCTTGTCCATCTATCTGGAATGATGGTGAAGAAGAAGACCCGCTTGAAGTAGATGAAGAAGAGTGATGAATATGGTTCTTCTCAAGAAGAGCTGTCAAATCTGAAACCTGTTTTGCATATCCATCTATCTTCTTCTCATAACACTTGGACTCATCATGTCCTAGCTTAGTGCAATAAGCACTCTTAGGTCTATCTTTCTTCGATGATTCCCCCTTAGAAGAAGGTGAATCAGAAATCTTCTGTGAACTAGAATCCTTCCAATGCTCTATGGGTTGTGGTTTTTGTTTTTGTTTCTACTTCTGCTTCCCCTGAGATGACTGTGCTACCAACGCTTGGTGCGGTGATCCTGTGAGAGCATCCAACTATGATATCTTAGCCTACTCTTGTGTTAAATGATCACAAAACACCTCAAAAGAAGGCATGGTAAAATGTGCACCCAAGGCATCCATAGTGGAATGGAAGGTAAATGAAAATATCTGAAAGTTCCCACAAAGCTTTGACAAAATCAAGTAAATACACTCTATATCAGTCTTAACCTTACCACAATCCTGTAGAAGAGATCTCTGTTGTTTGAATTTCATCAGAAAGTCCTCAATGGAGGGAAAAGAATCAGGTACAAGTGAAGTCAACTCTGCCTCAATATGCAAAGCTCTAAACTCATTGATAGTGCCAAAAAGTCCCTCAAACTTGGTCCAATAGGCCCTAGGTGTGAGACACCCTTCAAGATGAAACAAGAGACTATCTAAAATGTGCAAAGCTATCATTCCCATAGCCTAATCCATATTTTTCCTGTGCTACATAACCTCAAAGGTGTGAGTCAATGGAGGCTGAACCGCATCCAAACAGGACCATAACCCTCGAGCCTGGAGAAGTGTCATCATGCGGCCCTTCCAAGTGTGATAATTATGCAGTGTGAGAAGCTCAATAGATCTATCGGCCATGCTGTGAACTGTGCCTCAACTGCTCTGAATGTTTTTTTTTTAAATTATTAAGTGGTCTTTCAGAACTAGACAGAAGATGCAGAAGGGGTTTTTGTTTTTGGTGTTTATAGATTTTTTTTTCCTGATGTAAATAAAAGAAAGCAGGAAAAAACACCCCCCCACAATGCAAAAAACTAATCCCCAGTACAAACTGAAAGCCAAAAAATAATAGAAAGCAGTATATGATGGAGACAAATCTTTGTGTACCTGAAGAATTTTCTGATGGAATAAACTTCAGATCTGGAAAGAGCACAAAACCACCTTTTTGATGCCTATTCGCTTTCGAAAAATGGAGCAAAATCGACAAAGTTATGCCCTCCGGAGTGTAGAAAGAAATATCAGTCTTTGACTGCAAAAGAATGCATGCAAACTACAAATTTCTGAAAATTTTCTTCCATCATCAAAATCGCACTGGAACTAGCTTTTCGATGCCTATTTTCATCCAAAAAATGGAGCTAAAACGTTCGAGATACACCCGATTTTGTGAAAACAGCTCAAAAGGGTTTTTTGAAAAAATTTGAACAGCCATCAAGGGCTTAAAAACCTCTGGCCCCTAGTCACATGTCCAACCAGGGGTCCTGGCGTGTAGGTGGTGGCATGCGGGTGGCTGATGGCATGGCGGCGGAGCTCGGGCGAGGCTGGGCGGAGCGCGGGGGTGGCGGACTGGCAGTGGGCAGGTGGTCGGCGGGCGCCGTTGGTCGAGCGGCTGGCAAGCGGCCGGCTGGTGGCCACTTGGTGGACAACATGCGATGGCCCAAAATAATACTGGCCATGGGTTTTCCAACCCAAAAATTAATAAAAAAATGCAATTTTAAAAAATAAATTTGATTTTTTTCTTCTCGAACGGCGTGCCCTGGGGCCGTATGGCTGTAGGGTAAAAAAATTTTGCTTCCCAGAACGACTGTGGCCAAATTAGACAAATTTTATATGAAAATAGGGGTTTTTGGATGCTATGAGCTCAATGGTGAGGTCTATTTGAGCTCGAAGTGCACCAAAAAAATAAACTCCCCCCCCCCTATTCCAAATAAAAAACTAGAAAAAGAAAACAGATTTGATGCAACCAAACCTAGATCTCTAAATCTTTCAAAAAACTGAACAAGCTGTAGTAGATCTAGCTCTGATACCATGTAGGATTTGAGAAATGAAAATCCACAGAACCCGATCAATACCTCCATGCAAAAGACTTGTCATAGAGAAAGAGAGAGATTAAGACAAGGATTTGGCTCTCACAATGTGCAAGATGTATTCCAGAAAAATGAATAGAGCATAAAAGAAAATACAAGAGATCAATCCTTATAAAAGGAGATCAAAACCTAAAAATAAAAACTAACCCTAAAGCTGAGTGCATTTAATAATTAATATTAATTATTAAATGACTAATATGTGTGCAAGGCGAAATCTTAAGAGGAGAGTAAAGTTAATTAATTACTTTACTCTAACAGATATGAGCTATAGGCTTAAACTACAATGTCCACCTACATTTGAGAAAGTAATTGAAAATGGTCTCAAGATCAAAGAATATTTGCCAAAAAGAGGGGTGATAAAACATTACAATGAAGGATCAAACAATACAAATTCCTCAAATCACTATGGAACCACTGATAAACCGAAGTTTTGGAACAAGAATAGAAATAATGGAAACAATGATGCTAAAAATGGCACACAAAATACAAAACAAATATTTAATTTGATGGCATCTACACCAATGACCAATCAAAATAATGATAAAAAAATCAACCAAAGTGTCAATCAAATCAACAATCCAAATAAAGGAAAATCTAAACTGATAAAGATTCACACCATTGTGATAGACACTAGAATCAAGAATGAGAGAACTTATTGCAAATGGACTTATCACCTTACCTTAAGCAAGAAATTGGGAACCAAAAGTGAAACCATCTTGGTGGAATAACACAGACTATTGTAACTTTCAAAAAAACAAAGGACAAAAAACAAATGACTATATGTAGTTAAAACATCTAGTCCAGGATTTGTTTGATAATAAAAAGGTATTTGTAGAAGGACATCAAACCAGCAATGATCATATTGCATTTAAGGATCCTTTACCAAATTATGAAAAGGGAGAATCTTCTTCTACAAACGGTAAAGGTAGAAATGTAAAATACATTTATGATGGCACAATCTTTTGTATTTCTATGATTGAGAATGATGTTGTTAATGGAAATCAAATTGATAATGTGGGAACCAATGACATCATACCATTAAATCTGATCTCAAACATAGACACATCCAACAATCAGATCAATGTCATAAAAATCAAGGAAAAACAAGAATAAAAATCGGTCAACGTAACAACAAGGGGGAAATCCAAGGTAATATTGAAAGGAGTTGGATCTAAAACCACTAACCCCCCTTCAAATGAATACAAAATTTCCGATCAACTATAGAATATACCAACACAAATATCAATATTAGAAATCCTTAAAATCTCACCATCTCATAAGGAGGTTTTGGAACAAGCTCTGGTAGCCACCACAGTACCCAATAATCTGGATGCCTATTAATTTCAAGCTATGGTGGGACATTTAACCACACCTCATTATCTACCATTCTTTGAATAAGACTGTCTATCACTTAATCATCCACATAATGCAACACTACATATCAAGTTTTTAATCCATAAACACCATGTTAAACGTGTCCTAATAGATGGTGGAGTTGGTTTAAACATTTTCACTTTAAAATTGATCTATGCACTAGGTTATTCTAATGATGCTATTGATAACAAAAGGAAAAAAACAATAAAATCCTATGATGAAGTAGAGATATCCTCCAAGGGATTGCTCATGTTTCCTATTCAAGTAGGACCAATTGTGAAGAATATCATTTTCCAAGTGCTAGAAAAAGAGCTAACATATAATATACTCTTGGGGCATCCATGGATTTATGAAATGCAAGCAATTCCTTCAACTTATCATCAGTGTTTAAAATTTCTAGTCAATGGACAAGAAGTAACTATATTAGTTGATTATAACAATCCCCAACATTGTAACATGCTTAAAACAACTCAAGACACTTTTGTGCCCCATAATAGAGAAGCAAGCACTTCTAGTTCCTCCAATGGTGAAAAGAAACTAAACAATGTATCCAAATGGGTTGAGAAAAAGGACTAGTCAAAAGAAAAAAAGTATTATGGACACAACTCCATCAGACTATGAGGGTCACCTGAATTCTCTATCACAATAATTTCAAAAAAGATCAGGTTAACCAACAAAGGCATGGGAGAATATTCCATTGGGAAATCTCTATGTCTTTCACAGTTGTTGCCATCTCCAAAATCATATGGGAAGCCATCAACAAAGACACAACAATCATCACAACCTACCACAATTCTGGATGAAATATTTGTAAAAGCAAGTACTCTAGAAGATGAAAAAAAAGACAAGTCCATCCTTAATTGGCTCTACAAAGATGAAGAAGCATCAACATTAGCAAATATCAGCTTAAGGAAAAATCAATATGGAAAAGGAAAAGATATCTTACAGAAAATAGGGTATGAAGGACAAGGACTGGTTGGAAAAAGAAAGGAAGGCATTGTAGAACTAGTTCAACCTCTTACACTTCAGTCAGAAGACAAAACAAGACTAGGTTATACAAGGGAATCAAAAGAGGAAATGACTTAGAAGGTTGTTGAAAGAATCCTTCAAATGCGAGATAGTTCTGAAATAGATTCCAATGAGTATGAGTGGGATATTTTCTCTGATGTATCATATAGAGACATACAAATTGATGTCATAAAAGAGTATGCATCCACATGCAAGGAGGGACAAAGCTCTGGGACTAGACCACTTGTATTTGAATCACAAAATATCAATGACTCAAGTGAGGATGGACATACATCAAGTGAACTAGATGACTTGGAGGAGAGTAATATCATAGACCTTGAAATTACCATTGACAACCTTGACAATGTTACTATTGGAACCCTCACTGTCATTGACCTTAGCCAATCTGATGACTTTTTATCCATAATGCATCTCAAACTTATTGACTAGGAACCAACTGAACCTATGGATGTACCCATTTTTGTGAATGATGATGCTATCATAAATTTCCTTTGTTGTGACAAACCTGACACAAGTTCTAATCATCAATCTCATGATGACACGTTCAGTCAGAAGGGTGTCAAATCTTCCAGTTGCAAAATTGAAAATAGGAATAATGGATCTAATGGTGAAAGCCATTTAATGGCAACATTAGATCTCGAAAAGTAAAAATAAAGAATGCATCTGATAGTGAAAACCTCTCTAAGGCACCAAAAGATGGGGGAATTTGACACCATTCCATAGAATTTTCATGAAAGATCATCAATGCTAGTGGAGCCTACACAATCTATAAATATTGGCACAATAGAAAAATCAAAGATTTTACATCTGGCAACATCTATGACAAAACAAGAAAAGCTATAATTTATCAAATTATTTGAGGAAAGAATCATTAACTTTGCTTGGTCATACTCTAATATGCCAGGTTTAGATCTAAATCTCTTAATGCATCATTTATCTCTACCATCTATAATAAAACTTGTGAAACAAAAACTAAGGAAAATGCATCCCCATATTGCCTTGATGGTAAAGGCTGAGTTGAAAAAGTTGTTAGATGCAAGATTCATTAGGTATATCGATTACACTGAGTGGATTTCTAATATTGTCCCTATATCTAAACTAGACAATAGTATCAGAATATGTACTGACTTCAGAGATCTCAACAAGGCATGCTCGAAGGATGATTTTCTTTTACCAAACATTGACATCATTGTGGACTTAATAGAAGGACATTGCATGTTATCAATAAAAAATGGTTTCTCGAGTTACAATAAAATCAAGATAGCACAAGATGATCAAGAGAAAACAAAATTCACATGTCCATGAGGAACTTTTTGCTAGAACATCATGCCCTTTGGGTTGAAAAATGCAGAGGCCACATATCAACGAGCAATGACTAGCATCTTCCATGCATTATGCATACCTTTATGGAGGATTACATGGATGATATCTTAGAAAATTCATATACCAAATAAGGGCATCTAGAGATCTTGGATAAGATATTTACCAAATTATAGAAGTTCAAGGTCTGATTAAATCCTAAGAAATGTGTCTTTGGTGTTACATTAGGTATACTCCTAGGATACATAGTTCTAGAGAAGGGTATCAAAGTGGATCTAGCCAAGGTCAAGGCTATAATGGAAATGCCACCACCAGAGAATATTAGTAAACTAAGGTCTCTACAAGGTAGGCTACAATCAATCAGGAGGTTTATCTCCCAATTAGCAAACAAAATTCATCCATTCAACGACTTGTTACATAAAAATGTATTGTTCAAATAAGATCAAGGGTGTGAAAAAACTTCAATCAAATAAAAAAATATATGATCTCACCACCCATACTCATGCCATCTACAGAAGAGAGACCATTGTTACTATACATTGCAACAACAAACATTTCTTTAGGAGCACTATTAGCACAAGAAGATCCTGAAGGAAAGGAGCATGTTGTTTACTATATTAGTAGGACTCTAAATGGCTATGAAATATATTACACCTTCATCGAGAAAGATTGTTTGGTGGTGGTATTTTCTACCTAGCAGTTACAGAATTACATGTTGACTCACATAGTTAGGCTCATAGAAAAGATTGATCCATTAAAATATCTACTCAACAAATCTTCTTTAATAGGGAGACTAGCCAAGTGGGTCATGATGTTAAGTGAGTTTGATAACTAGTATGTGGATAGGAGAGCCATCAAAGGTCAAGTGAATTCTGACCAGTTAGCCGAAGCTCCATTAACCAATGATCATCATATGAAAATTGAGTTTCCTGATGTAGACATTCTTACTATGAAAACACAACAATGGTGGCTATATCAGATGGGTCATACACACAATGGGGGCTTGGTGTAGTAATCTTGCTTGTTACACCTCAAGAAAACACCATCCCAAGGTCCTATAAACTCATGTTTCCATGTACCAATAATGTAGCTAAGTATGAGGCACTAATTATTGGCATCAAGGTAGTAATTGAATGGAAGATCACAAAGCTACAAGTATATGGAGATTCAGAGTTAGTCATTTATTAGGTAAATGATGATTATCAGATGAAAGATGAGAAGTTCATGCCATATAAGAAGTTGATTGATGATCTCAAAAAGTACTTTGTCAATATCAAGTTTGAATAGATTCCAAGAGAAAAAAATAAAGCTACAGATGCTATGGTGAAAATTGGTTCTCTCTTATAGTTACTAGAAAAATGTTGTCGTTATGAGTTTATGGTAGAAAAAATGTCTAACCCTACTTTTGATAATCCTAAATCTCAAACCATATGCCATTTAGATGATGTTGAATCCTCAAACTATGGAAAGACCTATGCTTAACTAAAATACAATACCCTTCCCCGCGATCTTTCTAGAAACTAGAAACACAACTTCATCCGCCAAGCCTCACGACATACCTTAAGTTCCAATATACTTTACCATCGAGGTCCAAATGGTACTCTTCTCTGGTGTCTAGAACATAATGAATCTGAGACAACCTTACGTGAGGTCCATGAAGGTATTTGTGGAACTCATTCAAGCGGACTAGCTCTAGCCAAGAAAATCCTTCATTTGGGGTATTACTGGATGAATATGGAGGAATCTTATCAGTTTGTTAAGAAGTGTCAGAAGTGCCACATACATGGTAACCTAATGCATGCACCAACACAAGAATTGTAACCATTGACTTCAACATGGCCTTTTTTTCAGTGGTGACTGGACCTAGTAGGAAAGATTAATTTGGCTTCATCCAATGGACACAAGTTCATAATCACAACAAAAAAATACTTTACAAAGTGGATAGAAGTAGTTCCTTTAACAACAATCATTGAAAATTAGCTTTATTCTTTCATACTGAATTACCTCATCTATCGGTATGGCATACCTCAGTCAATTATCTATCACAGTGGTAGACCTTTTAAAAATCAGGATGTCCAAGAACTGTGTGAAATTTTTCACATCGAACAACATTTTTCAACACTGTACTATCCTTAGGGAAATGGCCAAGTAGATGCCTCCAACAAAACAATTCTAAAATTCTAAAGAAAATGGTAAATTATGTTGGACATGATTGGAACAGTCAACTAAATCTTGCTTTGTGGGCATACCGAACTAGCATCAGAATACCCATAGGAGCTACACCATATGCTTTGGTATATGGATCAGAGGCCATCCTACCCATTGTGGTGGAGATTCCATCACTCCAGGTGTCACTAAAGGGAATTATTTCATATGAATATTATAGAGTGTCTAGACTACAAGAGCTAGAATTGTTGGATGAACATCATCAACACACAGTCAATCATTTAAAGGCATACCAATAGAGAATGTCCAAAATCTACAATCATAGGGTAAAGCCTAGAGTCTTTCAAGTTGGTGACTTGGTCCTAAAGGAAAACCCTAGAAATCAACAAGACAGAGAATAAATAGGGAAATTTGAATCTAATTGGCTAGGTCCTTTTGTTGTCATATCATTTATGGATCAGGATCATATCAACTATCAAAACCCAAAGGGGATCTATTCGATGAAACTATCAACAGTATCCATCTCAGAAAGTTCTACACTTGAATCACTAGTGCACGGTTCAAGTCCTAGAGAAATAGTTACCTTGATGAAAACTAGCAAATAAGTGTCTTGGTAATAGAAAAAAGCAAAATACAAAAAAAACCATAAAGTCTGAAAAAGTACAATAAAAACATGTAGCAAAAACTTGGAAACATACACTACATGTGATTTAAACTAGGATTTTCATCTATTAGAGACATGCCATGGTCGTTCACTTTTTCCATCATTTACATTCAATATCATATCATAACAAATGTGGTCATTTCTCACCCTAGCTTGGGGGAAAAATCTTGAACTCACTGGGGGGAATAAACTAGAGCTTAAATAAATAGGAAAAAAAAAGTATGACAAACATAGTAAATACAATGATCAAAGTGAAACCCAATGTTGAGCATACATCGAACATCAGAACATTTCAAGAAATCAATTATGCATATCAAACAATTGAAATCAAAATCAAATCAAGATAAACTTTAGGGGGATGATATTCTTTTGAATTATGATTTTATTGCTATATGCTTCAATGTTCAGTATGTACTTTAATAATTTTTATCATTTCTTTGAAGCAACTCGATGATGTATTGAACTAGAGAAGCTAGGAAGGAGAATGGTATTTTTATTGTCTGTTGTATGTGAATTGATCATTTATTGTGTGAATTGTCACGAGATGTGCTCTGCAAAGTATCACTGATGACATTCCAAATTTAAATAGTATAATGATTAATTCTTGTCTTTTTATCCAAGAAAATCTCAAGTCATCTCGGTTTAATTATACCTAGATGCTTGTGCTCACTTTCAATATAAAAAATCATGAAACTAGTACTCAGGTAATCATCGTCTAATTCATACCATCGATGCTTGTACTCACTTTCAATATTTTAAAGGCTCAATGATGATAAAAAGCATGATAAAATGACTATTATGGTGAAAATTTTTGCATATTTATTTTTGCATGATTACATTAGATTGCATCCATGATAGTTTTGCATTGTAGAGTATTTTATTCCAAAGATGGATAACCAATTCAATTAAACGATGTTAAATTTTCTTATTAAAACGGATTGAGTATACTTGACATTAACAAAAAATCATATTTATCATATAGATGCATAATCATTTCAATAGAGAACATCATTATTATTTCATCATTCAGACATTCCATCATATATTTTGCATCATATCATATTTGTCAAATCATCACATTATAAAATTGCATGAGAAAAACTTTAAATAAAAAATCTCTATGTAGTTGCATTTCATTCATCCATTTATCATATCATAAAGCATACATTAAAAGAAGTATTATTATGATCATCATTGATTCGTACATTTCTTGTATCATATATCTGTATTATTCATCTATCATTGAAACACCACATTCATAATCATGCATAGGGTTACATTGTCATGTAATTAGATAAAAAAATCATCATATATCTATCGATACATATAAATAATGACATACATCATGCATCCATACATCATCATTATTCAAATAATCACTATTGATATTCATCGTAGATAAAGCATCATTAATCATAGCATATCACATGATCATTAAATGCATTCATTACATATGATGTAGATCATCACATAACATATAGAATAGGGAAATTAAATGCATCCATCATAAAACCATATAGAACACATATACATTGATAAATCCACCGCATATCATATAGATCTCAAAAACATATTGTCAAGTATACAATGATGTCTGAAATAAGAGGAGATATAACATAAAAAATGGTTGTGAATAAAAAAATTGGAGTATACATCATGTCTCATATATCATAGGATCACATCATAAAACTATGACCTGCTACCTCCAGATGGTGCAGGAATCTTTGGGCCAGTACCTCCTCCACCAGATGTACCAGGATCTCTTGAATCTCTCCATGGAGGTTGAGTCACACCCTCACTAACAGTCCTGGAATGAGTCCTACCTAATCAAGACTATGCATAACTAACTCTTTGCTCAGAGCATTAGGGGAAATTTACATAAAAAATGGGCCTCCTAAGGAACTCTAAAAAAGAAAAAATTATCTCATATAATACAAATTATTTAAATATAAAAACTATAAATTACTTAACTACATGAGTTAAGTGGGGACACACATTTCTATTATAATTCCTTAAAAAACTGAAGTCCATGATTTTTTAAAAGTGGTAACATATATTTCTATTATAACTTATTAAAAAATTTAAGTTCACTTTCTTTATTATTTATTTTTTATTTAAAAAAACTTGAACTCAAGTTTGGTAACTTATATTTTTATTATAATTTATTAAAAAAGTAAGTTCACTTTCTTTTTCTTGACTATTTATTTTTTTAAATTATTTGTTTTTATTTAAAATGTGGTAAAGTAAAAGTAACTCTAATATTTTATTTTTTACTTAGTATTTTATTATATATATATATATATATATATATATATATGATTTTATAGATTTACATTTATTGAAGAATAAAAATATTTTTTTGAAAATATAAAAATTTCTATTATAGAATTTATGAATATAAATCTAAAAAATGAAAAGAATATTTTATATTTAGAAAGATGAATGAGATAGAATAAAAATATATTTTTTAGAATACAAAAATTAGCCCTTTTCTTAAAGAATAATTTTTTTTTAAAAAAATATAAAAATTAGCCTTTTTTTTAAAGAATATCATTAGCTTTTTTCTTAAAGAATAAAAATATTTTTTTGAAAATATAAAAATTTCTATAATAGAACTTAATAGACCTTAAGAATATAAATTAAAAAACAAAAAAAATATTAAAAATTTAATAAAATGAATGAGATAGAATAATTTTTTTTTTTTTTAAATATAAAAATTTCTATAATAGAACTTAATAGAACTTAAGAATATAAATCTAAAAAACAAAAAGAATATTTTATATTTAGAAAGATGAATGAAATAGACTAAGATATGTAGAGTTAAATTAACCATCATTAGTTAAATCATAAGATTTTAGAAAGTTTTATTTTATAAAATAAATAATTTTATTTTTATTTTGGATGATGTCACCATACAGGTTGATGTCATCTTTTAGTTGATTTTTGATAACTTAAAAAGCTAATGATGTCATCCTTAGGAGGCCCATTTTTTATGTAAATTTCCCCTAATGGGGACTGCATCATGGTATTGGCCCCTATAAAACTCTGCCTCTCTTCCCACGCAGAGAACCTCTCTCATATAATCACCCATGGTGGTACCATCTACTAATCTTTGTAGTCTATCAATTTTAGTCTATGCCTTCTCTACAACCTTTTGGGCTACATCTCACTCTGAAATTGGCAATCTATGCCTGAGCAGCTACCAACTATCCTTGTACTTGCGTAAAAGCCTCTGCATGAGCTTGGGCCTGTGTCATCTAAGTCCGAGTCTTTGCTAATAAAACCTATGTCTATACCAACTTCCCATGTAAGGTCTGTAGCTGCACCTGTAAACTCAAAATCTAATTCTATTGATGTTGTGACGGTACCCCAATATGCACACACTGCTTAGAAGGTGCTACAAGAGATCGCCTCTTACGAGGCATCATAAATTCTCACACATCTAAATCTCCACCTGACTCACCACCACTATCATAATCTCCACCACTATCCTCCCCCTCCTCATCTCCACCACTCTCATCTCCCTCATCATCCCCACCACCACATCCTCCATCATCACCTCCCCCACCATCATCACCTCAGTCATCATCTCCCTCCTCATCATCACTATCCTCCTCCTCCAAAGGTAAGGGCACCGACTCATTCAAAACACTAATCCATGGAAAGGTATGTAATATCAAATATTGTGCATAGTCTACTGTAATAGGTGCCTCAGTAATATCATGATGAATGTCCCAAAATACAGGTTGTAGAGTTTGGTACTCTTGAATGGCGACATCATATAAGAGACAGGGTCCCCAATCTGCAACATCTATCTATCGATGACCATAATGAGCAACACCCTGGGGCATGGCCTGCATGATACCATACTCTCTGAGCACTCTCCTCAGTAGAAATATCTCCAACACCCAATGAGTCTGACCAATTAGTAGAAATGATTGAGTGAGATATGGCATCTGAATATCATCATCATCCTAGTGCTTGCAATAGAGATAACGCCGCCATGTGACAACCTCAACATCGACCAAAAGTGTCCTCTAATGCTCTAACTTACCTATTCTAGGATGAGTAAGATGATTTTTATAAATTTAAACATATGAACTCATGGTTGGTCTCTATCTCACCATCATTGGACGCGTAACAACTATATGTTCCCACACCCACACCTATAATAGAGTAACCCTTGCTGACAAACAACGACCTCGAAGATAGAAAGATGAATATAAATAATTGTAAAGATGGGAAAGCATACACATGCCCCATGCATAGGTGGTACCATGCACAATCATACTCTCGAATGCACAACCCCAACCAACAAAATTTCCCTCTGACCTGCTACCTCCAGATGGTGCAGACATCTCTAGGCAAGTACCTCCCCCACTAGACATGCCAAGATCTCTTGGATCTTTCCATGGAGGTTGAGTCACACCCTCACTAACAATCCTAGAATGAGTCCTTCCTGATTGAGACTACGCGTAACTAACTCTCTACTCAGAGGGGACTACATCATGGTATCGGCCCCTGTAAAACTTTGCCTCTCTGCCCACACGAAGAACCTCTCTCATATAATCACCCACGGTGGTACCATTTGCTAATCTATGTAGTGTATCTGCGATATTCTATGAATTCTCTGCAACCTTTCGGGCTACATCTCGCTCTGCTATCAAATTAGCAATCTGTGCCTGAGTAGCTGCCAACTATCCCTGTACCTGTGCAAGAGCCTGTACATGAGCTTGGGCCTATGTCTGCATCTGAGTCTGATTTTGTGCTAATATAACCTATTTCTATACCAACTACCCCTGTAAGGTCTGTACCTACACCTGTAAACTCACAATCTAAGTCTATTGATGTTGTGACGGTACCCCAATATGCACACGCTACTCAAAAGGTGCTACAAGAGATCGCCTCTTACGAGGCATCATAAACTCTCACACATCTACATATCCACCTGACTCACCACCACTATCATAATCTCCACCACTCTCATCTCGCTCATCATCCCCACCACCACGTCCTCCATCATCACCTCCTCCACCATCATCACCCTGGTCATCATCCCCCTCCTCATCATCACTATCCTCCTGCTCCAATGGTAAGGGCATTGGAAAATTTAAATATAAATGCATTTCAAATCATTGCAATTGCATTTCAATTTCAATTTCAATTTCTCTTCAATTTAAATAACAATATCATGATTTATAATTTCCATTTAAATAATCAATAAAATATATACGTGACCCTTATCGATAACAACATAAGCTCTAAAGCATTTACTTTTTTATTATCTATTGAAAATGAAATGATATAGCCAAATCTAGAGAACAATATTTAACAATATGTTACATGGAAAAAAAACACACACTCTTTTATTGCATTGTAGCCATTTGCAAAGAACTCAAACCATATACAAAAAGTTATTAAATTTTCCTATGTATAGATATGTATATATGTCAAAGTAGATGTAAACAATGTACCTACACACTCTTCCCAAAGTTTATTGCTTTGTGAAAATAAATTTTATTTCTTTGAACCTTTAATAGGCATTCTCCAAATGATATACTATATATTAACTATTGTATACAACATTCAGGCCTTCTTGCTTATTATTTTTTTTCCCTTGTATTGTTGATGTCTATATAAAAAAAAATATATTAAAAAGATGAAACAAAAAACATGCAATAATAAATTATATATTAAGTGTTGTATGAATCATTCAACCCTTTTTTTATCAATCCTTTGTTGTCATATTGTTGATGTCTATGCAAAAAAATTTAGAGATCATGTTGTGTTTTGAGGTCATATAGCTTGTAGTGAACCACTAGCGTTGCAGCTCTCATCTTTTAAAAGAGAAGCCCCAACAATGTCGATGGAGTTTGGCTGTACACAGGTTGATGAACAATCCCCAAGAAGGAGTCTTGTAAGTATGTTCCTTGTTTGGTTTTTTCTACTGACAATTAAGTTGATACTTTTCCATATGCATCCAGTGGAGTATGAATATACTTCATTTGAATTAATAGTTGTTGCCATATATATATTCTAATTAGTTTATATTCAAAATCTTCATGTTTTCTTTTCCTTTCGATTTGCTAGCCATTTGGGAGTCACCTATGTGTTAGGGGAGAAAACATTATAGCTTTCAAATGTCTTGACATTGTTGTTAGCTTCTAGACTTGTTTCACAACCATAAATATCTCATTGCTTCTACTTAGCTAATTGAAATTGGCTTGTAGGATACAAATGTGCATCCAATCTTGGCACAAAATGCAATATGATCTATTGATGTTGGAGATGTTGTTTCATCTCTAGTTATCTAACTATTGTCTTTTCAAAAAATAGGAGGCGATCAAAGCCCAATTGACTGCTACAAAGTTGTCATCTCTGATGGAACCCACATGCAAATAGGTACTTTCCCTGAAAAATTCAATGTCCTTTTGTTTATAGGCATATTGAAAATAGGTTCCATCTTGTTCTTGACCAAATATTTATGTAGGAAGTTGCAGGAATCAAGGTGAGAAATTGTTCTACACTACCTATACTTGTTTTATTGTTTCTATTTAGTGGAGATTGTGTTTACAAGTATTTAATGTTCACTTGATTCTAGGGCGATTGTGATATTGTCCTTAGATGTCAAAATGTCAGATTGCCACCTAATTAGAAAACTGAGATATATATTTAGAGATCAAGAAGAACAAATAGTTGGTTGTGGCTCACCCTCCCCATCCAAATGAGCCTCAACATTTGGGATAAATACATCCCCAAGACAACAAAATACTCCTACAAATATCAGTCCTATTAAAGGGCTCAATGTTTACCAAACCAAATGGACAATAAAAGGTCGGGTAAAAACAAAAAGGGAGATGCATCATTACAAAAAATAGGGGCATGAGGGCCAATTATTCAACTTTTACATTACTGATAGTGAGGGGAAAAAAATATGAATCACTTGTTTTAATGACATAGAAGAATTGCATTATGATAGGGTTGAAGTGGGTCGTACTTATTGTGTCTCAAATGGGTCAGTAAGACAAGAAGATAGGAAATTTAATAAGTTGAAAAACCACATGGAAATTATTTTTGATCAAAACTCAATGTTGAAATGTTGTGTCGATGAGGCCTTTGTGCCAGAGCAGGTATTTAAATTCATCCAAATTAATGAAATTACAAATTTTAGGAATAACAGTTTGATTGCTATTATTGGGATTGTGGTGCATGTGGGAAAGGTATTGACTATACAAAGAAAGGATCAGTTTGAAACAATTCAGATAACTATTAAACTTAATGATTTTTCATCCATTTGCATTGATCTTAATCTATGGGGTTCAAATTGGGAAGTAAAGGGTGATGAGATGGAAATATTGTAAAACCCTCCTTTGGTTGTCATCCTTGTTGTTAAAAATGCATGTGTTAGGTATTTCAATGGAATGGTACTAAAGACAACTGTAGGGACTCTTCTATACATAAATCTTGACATCCCAAAAGCACAACCCTTGGCCCAAAGAGGACATATTGAGCCACTTGTTGTTGAGCCCACTTAGATGGTTCCTCAAAAGGTTGCTTTGGAAAATGGAAGAGTCATCATTCGATATATCTTGGATCACTACCTTGGCTTGCCAGAAACTTTATAGGCTACTCTTAAGGCAAGAGTAAAATCTATAAAAACTGATGCATTCTATTATGCTGAAAGTTTGTTGCAAGCCAATGGTAGACAATGCAAGAAAAAGTGTGAAGAATCCACACAAAACACATGGATCTACCCTAAATTCCAGACAACAATAGGTGATTGTGACTTTTGATATTTATTGCAGCTAAAGAAGTTTTTGTAGACATGTAAAATATACATGCACCTGATCTCGATCTTACTAACATTAGTTTGTCCTAAATCATCTTCTTTACTAATCAATTTAATTAAATAATATTTATTTGATTAAATTCATCATATTCCCTCTCTTAATTAAAGAAATCAAATTTATCTAATTAAGTCATTCTCCTTTATTAATTAAACAAATCATTTTATTTAATTAATCCTCATATCCCTCTTTAATTAAATAATTCATCTTATTTGATTAAATCCCTAAATTCTTCCTATTAAATTGAATAAATTAAACCTTATTTAATTTAATCTAATATTGTCCCCTTTAGTAAATAAATCAAATCATTTCTTCACAATTCATGATTTAAATTAACTCATAAATTCAAGTCAAAGCTGTCACATCCCCTAATATCTCTTTAAATTAATTAATCTTTGATTGATTTAATCCTAAACATGTCACATTCTCTAGAGAATGCAACTTGCACAATAAATCAATTACTTTGATTTATTAAATCTCCTATTTTCCCTCACATGGCATAAAAAGGGAATATTCCTCCAATTCAAAAATCCCTCCAAAAGGGATGGGTACTTCCAACAAGGCATTTAATGCCTCTTACATGTCATTGGCATTGAGCCAAGTGACATTAACTCCATTTCCCTTCCCTCTAAACATGTCACTTTCAAATTTCAAATTTGAATCTCATAGAATTTATCATGCAGATTGACCAAAATGTGCTCATTCCTCCTCCAATCACATGTGGACAAGTGGCCTTCTCTCATTGGTTGGTCTTTTATCCCACATTCACCCAAATCCTTCAATCTTCCATTCCTCAAATCTATAAATAGAGGCCTCCTTTATTGCAATATCTTCCACAATTTGAATGCAAAGTTACTCTCCTCATATTGAGAGCTAACTTTATCCATTTCATATCAAGTGTTCATAATTTTATTGTTTCATAGCTAGGTTATGCCAAAATCTCATCAAGGAGTTGCTGTTAGAAACCAAGATCACCTATCACATGAAAAAGACATGCAGAACCAAAGAAGATGTTCTGTAAACCTCAAAGTAAAAATGCATTATTGAGAATCAATTATTACAAAGAGATCGATCCTTATGAAGGAGATCAAGAAACCCTAAAAGGGAAACCCTAAATGAAACCCTAGTGTGCACACCTAATAATTAATCAATTATTGATGTGCCTAATTTTAGCTTAAGAAACTAAAGCAATAAGTGACTTAATTAATTAATGAGTATGATATAATTAATTAAGTGTAATAACTTATTACTATAACACTCCCCCTTAAGATGAACTTAGGAAGGAGCTAAAACACTAGAAGAAGATGCATGCAAGCAAGGATGGGTCCCAACAACTAGGCTTGATCAGGTAACCATTTAGAAATGCAAGAAAGAGGTAGAGAAGGAAAACTCAGTGGGAAAAACCCCCCTATAATGAGATGACATGCTGCAAAGAAGCACTAGAAGAGCACTATAGAGTAATATTGGAACCACAATCTGGCAAGCAAGGAAAGATACTTCTATCTACAAGAAACCATATCGGAATCATAATGATGCAACAACAAACCCAATGCCAGGAGATCAAGAAAACCTAAAATTAGGAAACCCTAGTGTGCACACTTAATAATTAATAAATAATTATTAATGTGCCTAATTTTAGCTTAAGCAACCTAAAGGAATAAGTGACTTAATTAATTAATCAGTATGATTAAATTAATTAAGTGTAATAACTTATTACTCTAACAACTACAACTATCACCAAATCATCAAATAGCTTATTAAGGAGTTGGGAAAGGGCCAATTTCTACACATAATTGGCACCAACTCCCCCATGAGATTAAGTGTTTGCATTGCTTAATTAGGATTTCATTTATCTTCTATGTTTTGTTCTTCCTTTTCCTATTATTTAGCATTGCAAATGGATATCATGGGGAATCCTTGTTCTAACTTGCATTTTATCTAACATTGTGTTTATTTTCCATGTTTGTGTAGGTATAGGATTGGGGTTCATAGTTTCCAAAGATCTTCTCATACACTAGCACCCCCATTCTCATAAAATGGTATAAGATAAGACGGAGAAATTAAAATAGCTTAGTCTTTCATATTTTTATCGACCAGCTTTAGGTCTTGGAAAAACTCCCATAATCTACCCACATCTTGGTTGTTTGTGGGAACATCTTATACTTTTTTGTATGACCTACCTCAAATCTTATGTCCACAAAGTTTCTAAAAACATAAAACAATAAGAAAAAAATTGAAGGTACAACTATAAAGGGGTTATTTTCTTTTGGCCTCCTCCACCTCTTATATTTCAACATAGCATGGAATTATAGTTACATAAAATAAAATTAAACAAATGGAAGTTTATAGGGGCAAAGGATCCCAAGTATATGCTAGGATAAGATAGATCTAATGAATGGAAATAGAGGCATACAATTCTTCTTTAATACCTCCACCACAAATATATGAAATGAAAGGTCTCCTCCCTACTTGGTAGTGATAACCTCCTCCACACACAACCCTTAAAAGTTATGAATAGAGGAATATAATCTTTGAAGAAGTCAAATTCCTCACAATAGAAGAATTTGATCATACTTTTCCAATGATAGCATTTTGAGAAAACCTTAGGTTAAATGAATAATTCCTAGCTAAGTTCTTTAAATCATGTCCAGCCATATAAGAAAAGATCACTGCTATGTGTGCTTGGATACCATGGAGAAAGGCTCTTTGGACTCTTTCATCAATCAAGGTATTGTTAAATTTTAACACCTAAAAGTGAGAATGAAGAATATTTCCTAGGATGGTGGCCAATTATGCTTCTCAACACCTAGATTACAAAATATTTGTCAATATCATTGCCATCACAATTAAACCTATTGCTTGAGATATATTCATATAGGTAAAATTATTGGTTTTCTTGATAGTAGATACATTCTAGACAATTCAATCCTCGCATCAGAGATTGTTGAATGGGCCCAACAAAATACTCATGATGCCCTTACTATTAAGTTAAAACTTTGACAAGGCATATAATTGCATCAAATGTCCTTTCATTTATAAAAGGATTAAATGGATTTATTTGTAACCCTTAAATTATTATCACACATTCATCTCTTTTTTAATGTGTGATTGCACAATAGTGTGTCCCACTTGTGGGATGAGGCAAAAAAATAATCCCAAAATTTCAAAATTACAAAATACTAGTTGAATGAAGAACCTTCATTTGAAGGTGATGTCATCATGACCTTTGAATGAAGAACCTTCATTCAAAAATGATACCATGTCAAGACTTTCAAATGAAGGTATTTTTATTTTAAATATTTCATGTCCAAAATGCTTTATAAAAGGAACCTTTGCATTAAGGACCTTCAAATGAAGACCTTAATTCAAAGGTCCTTCATTAGAAGATCCTTCATATGAAGGTTCCTTTAATGCCATCCCATTATATTTGTTAGAGTTGTTGGAGATATTTTTGTTTCAAAGTAGAGATTGGACCATCAAATAGTTTCACCTTGACTCTACCAAAATATCCATCAAATTGATAAACCTTGACTTAACAACCACAAATTCACAAGAAAATTACCCCTGTTAGCCCTAGGGCATCAATTCAATGCCAATTTTCTTGCTTTAATAGACCCCTAAATGAAATGAACCTCTCTCATACCATGTTTCACACCAATCCACTGAGTTATAGTTGCAAGACAGTGGGTGGATTGGTGGATTTCATTTCTATTTAGCCCTCAAACCCTTACACAGGCAAAATAGGGCAATCCCTAAATTTGATTGTTTTCTCCCACAAAATAGTGATTTAGCACTTCAAAACAAATGAAAATGAAAGGGAACACATATATTTATCTACACCAATGATCTTAGAGCATTTCAAACTTGTACGGATCCATACAACACAAAAGAACTTCAGAAAAATAGTAAAAACATAGAAAATTGCTTCAAGAATGTGGTATTTGATATGAAATTTTGGTATCAACTCCTCCAAAAATTGAAAAAATTGCAATGGGATGGGAATATAATATGATAGAAGTGGGATAATAAATGCATCATTTGAAGCATCAAACCAATATGCAAAGATGAAAGAAAGTGCTAACCCCTTAAACTGAAAAAAGTTTCTTTTAACTTTAAGTTTGTTGGGTAGCCAATTATTTTAAGTTATCAAATCCTACTATCATACATAATGAAAATGTTGTTGTTTCAAATTACTATGAGCACTAACTTTCACTATTTGAAGATTTTGAAACCTTTTCATAGAGAACTAGAACATTGATGCAACCACTCATCCTACTTTAAAACATACCAAAAGTCTCCTAGCAATTAGACATAGGAAGATTTAAGATGACTTAAACTTTTATTTCCAAATAATAAACTTATGATGACTTAACCAGGCCTAGTACACACTCCCTCCCCATTAACCACTTATACATATGGAAATTAAATGTAAATTTTCTACTATTTTTAGTCATGTAGGTGTCTAATAAACCACTTGGTGGTGTTTCCCTTCAAGTTTATTTACTTGAATGAAGAGAAAAACTCCTTTGATTACAATTAGAGAATAATTTGAGGCCTTGGCTATGTAGCTAGTGGACCATAGTCACATTTAACACTTTTTACAAAGTTTAGGAGTTAAAAGGTTAAGTAGATTTGATTTGTGATGGAAACATTTGGATGGTAGTAACAATAACTTGTAATCTATCAAGACTTGACTACCTTATAACCTATCAAATTCTAGCGATGAAATGATAGATTAATCATAATGTCATCTTGCGATCACATCACCATGAAATAACTTCATCCAACATCCTTATGAGTTTAGGTACCACCAAATAGGTATTTTTTAGATCTTTCTTCCTCGAGCGAGGAAAATTCAAGAAGAGAAGAGGAAAGCAAGACGTGTAGTAGGTCTAAAAGAGGGAGATCAACTAGAGGTCAAAAGATTGGAAGAAAATTTTGTAAATGCATGGAATTTTTTCTTGTTGAAGGGGGGTCATGTTCTTATGATGATGAGAGCATAGGCGACATCGAGGTGCCCTTGAGGTACAAACATCTATGAAAAAAATGGGTACCCAAGGAACTTCCTCCAATAAACACTCATTTTTGTGTCAACGAGAGGATATATCACATAGCACCATAGTCATTACATGGTTTGGACCCATTTTGCATGGATGAAATAAAGGTCTGTTATGAAAAATTTATTGAATTGATGGAGTATGTCGGACCCTATTATAGTTACAAAGATTGGATGTAGCTGGTTCGATAAACACGAAGTATGCGTAGGTATGCACTGCCAGCAAATTATATACAGCTAAAAGATAAGTAGAAAAATAAAGGAGTGGCTATGTACAATGACAGAAGGCCAAAAGCATCGGGGAATATTGTAGGGTTTATAAATAGTACATGACTTGGGTCAATAAATAAGCAACCCAATTGCATATTCGAGGTGCACGAGGGAAACTGTGTATTCGTATGTGCCATAAAATCAATAACTTTAGGGGAAGAGTTACTAATTGATTACAATTTGAATCGCTTAGATACAAAAATGGCTACTATGGGGGTAGTACGTACTATATACTATTTTACCCAACCTCCAATTAATGAATCCAATATACCATTTAATTATTATGTTTTTTTCCCGTCAGTCTATTGGTTTCATTTCGATAATATTTTTTTATATTTAATTTTTGTCACAACGGGACATTGATCATACGGGGAAGGCTCTGACCCAGAGCACAAATCACAATGCATCTTTAGGTGCTTCTACCCAATAGGTTTACCTCATTGTAATTGTACAAATTAGATACGAGCAAAATGTTTTATTATTATATTTTCTTCATAAGTTTATTGGGTTAATTTCAGTGATTTTTTTAGTGGCTAATATTCGCCAATTGGCTAATAGTTGAAATTTAGAAATCCACAATTGGCTAATAGTTCGAGCTTAAACGTGATGCGAATCGCCACATTTTTACAAAATTTTATTTTAGTATTATTTAAATCACCAAATAATTGATTTTATTAAAAAATTTGACTCAAAAATTCGCCACAATATTCGATACATGATTAGATCAGATTTGCCTAAATTTTATAAGTTATAGTAGAAATCTATATTAATTCACCAATATTATATCATAACTATTAGTTTCTTTAGGACCATACTTCCAATATTTAGTTTCCACCATTGATTTATAATATAATCTAATGGCCCTTGTTGTATTCCACGAGATAAAATATACCCACGATCTGTAATGCTCATGGGGCCCACAATTTTAGGTCTCATGAGCATTATAGATTATGGATAAAATTTACCTTACAGAGCAGACTGAGGGTCATTAGATCAATGATCTAAAAGAAACTTTAAGAACCATGAGAATTACAGATCATGGGTACATTTTTGCTTACAAAATACAATAAGGGCCATTATATTATAATTTAAAACAATGGTGGAAAGAAAATGTTATAGTCTACCCATTCAACCCATTTATAATTTTGATGATCAAGCCCCTAATTTTCCATGGGAATTATTTTAGATTGGATAGGTTCGCCATCATAATTAATGCATTTTTTATTATTTTCAAGATTCGCCAAAATTTTCTACAAAATTTTAGTGTTGTAAAAAAATAGCCAATAAAATTAATATTTTTTTCAAAAAAAATAAAAGATTCACCAATAGAATTTAATATTTTTTTCTAAAAAAATTAAAGTTTCGTCAAGATTTTATATCTTTTTTAGAGGGGGGTTTCTTAAAGTTATCACTGGTTAATTTTGATAATGTTTTTAATATTCTTTTTGCAGTTGGTTGATTGGGGAAAGGCACCAACACTAGTAGAGGAGAGCATCCATGGGGAGGTGCATTCACTATTATGCAATGATGACATCACATATTCCACAAACCTTGTGGATATGATGAGGAAGACCCAAAAAATTAAATTCATAAATCCTTTAGTTGATATTCATAGTGCCTCAAACAGATGAGATAAGAGAAAGGGTTACAATATTGACTGAGAGAGTTTAGAACTTGCAAGGAAAGTGTCATGAGATATTTAATTATAACATAAGTTCATTCATATTTTTATATTTTGTACTCTTTTATGCCATGATCAAGGTACTCCAATTGTTTCTTGGGGAGTAGGGTTTGGTAGAAGTGTCGATCCTAATCTTCCTGCGCATACATCACATCATCTAACCCCATCATCTGTGCCTATATTTTTGATTGATATGTGGGAAACACATACCATGTAGGCACTGGGTAGTGCACCCTCTGGCAAAAAACACATGCTAGGACATGCACCAAGACATGTACCTGGGGATGCAAAGGCAACTAGTACTGGTGATATTTCAGAAGCATTTCTTGGATCTTCCCGTATTACTAGTACAAGAACATTTTTGGTCACATTTGTGGTGATTGAGGATTTCGTTCCCATAAAGATAGAGAAGGTCCCAAGTACTTTAAATTTTTTTAATTATTGATCACTCTCTTTAGACTAATGATCCCGTGATCATTTTGTAGGAAATGATATTTTTTATAAACATCTAAGTGATATTACATTGGAGCTCTTTGGTCCCACCATACGTACATGGGGGAATGCCCAAAATAAAGATTTGAAAGCTGAGATCATTAACCATTGATTTGTTCTCTTTAGTGATAAAACATTCAACCAAACCAAGGTCCTTAAGAAAGTTGGTACCTATCTAAAGTATGTGAGGGACCAATATAGGTCACATTTAGCGAAGAACAGAAAGTACGAGTGTCCCCCCATGATTCTAGAGAGGGAGTGGAAGGACCTGGTGTTGGATGGAAAGGAGAAGGCTGAAAAGAAAAAAAGGATAGACACCACCAGGCCAAGGAAGGTATGTGATACTATCAAAAATGTAATTATATACTGATTACACTTTATTTTTACATAATCTAACATATTTCAAACTTTTCATAGGCTGCCCGACACATTAAAGGCAACAAAGGAAAGACTAGAAAAAATAGGGCAACACAAAATTGGCTCTAGTGGTTATGTCAAATTAGCTACACAAATTGTAAGTATCAATAATTGAAATATTGCATCCAAATATTAAATTTCACACAATTTTGGTTTTATCACACCATAGAAGCAAAATTCCTGATCTTATGCAAAATTATAGGGCTCTGAATTCAACATAGTGCCCATAGAAGAGGACTTGAAGATTATCTTCCAGCAAGGCTATGGAGCCCTAGTTGAATTCCTAAGAGTCAAGTGACTGGGAAAACACAATCTTCCACTACATCCAACACATAGGTAAATAAACTCAATAAAGTTTATTTAAAATTGAATACTTGTGTATTCTATTCAATATTAATTTCCACCATAAAATAATTATGTGCCTATTTGTTCTAAATAAATGAGCAATGATAATACTGCACATGGCATTGGAATGTAACCTAGCGAGGGTGGAGTACAACCTACATATGAAGGTCATGGTGTGCATCCCACTACTGGATGTATTCATGTGCTATATACAAAACACAATATGGATTAATAAAATTAAACATCTTTAATTGCATTTGGTGTATTAATTAATGTAACCTTTCATGTTTCAACTTTAGATCATGTAGAACGTGATCAACATGTTGAGCATGATCAGGCTAGAAAAGATTAGGAACATGATGTGGCCCCATCAGGTAAAGAGGACCACTCTAATGTTCTTTTAAACATATTTAATTGTAATTGGTGTATTAATTAATGTAACCTTTCATGTTTCAACTCCAGATCAAGATTTGGAGGGTGTTCAGCATGTTGAGCATGAGGCTATAAGAGAAGATCGGGAACATGATGTGGCCCCATCAGGTAAAGAGCACCACTCTAATGTTATTTTAATTAATGAAATACTTGTAAAAATAATAATAAAATATATCAATTTAACATTTATTTTCTATTGTAGTAGACCCCCCCTTGCAACGGTGTCCACGTCGTGATTACATGACTAGGCATATATTAAGATGATGAGTAGAGCTTAGAAAAACTGAAGGGGGGAGAAATGATTTACCAAATGATACTCCACTTCATCTTTTTTTAGCTGCAAAAAAGAAAAAAGAAAAAGTGATTGTAATCATATTATGACAACCATATTTTTGATAATATGTAAAAACTGAAAGAATGAATGTCATATGTTATTAATGGATGAATGAATGAATGTGAATATGTTAATGAATGAATTTTATATGTTAATGAATGAGTTTTATATGTTATTAATGGAGGATGAATGAATGAATGTTATATGTTATTAATGGATGAATGAATGATTAATATTATATGATTGGGTATGGGGTATTGAGAGTGATGTGAAGGGGGAGGGGCCAAATGAGCTTCCACCTTCATGTGGTTGGCCCTGTTAAGTAGAGAATATTAAAATATTCTCAAAACAAAGAGAAGTTCAATAAGGTAATGCACTTTTCAATATAAGAAATGCATCGTTTGAAGCATCAAACCAATATGCAAACATGAAAGAAAGTGCTAAATTTTCACTATGAACATTGTGTTGTGTGTGGATTTGGTTTCAAAGCTCTGTTTCTTTTATTTTTAGTGGTGACATAACTCTAAAATTTGACTTTTGTGCATAAGAGGTTAGTGGAAAATTTGAATTCTTTAAAGGGTTTAGAGGCTTGATTGAGATAAATACATGGATATTTGGATCTTGTTGTTGATGGGAGGCTTGCACTTAACCATGAAATTTTGTACCATCTGTAGGTATGCAAAAATTTCTCTACTTACATTCATTCAACTTACTATAATATAATATCTGACAAAAATCTCCTTTTCATTATACTTAGATGGATTTTCATGCCCTGTTCCAAAGCATGTGTTTTAGAACAGGCAAGAAGGATGTTGGAAAGGGTTAAGGAATTTTTCTTTACACCTACCAATTGCATAGTTTACTTCATTCATCCAGCATATTACCAATGTGTTTCAAAATTGTTGGAATCATATCCTATAATTATAGAACTAGTAAAATTAAAATATGTAAGTTTCAAATATGGCATTACATATCTTTCTATGAATTTTTGAAAGAAAATATCAAAATGGAGAAGTATTAACAAAATAATCTGCATAATTTCTAAGAGATCAGGGAATTTTTTTGTAGAGTTATCTTGAATATATCTAAGAAAAAAGTAACTTATAGAGATTGAAGCAAAATATCGGTAGTTTAAAATCACCAGTAAACACATCTTAGTAGGATCTCAATTCAAGAGAACTAGGCCCACTATCCATTAGCCAATAAAACAAATAAAATCAATTCATAATATTATTCCGTTCTAATAGGGTTGACTGGTTGTTTGTTTCTTTTTGATTGTTAGGAAGTCATCAATATATACTTGGTTTTCCCATCTTCTCTTGCCTCATAGCCAGAGAGTTCCTACAAAAGGCATAAAAGTAACCTTAAAGATTGACAATGGCAATGAGTAGAAGGTCAATATAACTTAATGTTAATTGTGTATGATTTTATTTGTTCAAGACCAATTTAGATTCATTTTATGCCCACACTACTTTTATTTACATTTATGTTTTGCTAATATCCATTTTCCTTTACATTCATATTCTTCTATACATATTGTGTTTACAATAATGTTTTCCTTAATTTAATACAGGGGAGAGGACCCAGTACTTGAGCATGTTTCAATAGTTGTGATAGTAGTGGTTTATATAGTGCCCAACCCTAATTATTTAATTCTTCTTACAGATCCAATTAATACATTCCAGTTATAGTAATTGATTATAAGGATTTAATTTTTACTTGATTGTGATAAACTTAGATTTTTGGGCTTGTCTTATAGGTGCTTGTTTAGATTGGTGAGGATTGTTTCTTGTTCTAAAAATATTTTTATTTGTTAATGCTAAAATTACATAGCTGAATCAAGGGGTAGAGGTTGTCCTCTTCAACTGGAATAAGAAGGAGAGTCAAAAGTGGAAGATCCATCCCCATCTGTAAGTTTCATGTGTAGCTGCATTGTATGGAATTATTTTTCTTGGGTATTACTTAAATTTAAAATTTTGATTATCTAGTAAAATTCATGTTTCCATAGAGGTTTTGGAGGCTTTATCTCACAATTCAAATTGCTTGTGTCACTACATTTTTCTATTCAATATAATATGTATCTCAAGGAGGATATGGATCTGGTTCTTCATACCATCAAATTAATGAAGAGGAGCCTCAATGCCATGCTATTAGGATTTACTATGAAGCTAATCCAAAGTTTTTCATTGTTTCTTGAGGCCATATTGTAGTGATTTCTCTAGGAAGCCCACATGATCCCCATTAGGTATCTTCTTTTTGTAGTCTCTAAATTTCTTAGAATAAATCAACAACTAGTTTGTCTAAATGTGGCTCCTTGTTTACACATTAATATCTCTTTTGGAAGCAATGGATCAACGTGGATTCATGGGGTCTTAAAGAGAAGACTCTCAAACATGGAGATCAAGAGTGGGACCAGATAAAACCGTTCATAATCATGCTCATATTGTTTTATTGACTGTTTAAGAGCTAAGTATTCTGGATAACATTCTGTATTTTTTTATTGAATTTCTAGAGTGAGAATAATTTTGGGTTTGCAATCCTATTTTTTAGTATACTAGCTAAGTATCCAAGATGCACTGCAGGTACTTTTTCTCACCAAATTCCTTAGTTTCCATACAATTATATTCTAGTGTCTATTTTAATATCCACTAGTTTGATTTTTTCTTTTTTAGAAAAATTAGAATCTAGTTCGTAGGTTGTGCTTGCTTTGCAAATTTGTAAGATGAGTTTCTTGTATTCAGCTACATAGTACTTTCCTTTTTCAATAAAATTTTATGCAATGGAGTTCAGATTTTAGGATTAGGTTGCTAGTTTCTTTTTGAGTAATAATTTAAAAACTTATTCATTGTCCTTTACAATGTATATGACTATCTTGCAAACTGTCCTTTTATATTCATGAATTTCTTTCAACTTATCAAAGGATGACCGTGTCTTAATTAAAAACTTTGTTTGATGGTTGTCCTTCATATGAATGTCTCAATCTTCTCTTTAACAACATTATGTTACTTCACTATTCTATCATACCTCTAATTTTTTGCAATAGTGTCTTCAACCTCTCTATATTTTCCATGATGAATTGTGTGTTACTGTGTCAGCACTTCCTTGACCATGAGAATGGAAAATAAAGCAATTGATCTTAAGCAAACTTTCTCATTCAGACAATTGACAACTTTGACCTTAAATGTTGAGAACCTTTTCTATTGAGATTAAAACATCTCCACTGATTTTAAGCATGCACATTTTAGATATGCTTTAGTAGCACGCCAATTAATATATTAAGGTTGCATTAATATATTAAAACATTCATAATCTTCTTTCGGCCTCTCTGAATGTGACAAATAGCACCTTCCCATGATATCATGATCATCCAATACTCTATGGTGGGGTCATCATAGGATGGTGAGGAGCGACTGAGATTTAATGCATTATCATCAACGCCCATGATAATTCATCTTTCTGCAAAATATAAATGATTTTATCTTTGACCTTATATGTCCAACACCTTTTCTACTGAGATTATAAAATCTCCGCCGATTTTAGGCATGTGCATTTTAGATCTACTTTAGTAGCATGCCAATTAATATATTAAGGTTGGCTTAATATATTAAAACACTCATAATGTTCTTTCGACCTCTTCGAATGTGACAGATGGTGCCTTTCAATGATATCATGATCATTCAATAGTCTATGGTGGGGTCATCACAAGATGGTGAGGAGCGGCTGAGATTTAATGCCTTATCATCAATGACCATGATAATTCACCTTTCTACAAAATATAAACCATTTATTAAAACCTCCAACGAATTTGCTATACATGCGATGATATTTTTGTCACAATTTCAACACACCTAAACCAACGAAGCACCAAAACCTCCGAAGAAATTGCTATACATGCGACAAACATTTGGTGATTGTGCAATAAATGTTTAGTGATTGTTCGTTGAAATCATGACAAAGTTTGTGTCAATTTTCCAATGAACACCAATTCCATTTTCCATGGCGATGATCGACGATGTTGGGTCATACTTTCAATGTATAAAAGTTGATCTAAATTATGACAAAAAAATAGACAAAATTCATATGAGTGTTTCGTAGGTATTTCGACAATAGTTTGTCGAAATATCGATGAATAATTGTCATAATTTGGAGTCTAGTACAATAGTGATTTAGGTTGATTATGATTGGAAGTATGCTTATTATGCTTAGTTAATTGATAAAACCCTAGAAAAGTGAGAAAGTGTGTTACAACAATTTACAACACCTTTCCAAGGTACCATTAAAATCCTTTAGTTCACAAAGGCCCAAGACCTAATGTGAATGTGTTATCCACATTACAATAATAAATCAATGCAATATGAAGCCAAAATATGCGAGGACCCAAAAAAGTGTTAAAATGTCAAAGAAGGTATTTTTTTACACTATATTTAGCCCCCACTTTAGTGAGAGGATGAACATGCTTCAAACTCACAGTAAAATAGAAAAACATGCATCAAGAGGGGTTCCAATCTACCAATGCTAGCAAGATGAGATGGAGAAGATCAAGAGGGATGATCGAGCCCCTAAGAATAGTGACAAGGTGAATCATACACTTCCAAAGACAAAAAAGAGAAAAAAAATAAAAGTGATTCAGATCAAGATTTGATAGTTTGTCCATCCCAATGTGGATCAGATCTAGGCTATTTATTTGAAAAAAATGCATACTCACTCTGAGGTGATGGAACTCCTTGTTGTCCATTATGTGAAAAGTCCTAAAATGTGAGAAACATACACTCATGGCCGATATGTACTCACACACACACGTAAGTGGCTATAGGTAAATTCATGCCTCAGATTAGCCTTCCCTCTCAACCATACCAAAGCTATACCTCTTGATAACTTCAATAAGGTGCCACACAAAAATGATTTTTAAGCCTCATGAGACAAGCAAAAATTTGTATGCTTTGAGTTCATGAACAAACCAGATGGCTCCACAGGCATGCAAGCTATATTATGCAAGGTGGCCATATAGCAAAAAATAAAAAATAGGAAATGTTCAAAGGATTATTGCTTAGTTCATACGAGGTCCTTAACTTAGGGAACATTGTGACTAATGCCTTTAAGAGAAGACCAATCAAATAATAGAAGATTCACAACTTAGGAAATACATTGTGTTGCATCAAGCCACTAAGAGGAATGCAATATGCTAAGAGAGATCATTATCATGGAGTAAATTACACCCAATTTCATCCAAAAAGCAAAAAATACATTGTACATGAAGCAAGAAGGCTGCACCAAGAACCATGAAAAAGAGAAAAAAAGCAAAAGAATAATGTTAATGCATGCTCCCACTTTATAGAAATTGTTAAACACCATATTGTGAGCAATTATTTTTAAGTAGAAAATGATAAATGCAATCAAAACATGAGATCCAACTTAGAAATCCCTATGCCAAGTCACATGTTTCCAAATAAAGGTATATCATGTAAGAGAAAAGAAAAGAGAGGGGTTGCCGACAAAATCAAAACACCAAAAACATAAGGGGTCTATGGATTTGGGATTAGTATGTTATTTTTTGCAATGTTTTTAGAGAGCTTGGAACTATCATCATCCCCCAAATACACATAGAAATGGAGGAATGACATAAAGAGAGTGAAAACAAAGAAAAAACTTTTAGGCTGACATGGAAGAGACATGAATGTCTCGACGCCTTACATCATCCCCAAAAGGAAAACACAAGACAAATGAAAAAGAAAGAAAGGAAAATGAGAAGCTTTTGGTTCAACATGGAAGAGACATGAATGTCTCGATGCCTTGTGTCATCCCCAAAAGGAAAGCAAAATAGAAAGATAAATATGAAATGAAAAGGAAAGAAGAAAATAAATCCTTTTGGGTCAACATGAAGGATACATGAATGTCTCGATGTCTTGTGTCATCCCCAAAAGGAAAAAAATAGAAAAAGATGAAGATGAAAAGTGAAAGAGATGAACGACATAAAGAATAATGAAGGTACAAATAGAGGAATGTCACAAAGAGAGAAAATAGAACGTCACAAGGGGTCACATCATGCAGATGCAATCACACAAAGAAAGTAAAAAATACTAGTAAGGAAAATGTAAGTCAACCTATGAGTAAGTCATCTGCCTCCCAATCATAGTATGTGTATATCAAAGGTGGGAAACTAGCCAAAGAGACAAGAGAAAGTGTCATATTAGGAGAAGCACTAGGTTCAACACTCATTATAGAAGATTTGTTGTTTAAGCTCAGGGAAGAGGAAAACAATGTATTAAGTTCATCTTGTACCTCTTTGTCAAATTTTGCAACCTCGTCATCATCATCATGTAGGTTGATCACAAAAGGAGGTCAAAGAATAATTTTCATGGAAGAGTTCAAATCTTGTTGTGGAGGACGCATTGAATTGTCATGCTTCAACTAGGGAGGAGTGTCATCATGCATTGACTTAATAAATTTTGGATCTTGATTTTCTTTGTTTAACTCATCATGTAACTTGTGAGCAAGTGCATGACGTCTATGTCTACACTCCCTAGCACCTTTATTTCTTTTAGTGTCAATACTAGGAGTGGGATGAAATGAGTCTTAAACTTCTTCTCACTATGGTATTAGCAATAGGACACTAAACATTCATGCAAAGGCTACTAAATTTAGGGTGAGTGCAAATGAAATGTTAACTAATAAGAATGAAATGCCTATAACTAAAATTTTGGAATGTAAAACTAAAATATAGAAGTAGAAAATAGAAACTCATAAAATGAACTATCATTGGCAGAAAATGCAGTGTAAAATATGCAATGGGACTAATTCTCCCAAGGTGGTGAATGAGTCGAGGTATTAACTTTTTTGAAAATTTTAATAATTTTTTAATAGAATTTTATGATTTTTATGTTTTTTGATGCAAATATGAGATGCAAATGTAGAATTTTACTTATTTTAAATGAAATTAAGTGAAATAATGCAAGCTAAATGAGTCTTTCACTAATGCAAGAATTGAAACCCTAGAATGAAAATTAACTAATGCAAAATGTAATGCAATGGTAATGCAAGCTACATCTAGGATGTAAATGCACCTTGAATCAGAATTATATTGCTCTAAATGTAGGTTCACAAAAATGAAAAGGTTAAAATAGGGCATGTTTCTTTCGCTTCTAGGGTTTTTGACCTAAAATGAAAAATGCCAATTTTCATGCCCTTTTCACTCAAGAACAAGCCCTTGAGATTTCAATGCAAAGGAGATTGAAATTTGACAAAGGGAATGTTCTAGGAGATTGAATTATGTCTAATGAGGGGTCCACAACCAAGTGTAAACTTGAAAAAAAAGATGTGAAAGATAGTGTGATATTTAGAATGACCTAGAAATATAAACAAAATGCATTAAAAAGTTATGAGACTGGAAGTGTGCATCTGGAAGACTGAAGAAGGAAGAATTGAGATTTGGATCACTAAAAAATTTGTTGTTTATGTTGAGTGGGACTCATTTTTCAAGCTGGATGAATCAGTATAATTTTTAATAAGATGTGTTGTAACAGGTTTCAGCCAAAAGGGTATCTAGATCTGTAAAAACCTTTGTTAGGCCTGTATAGTGGGAGTCATTTGCCGATAGTGGAAAATCAGTCAACTTTTACTTTTTTGGTAGTTCAGAACTAGATTATGTGTCTCTTGGTCTGCTCTAAACTTTTTGACTTGTCTTTTAATCTGAATCAGAAAAATACCACCTGTAGGTCTTCTCCAAGATTCTCCAAGGTTGAATGACAACTTTGACAACTTGACATATTTTCTCCAACTTTTATCCTTGAAAAATATACAACCTAGATCTATAAATCACACACAAGAAGAGAGAAAGGTGTTGTGGGGTTAGAGAATAGGGGTTCCTTGACCAAACCCCTTGTTGGTAATTAAACCTTGAAATGAAAGAAAATATAAAGGGAGAATGATGAATGAATAAAAGATAATGTTGCATCTCACAAAACCATAGCAATAAGGTGTTCTAATTATTCTTGAAATGGCAACAAGGGATGTGGTCTTTGATTCTTGCTTGATAGTAATAGATCTTGAATTTAATACTTGCTTGAATCATGGACTCTACACCAAAATTGTTAGCACAATAACAAACATGAAGAATGTGATCTTTGTCATGATGATTGGTGCTTGAAGAATGCTCTTGAATGCTTGATAATATACCCTTGAGTGCCTTGAATTCTCTTTCTCAAATGCTCTTGTGAATTCAATTTTCTTTAAGGATGAGTACTCGAATTCTTGGGAGCCAAAATGAGAGAAACAACCTTGTATTTATACTCAATTATCAAGAATTCCTAATATTACAACACTACAAGCCAATATCAAATCTAGGAGAATAAAATCTTGGTAGAAGCTTCATTTAAATTCAAATTTTGGTCACACATGACTCATTATCCCAAGTAAGCAAATGAGTCCCATCACACATAATGTATGGGACCAAAAAAAAAAGTGTCTATAAATGTGTGAAACCTGCATCGATGTCACAAAGCCCTAGGTGGGACTCATTTGCTCAAGGTGGCGAATGAGTCCCAAACACTAAATCTAGGCCACACAAGTGAGCAACACCTAAATTATGAATTTTTCTCGATTGGTGTCAAGATTATCCTCAAAAATATGCAATAAATGAGGCTTGTGGATGCAAAATAAGGCCAATTAAAGCATAAGAAATCCCAATTATTAATGACAAGCATAGAGGAATGTGGAAGTGTGTAAAAAAAATTTACAACACTCAAAATAAGGAAAGATTTAGGTTGATTATGATTGAAAGTATGCTTATTATTCTTAGTTAATTGATAAAACCCTAGAAAAGTGAGAAAGTGTGTTACAACAATTTACAACACCTTTGCAAGGTACCATTAAAATCCTTTAGTTCACAAAGGCCAAAGACCTAATGTGAATGTGTTATCCACAACACAATAATAAATCAACCCAACATGAAGCCAAGAACTACAACAAGGACCCAAACAAGTGTGAAAATGTCAAAGAAGATATTTTTGTACACTATATTTAGCCCCCACTTTAGTGAGAGGATGGACCTGCTTCAAACTCATAGTAAATTAGAAAAACATGGATCAAGAGGGGTTCCAATGTACCAATTCTAATAATATGAGATGTAGACAATCAAGAGGTATGATCAAGCCCCCAAGAATAGTGACAAGGTGAATAATACATTTCCAAAGATGAAAACGAGAAAAGAAATAAAAGTGAGTCAGATCAAGATTTGATAGTGTGTCCATCCTGATGTGGATATGATCTAGGATATTTATCTAAAAAAAATGCATACTCACTCTAAGGTGATGGAACTCCTTATTGTCCATTATGTGAAAATTCCAAAAATGTGAGAAACATACACTCATGGTCGATATGTACTCACACACACATGCAAGTGGATATAGGTATATTCATGTCTCAGATTAGCCTTCCCTCTCAACCATACCAAAGCTATACCTCCTGATAACTTTAATAAGGTGCCCCACAAAAATGATTTTTGAGCTTCATGAGACAAGCAAAACTTTGTATGGTTTGAGTTCATGAATAAACCATATGGATCCATAGGCATGCAAGTTGTATTATGCAAGGTGGCCATATAGAAAAAAATAAAAAATAGGAAATGTTCAAATGAGTCTTTCTTAGTTCATATGAGGTCTTTAACTTAGGGAACATTATGCCTAATTCCTTTAAGAGAGGACCAATCAAATAATAGAAGATTCACAACTTAGGGAATGCACTGTGCCACATCAAGCCACTAGGAGGAGTTTAATATGCTAAGAGAGAGCATGCTCATGAATTAAATTACACCCAATTTCATCCACAAAGCAAAAAATGCATCGTATGAAGCAAGAAGGATGCACCAAGAACCATGGAAAAGAGAAAAATTGTAAAAGAATAATGCCAATGTATGCCCCCACTTTAAATAAATTGATAAACAGCATATTGTGAGCAATTATTTTAAGTAGAAAATGATAAATTCAATCAAAACATGAGATCCAACTAAGAAATCCCTATGCCAAGTCATATGTTTCCAAATAAAGCTATGTCATGTAAGAGAAAATAAAAGAGAGGGGTTGCCCACAAAATGTAAACACCAAACACATAAGGGGTATATGGATTTGGGATTAGTATGTTACTTTTTGCAATGTTTTTAGATAACTTGGAATTGTCATCATCCCCCAAATAAACATAGAAATGGAGGAATGACATAAAGAGAAAGAAAACAAAGGAAAACCTTTTTGGATGACATGGAAGAGACATGAATGTCTCGCCACCTTGCATCATCCCCAAAAGTAAAATAAAAGACAGATAAAAAAAAAAGAAATGAAAATGAGAAGCTTTTGGTTCAACATGGAAGATATATGAATGTCTCGACACCTTGTGTCATCCCCAAAAGGAAAGCACAAGAGAAAGATAAAGATGAAATGAAAAGGAAAGAAGAAAAGAAATCCTTCTGGGTCAACATGAAGGATATATTAATATCTCGATGTCTTGTGTCATCCTGAAAAGGAAAAAACAAGAAAAAGATGAAGATGAAAAGTGAAAGAGATGCATGAAATAGAGAAGAATGAAGGTAAAAATAGAGGAATGTCACAAAGAGAGAAAATAGAATGTCACGAGGGGTCACATCACGCAAATGCAATCACACAAAGAAAATAAAATTACTAGTAAGGAAAATGTAAGTCAATCTATGAGTAAGTCATCTTCCTCCCAATCATAGTATGTGTATATCAAAGGTGGGAAACTAGCTAGAGAGACAAGAGAAAGTTTCAAACTAGGAGAAGCACCAGGTTCAACACTCTTTATAGAAAAGAGTTGTTGTTTAAGCTCATGGAAGGGGAAAACAATGTATTAAGTTCATCGTGTACATCTTCATCAATTTTTGCAACCTCGTCATCATCATCTAAGTTGATCCCAAAAGGAGGTCAAAGGATAATTTTCATTGAAGAGTTCAACTCTTGTTGTGGAGGATGCATTGAATTTTCATGCTTTAGCTAGGGAGGAGTGTCATCATGCATTGATTTAATCAATTTTGGATGTTGATTTTCTTTGTTTAATTCATCAAGTAACTTGTGAGCAAGTGCATGATGTCTACATCTACACTCCCTAGCACCTTTGTTTCATTTATTTTTGTTTTCAATTTGCATCAAAGCGGGTTGATCAACCATAGGTTTTTTTTCTTCCCTAACGAGAGGAACATAAGGAACCACAAGATTTTGTTCACCTACTTTCTCTTTGAGTTTTTAAACTTATTTTATTCTTGGAGGTGTGGTGGGGTTGGTTTCATTGTTTCTTGGTCACTTGTAAGATGTATGTGAGGTTTCTATTCTAGGTTGGTCTTGATTTCTTTGATCTTGTTTAGGTTCAAGAATGGTTTTGTCAAGGATGGTAGTCTCAAAGGTGGATGGGGACATGTTTTGGAGAGACAATTCTGATATATTCTCTTGGCTTCATAGTGTTGTGCAATTTTCCACACACACCCCACTAAAAGTAGGGACCCCCCTTTTTTTCTGCCTGGTCTTTTCGCTCTTTTCTATGGCCTTTCCATTTTTTGAGTTTGTCTTTGAAAATCATGGGGTTCTAGTCTTTGGTGCTTATCTTAGTTGTAGGTGCCTATGTGTTGAGTTCCTAGTAGTCCTGGAGTCTCACGAATGTCCTCTCTAGAGGTGATTTCCCTCTACATTTTTTTTGTCCTTGGTGTTTTTGTTTGGGTCTTGGAAGTTATTATTTTCCTCCTAAGGCCTTGTTTCTTTTGTTCTATCAGAGGCAGAATCGGGATGGAACTGATCTCTGAACCTTAAAAAAGTTCATGGTTCGTTTCGGTTCAAGTTCCAATTCTGGATCCACTTCTTTCCTTCTTGTGTTCTTCGTTGTTTTTCTTGTCTTTGACCTTCGGGTTGGTTTCTTCCCTTTGGTTTTCATTGGTTTGCATTTTTATTTCATTTTTCGGAGGTGGGGTCAAGATAGAACTGAAATATGAACATTAAGAAGGTTCACGGTTTGGTTTGGTTCCCATTCTGGTTCTGCCTCCACATCTTTGTTGTTTCTCTATTTTGGGCCTTTAGGTTAGTTTCTTCCTCTTAGGTCTACTTTGGTCTTCCTTTCCTTCGTCAAAACCAGAACTCGGGTGGGAACTGAACTCAGGACATTGTGTAAGGTCCCGTTTGGTTTTGGTTCCACCTCCTCCAGTTTTGGTTCTATCTCCGCCTGTTTTGTTTTTCATTTCTATTTTGATTTTTCTTCCACTTCTTCTTGGGCTTGTGCATGGTTTTCTTTCCTTAGGGACTCTGGTGGATTAGTTTACATTTTGATGTTGTATTGAGTATTGATTTTGGCACTTTTGAATGCAGGTTATTGTTTTCGGGGCCAAAGGAAGGATGGGCACACTTTGAAGATATTGCGAGATCCGCAGGATATAGTTAGGTACATATTGCAACAGCGGTCAAGCGAAACCCAACTATACATGAAAGGTCAGCGTGCTCGATGGTCACTCATCCAAGGTGGACGTGGCTTGGAAATTTCAAACTAGTTTTACTCGATCAGAGTCATTCATATGCCCAGCTTGGATGTTGATCGATGGATCATATTCGAACTTGTGTTGCACATGTGTTTCCATTATTTTATTTCACACAGGTGAGGCCTTAATGGTGGATGGGACCTGCGGGGTTCATTGTGTCTAAATCAGGGTTTGCAAATATCCCAAGTTGATCTGAGGAAGGCGCCTCATACATTCAATGCATGGCGGTGATTTATTGTAGGCTATCTGGGCCGATTTGGTTGGTGGCCGACCTTCTCTGTAACCTTAGCTTGAGCTCGCATGGGATGAAATCTCTATAAGTATGGAATTCAACCCCATTTGTAAGGGTTGGTTGGTAGATTAGAAAAAGAAAGGTAGGTTATTGTTGGAAAATAGAGGTAAGAGAAGTTTGTATAAGATTAGAGCACAAGGTTAGAGTTAGAGTTAGTTTTATTATTTCAAGTAAGTTATGTAATACATAACATCAGAATCATTGCTATTATTGATGAGTCAATACAAGTGAAGACATTGTGTTATCATTGGTGCCTTCTTTGGATTGATTAATCTTGCATGGTTCTTATTCTATCTTTGATATTGCTTGGTAATATCTGAATGCATTTTGGATTTAGAGTTAAATAGTTTAATGATGCTTGTGATCTAATTCTTGGAGTGTTGTAGCAATCTTTGGTTCATACTTTGGGAAACTTCTTGATTGTGGCTTTGTTGCACAAGGTCAACCTGCACCCAATATTTGTGTGCTGAGTTAAATTATGGGCATTTATCCAATTTCATTGAATCAATGTCCATGATTTGAAAATATTTAATTCCTTAGAAGATTGCACCATTTCTATGAGATCATAGGTATAGATTGGCTTGATCAGAAATTAGTTTTGAAGGATTGGTCCATCCCAATAATTTCTTCATTGGTATTGTTGCTCTTAGGAGTAATATAAACCTTAGGATTTCTGAAACCCTTACCTTTTGCTATTTCTTTGAACTGTGGTTAAATTAGGAACTCAAGTATCTCCCTGTTGCAAAATCTGATAAGTTTAGAGTCTCCAAAATTTGTTGTGTAAGTTCCCTTTGCGATTACTAGAATTTTTACATTTATCACTGATTGGCTCCACTACATTGTAATAACATGACACCAAAGAGACCTTGGGGCTATCTATTTTTTCATAGAGATCAACCTTTCAAGAGAGAGGATATTTTATATTTTGTCTAAGTTGTTGTTGTGCAAAAAAAAAAAATCAACAGGATTAGTGCTAGAAGGAGAGCCCTGAATTAGTAAGCTGGAGAATTTTCTAAATGCCAGTTCACTTAAGAGACTTAGAAGGAAAACCAGATCTACCACAAGAGAAGAAGAAGAGTTTTAAGAACTTCCACCTCTAGCTAGGTCAAGAAGGACCATAAGAAGGGAGAAGTCATCTTCCAATCCATCGTTTCCACCATCCTCACCCTCATCCACCTCATCTTCATTCAATTATGAGGCTACTTCCATTCAAAAATTCTGACTAGTCATCACTCAACCTTTACCACCTCCACCTCTGCCAATGGATTTCCTAGAAAATAACCTACCACCTCTATTCTTCAACAACTACAATGTTATGCCAAAGAACCCTGAGCATTTTTTCTCTAAGTTTTACACGAGTGATCCTAATAGAACAACAGAGGAGCATATTAGGATTTCCTAGACCTATCTGAGGGATAGAGGGATTAATCATGAAGATGTTGCATGTAGGATTTTCCCTTACTCTCTTGGAGAGGAGGATTTTTACTGGTACAACCACTTACTTGCAACATCCATTCATAATTGGGCTAAACTTGAGGCTGCATTTCTGTAGAAGTTTAAAATTCCCACTAGTACCAATGAGCTCTACATGTAGTTTATCAATGAGCCTATAGGATCATTCAATAATAGGTTCCATCACACATACATTATATTGCAGACACCTTACGCTATGGATGATGCAACTACCTTAGAATTCTATTTTGAGGCCCTAGATAGTCTTACATCCACCTTCCTTAAGTAGAGAACTAATCCTCCAACTACCCTTCTCACTACATATACAGAGGTTGTTAAGGTTAGTACTAATATGAGACAATACTTTTTAGGACTTTAGCCATCTCTGGGACCAGCTGCTCACCTTGGGCAAGTCCAAGCTCTTAACTAGGCACTGACTAATCATACTCCCATTATGATTCCCATTCCATAGTTGCCTTTGGTTCCACACCCAAGTCATCCAATAAGTCAGGATCAACCAATGCCCAGTTATCCATAGCAGGGTGCCAATCAACCCCTTTATCCACATCCATAAGGTGGTTTCCCTACATATTTGTACAACTCAAAATTTTTGAATCAGTCTACAGGTTCTGGAGGAGTGTCAAGATACTGCCCAAATAATGTATATTCATTGCCTTACAATAGTACTGATAAGAAAAGGTTAGATGATCTAATCGAGAAAGTGAAGAAGTTAAATATCGAGGTAACCTATTTGAGGAGTCATAACAACCAACTCTAAGCTGCTCTGAGGTGCATGCAATCAAATTATCATAGGGAGAATCAGGATGTTGCATGAGGGTAGCACTCTGACAGAAATCAGAATTTTGAAAGAGGTCAGGGTTCTAGTCAAAAATTTGATAGAGGTCAACAAGGTGGACAAGGATTTTAAAGGAGACAACCACCTAGGAAAAATAGGCCATGGAATACTGGGCCTAATAATGGAGGAGTCCCCACTCCACTAGACCAAACTTCCAATCAACAGAAACCTCTGAGTGGAGTATATATAACTGAAGTAGCTTTGTCAGGATGGTGCAGGCTTCACAAGACAAGCCAACACTCTGAGCTGGATTGTTCTAAATTTCAAATTGTTGCTTCCATCTTTCAGTATGAAGTTGAAAATAACTCCACTGGTCAAGATTTGGTACCCTCAAATCTATATGATTCCACAGTTTTGGTGTTGAATCATGCTCCTTTCCTGAGGGATGAAGAGAATAAACTAGAGGATGAGTCAAGTAGACAAAATGAAGAAGTTGAGAAAGTGCTCAAAGAAGATGAAATCTCTTATTTATTTAATGAGGGAACTAAAAATGATAATGGTCCTTTTGATGAAGAGGAAGTTGGTATTGAAGAAGTACAAATGTTTCAGCAACCTACAAGAAAGTATGATTTGAGGAGTAGGCCTAACATGAATCCACAAGCTGGAGGCCAATTTACCACATCTATTCCTCCAAAATATTTTACCACTCCACCACACCCACATGGCAAAAATAATCCATCATACCCTCAGGTGACAACACAATACTTTGTAAAATGAGGACAACCTGATATGTCAAAAGGAAGCAATGTCGAGGCAGTAAAGGATATGCAGAGTAGTCATTCTAAGGAGACCCACACTGAAATGAATGTTGGACAATTAGGTGAATATGTGACTGAAGAACTCAGGAAAGTAAACGTGAGTCTCTCTGATTTTGAGTTGTTAAGGGTTCATGAAATTATAAATGTAGTCCTAGGGTCTTTCAATTCAAGTACAACACCACAAGGAGTAGTAGTCAACGAGGCAGTCGACATGCCTCCTAGTTCACAGACACCTAAAGGTTCAAGTTAAGCACAGTCTAGAGATAGGGATAAAGAAAAGCATAAGAACCAAGTTGCAAAAGTTGACACTCAATTGAGTTTGTTCTAGGGCAAGATGGAAACCCCACCCTTCATGATTTCTATTCATATCTTTGGGAAGAATTTGCATAATTGTCTTTTGGATTCAAGAGAATCTATGAATGTCATGCCTTTTTCCATTTGTAGGGCTCTACATATTACCCCTATAGCCTCTCAGAAGAAGGTCACCCAATTGGACAAAACTGAGGTAAATATAATGGGAGAGTTGAACATTATCCCCATGCAAGTTGCCTTGGACCCTAGAGTGCAACAAGTACTTAATATTCAGGTGGCGTATATTCCTAACACTTATGGTTTGATCTTGGGTTGATATTTCACCATGGCACTAAATGGATATACATCCACAAATCATTCTCACCTGTGGCTCCCCTAAAAAAGAGTCCCAAATCAAAGTAGAATTGAAAGAGGACCCAAAATGAAGTATGTGATAACTGAATATTAGAATACTTCGAATGAGATATTGGTGTGAGAAGTCAACATGGGGAACTATGTCTTGGTCACTCCTATTTTAGACAAAGAAGAATTTTTTATGTTGCAAGGCTTCTATGATGAATCCGCATCAAAAGCCAAAAGTTCTGAAGTATTGCTTGAACAAACAGAGGAACTAGATGATCGAGAAGATAGACAACTCAGATTGCTAGATAATTTCTTAGAGTTTATCCAGAAGTGTGTGGAGGATAAGTTTTAGTTGGATGGAAATATGAATTTCAAAGAATTGTTGCTCCCTAATTGGTGTAGAGTTCACAATGCCCCTCACTCTAAGCTGGATTGTTGCCTATTACAAGAAACCATGGGGAAGATACAAAGATGTATTAATCTGACCCCAGTTGTCAAGCTAGATATACAGAGCATTCAAAATGATCTAAAAGGAAAGAACCCAAGGCCTCCTAAAGACCCTCTTGGCAGTAGCAAGGACAAGGTTATCTCAAAGAAATTAGGAGCTGATGGTTGTTGGACATTGAGATTTGATGGATCCAAATCAGAGTAGGGTGCCAGAGAAGGATTTGAACTAATCAGCCCTAAAGGTAAAACCTATTTTTATACTCATAGACTCTAGTTTCAATGCACTAATAATGTAGCTGAGTATGAGGCTTTGGTTCATGGATTATTAATGGCATTAAGAAAGAAATTTAGGATCTTGCAAGTGTTTGGAGATTCTGAGCTTTTAGTTAAACAAGGAAACAATACTCATGCCATAACAGAAGAATGACCAACTACAAACACAAAGTATGGGATCTCATTGAAGGATTTGATTCCTTCAACATTCAATTGATCCCCAGAAGTAAGAATCAAACTGCTGATTCTTTGGCACAAGCAGCAAGTACATAGCAGCCTTTATCACTTTTAGGTTTGAAGAAGTTCACTATGGAGCTCACCCCAATACCTTTAGTGCTTGACAACGTCACCAATTTCTAGGTGTTTGAGGATGACAAACATATTCTCGATTTCATCACCAACTGTGATGTGTTTTCTTCCCAGGTGATTGATGAGGCAGAACCTCAAGAAGCTAAAATGGACCTAGAAGGGGTCATTAACCCAGAAACTAACACTATCCCAAGAGGCATGGTGCAATTAGAATGGATTTTTGATTTGGATAAGATAAAAGATCAGGAGCAGTAGGCCAAATGGGAGTCCCTCAATAGCCAATGTGAAACATATAACATGGGGACCCAAGATGGTGCCAAAAATGTCTTTATTAGTAAAGTGTGCACTCCAGAGGAAAGGAGAGGAATTATTGATGCCTTGCACACTTATCAAGATGTGATAGCATGGAGCTATGATGACTTAAAGACATATGATACTTCAATCATTACACATACTATTCCCCTGAAGTCAAATGTTAAGCCATTCAGGCAAAGAAAGAAGCCAATTAATGCTCTATTGGAGCCCATCATTCAAAAGGAGGTGTAGAAGCTACTTTCAACATGAATCATATTTCTAGTAACATATTCAACGTGGGTTGCAAACCTAGTTCTAGTAAGCAAGAAAAATGGAGAAATCAGACTATGTGTTGATTTCAGGAACCTTAAGAAGGCATCGAAAAGGATAAATTATTAAGTCCCCTCACTAGATGAGGTACTTCAGGTTGTCAATGGATCTCAAATGATGTCATTTTTGTATGGGTATTCTAGGTACAATCAATTTATGGTACAATATAAGGATAGGCACAAAACTGCCTTTACTACAAAATGATGAAATTTTTCCTACAAAAGAATTCCCTTTGGATTAATCAATGTCAGAGCTACATTCCAAAGAGAAATGGATATTGCTTTGAAAGACATTGTTGGAAGGAGCATCATCATTTACATGGATGATTTGACAGTCTTTTCTAAGAGGAGAAGTGATCATATTGCAGATTTATGCCAAGTATTCGAAAGGTGAAAAGAGTTTGGCATCTCACTTAATCCAAAGAAGTGCATCTTTGGATTCATTCATGGAAATTTGTTAGGGAATGTTGTTTCAGAACATGGTATTGCCATTGATCCAGAATGGGTAGAAATTCAACCTCCTACAAGCAAAAAGGAAATGAAGTCATTCTTTGGGAAAATTAACTTTGTCAGAAAGTTTATCACTGGATTTGTAGAAATAGTAAAGCCCTTGAATGTCATGCTGAAATAGGAAGCGGAGGCTGAATGGAGCACATAAGCTAGGGAGGCATTTGCATAAATCAAGAGAGCTATTACTAAAGCTCCAATATTGGTACGTCCTAATTATTCCAAACCCTTTTATATATATTTTTTTTCTTCAAAAAATTCTTGTGTTGGCATGCTGACCCAAAAATATGACCAAGGGAATGAACATCCCATAGCCTTTATGAGTGCTCCTCTGAAGGATGTGGAACTGAGATATCCTAATGTAGAAAAACATGCTTATGCCCTAGTCTGAGCAGTAAAGAAATTTAGACACTATATCTTGAGAAATAAGGTCTCTGCTATAGTACCTAATCCGATAGTCAAGCTATTGTTAATACAGAATGAGTTGGGAGAACACACAACTAGGTGGGTAACTATGTTGCAGGAGTATGATATTGAGATCTGGCCCATGAAATTGGTAAGAAGGATGGGACTAAAAAATACAATGGTTGAGATGGCATCTGACCTCATAGCTCAACAATACCACCTCAAAGAAGTGTCTCCAAGAGATTGGTATGATGAAATTATTTACTATCTATTTAACCAACAATGCCTTGAACACCTTAATGCAGTACAAAGGAGAGCTCTGCATTTGAAGAGTGGCACTTTATGATGAAGGGAGTTCTCTTGTACAAGAGAAATCATGAGGGGGTTTATTTGAGGTGCCTAGGGAAGGAAGAGGCTAGAAGGTTGATGATTGAATTTCATGGAAAGTACGGTACAGGCCATGGCTCAACACCTTCCACTGCAAATTATATCATGAGGGAAGGATATTATTAGCCTACCCTATTCAAAGACACACATAACCATGTGAGGACTTGTCATGTATGTCAGACAACAACAAGTAAGGAGAAACACGTAACCCTTCCACTTTAGCTAGTCATAGAGGTAAAACCATTTGCACAATTGGGAATGGACTTCATAGGTCCAATCAATCCACTTTCCTCTATAGGTCACAGTTATATTCTTACTATAACTAATTACTTTACTAGGTTGACCGAGGCTCTTGCATGCAAACAATGCACTTCTGAAGTGGTAATCAATTTCATAGAGTCAGTTATTATTAATCGTTTTGGATGTCCATTGGATTTAGTTTTTGATACTAGTCCTACTTTTGCATCATTACAGTTTTCTAATTGGGTTTATGATCATGGGATTGTCATAAAATTTGCATCAAATTACTATTTGCAAGGTAATGGTTTGGCTAAGTCCTCTAATAAGAACCTTTTGATAGTCATCCGTAAACTATTAGAGAAGAACCCCAAAGATTGTCACACCCATCTTAGATTTGATCTTTGGGAAAATCATACTAGATGGAAGACATCCCTAGGAACCTCTCCTTATCACTCAGTGTATGGTTTGGAACCTATGTTCTCCATCCAACTAAAGATCCCTACTTTTCAATTTATTAATGAATATTATAGTGAGAAGGATAAGCGTGAAGCCCGTTTGGTTGAACTGTTACACCTTGAAGCGAGAAGAGATGAAGCCCTAGAAAACTTTGCCAAACATCAGGGTGTAGTTAAAATATGGTTTGATAGGAGAGCCAAAGTGAAAGCCTTTAGAATCTTTGACTTGGTTCTCTACTGGGATAAAGCCCATGACAGAAAAGGGGAGCATGGAAAATTTGACAGACTTTGGCTTGACCCTTATCAGATTGCAGAAATTCTGGGGGATAATTCTTTTCGTTTGAAAACTCTCACTAGAGAGGATATCCCACTGCCTATCAATGGGTAGTATTTGAAGAATTTTTTCTAGTCCTGAGTTTTTTACAGCTCTTTCCATGTACACATGTAGATTAGGTTTCTTTTTGTTCCATTTTTTTCTTTTGGTTTGGGTGGGTTTTCTTCAGCTAGTTTTTCTTTTTGCTCTACTACTCCTTTGGGTTTTCTTGCTTTCTTCTGGGTTTGTTGCATCTGTATAAATGGTTGCTTACTTGGGGCCACTCTGGGAGTTTATCTAATGTTGTGTATGCTTGGGATTGGAGTCATTTAATTAATTCAAATTCTGGAATGTATTTGGGTCTTATACATACACACAAATCTTAAGGTTTTCGAGGTTGCATATGGTCCTTGTGAGGTTTGATTGGGTGAAAAATCCTATATTCTACTCTAGTGCCATTGTGGTTCTCATCCCTGAGTGCACGCTTCATTTCTTCCAAGGTGAAAGAAAAGGTTTAAAAGATCTCAAAGAGAATATCAAAAGAAAAAAGAAAAGAAAACAAAATGTTGAAAATCAAAAGAAATGTTCACCTTATGAGGGGTATCCTAGTATCCCTACCAGGGCAATGGATGCCTGGCTAGCAGTAGAGCTATGCTAGGGAGGGTCACTGTGATAACCTAATCGGGGCTATGGATGCCTGACTGGCAGCGAGGCTCTATCCAGGTTGCTTTTGGAGTTGGAATCCTTATGTAGCCCTATCATACTAAGTTGGGTCCTTGTTGAAACTAAGGAAAAAGGAAATGAATGCATGCACACACACTTCAACCCAAGTACAAGAAATATTTTCTTGTTTATGATTTCTGAAACCTTCTCCATAGGTAACCTGATCCATCCATTTCTATTTTGTGAAACCAAATATTCTAGGTTGATTCCAATTTTTCATTGAAATGCTTTGGAACATTTCCCCAGCGAATTTTCCATTTGTTGTGCAGTTTTGCACACACGCTCCACTGAAAGTAGGGACCCCACTTTTTTTTTTGCCTAGTCTTTTGGCTCTTTTCTGTGGCCTTTCCCTTTTTTGAGTTTGTCTTTGAAAATCATGGGGTTTTGGTCTTTGGTTCTTCTCTTGGTTGTAGGTGCCAGTGTCTTGAGTTCCTACTAGTCTTGGAGTCTCATGGATGTCCTCTCTGGAAGTTGTTTCCCTCTACATTTTGTTTTTCCTTGTTGCTCTTTTCCTCTGAAGGCCTTGTTTCTTTTATTATGTCAGAGGTAGAACTGGGATGGAACTGAGCTCTAAACCTTAAAAAAGTTCATGGTTCAGTTCTGTTCCTATTCTAGTTTCGTCTCTACTTCTTGCCTTCTTTTTTTCTTTGTTATTTTGCTTGTCTTCAACCTTCAGATTGGTTTCTTTCCTTTGGTTTTCCTTGGTTTTCTTTTTTCTTCCATTTTTTAAAGGTGGGGTCAAGATGGAACTGAACTCTGAACCTTAAGAAGGTTTATGGTTCCATTCCATTCTCATTCCAGTTCCGCCTCCACGTATTTGTTGTTTCGCTGTTTTGGGCCTTTGGGTTGGTTTCTTCCCCTTAGGTCTACTTTGGTCTTCCTTTCCTTTATCAGAACTGAAACTAGGGTGGGTACTAAACTTGATTCTTTGCATGCGGTCCCATCTAGTTTTGGTTTTGTCTCTACCTGTTTTGTTTTCATTTTTGTTTTGATTTTGGTTCCGCTTCCGCTTGGGCTTGTGTGTGGTTTTATTGCCTTAGGGACTCCGATGGATTAGTTTGGATTTTGATGTTTTATTAAGTATTGATTTTGGCCCTTTTGAATGTAGATTGGATCAGGTAGGTTGTTGTTGTTGAGGCAAAAGGAAGGATGGGTATACTTTGAAGATATTGTGAGATCCATGGGATACAGTCAGGTACATATTATGGTTGTGGTCAGAAAAAACCCATCTATACCTGAAAGGTCAGCATGCTCGATGGTTGTTCATCTGAGGTGGACATTCCATGGAAAGTTTAAACTAGTTTTACTCGATCAGAGTCATTCATATGCCCAAATCGAATGTTGATTAGTGGCTCGTATTTGAATTTGCATTGTGAGTGTGTTGCCATTATTATTTTTTGCATAGGTGAGGTACTAGTGGCAGATGGGACCTATGGGGTTTGTTCTGTCTGAATCAAAATTTGTAAAGATCCCAAGTCGATCTAAGGAAGGTGCCTCATGCATTCAATGTAGGGTGACAATTTATTGCAGGTTGTCTAGGTCGATTTGGTTGGTGGCCAACCTTCTCTGTAACCATAGCTTGGGCTCGCATGGGATGAAATCTCTATAAGTATGGAATTTCACCTCATTTGTAAGGGTTAGTTGGTAGATTATAAAAAGAAAAGTAGGTTATTGTTGGAAAATAGAGGTTAGACAAGTTTGTAGAAGTTTAGAGAAGAAGGTTAGAGTTAAAGTTAATTTTATTCTTTCAATTAATTTATGTAATACATAACATCAGAATTGTTGCTATTATTGATGATTCAATAAAAGTGAAGACATTGTGTTATCATTGGTGCCTTCTTAGGATTGATTAATCTTGCATGGTTCTTATTCTATCTTTGAAATTGCTTGGGAATATCTGTATGCATTCTAGATTTAGAGTTAAATAGTTTAATTATGCTTGTGATCCGATGCTTGGAGTCTTGTAGCAATCTTTGCTTCATACTTTGGGCAGCTTCTTGATTGTGGGTTTGCTGCACAAGGTCAACCTGTACCCAATATTTGTGTCCTTAGTTCAATTGTGGGAATTTATCCAGTTTGATTGAATGAATGCCATGATTTGAAAATATTAAATTCCTTAGAAGATTGAACTATTTCTTTGAGATCACAAGTATAGCTTGGGTTGATCAAAAATGAGTTTTGAAGGATTGGTCCATTCAAAGCATTTATTCATTGGTATTGTTGATATTAGGAGTAATATCAACCTTAGGATTTCTGAAACCCTTACCCTTTTCTATTTCCTTGAACTATGGTTAAAGTAGGAACTCAAGTATCACCCTGTTCCAAAATATGATAAGTTTAGAGTCTCCAACATTTTTTTCGTAAGTTCCCTTTGTAATTACCAACATTTTCACATTTACCACTGAGTGGTTCCACTGCATTGTCATGACCTGACATCCGAGAGACCTTGGGGTTATCTCTTTGTTCATAGAGATCAACCTTTCAAGAGAGATATGATATTTTCTATTTTTTCTAAGTTGTTGTTGTGTAGGAAACACCATCAACACATACCTTCCATGGGATTAGGCCAAAAGGCGTCTAGGGAAAGTTTCCTTTAGATTACAAGGGGTTAAAGCCACTATGTTGAACAATGAATATCTCATTATCAAAGAGAAACTTTAAGAATCTATGCACAACTGAAGGGAAAATTTTTATGGAGTGAAGCCATGGGTCAGCTAGCCTCACATGAAATTGGTCTGATTGTGGGATGATGGAGAATGTAACATCTAATTTTTTTGGTCCTATTTGTAATGGTAAGGTGATTGATCCGATTGTAGGGCATGAAAAACCATTATGTGTCTTGATCCATTCTTTCGGTTTATCATATTCATCTTGATAGAGCTCATTGGAAAGTAAAAACTCCTTGATGATCAAATTCTCTCCATAGGTAGGATCCACTCTTAAATCTTATCTTCTTTTTTTTTGAAAAAAAAAAATCAGTCATTATTGTTATCTTCCTAAAATTAGTTGGCTTGTCATAGATGCAATCGACTATGTAAAGAGGACCATTTAGAAAATGTTTAAGTATATCCTTAGAAGAGAAAGAAATATCAAGAGGACTCTTAGTTTTACCCTTACGAGGGATGACATCAATCACCCATATCATTTCATCTATAGGATTGGCATTGATAGCATTACTTAGGAAAAAATCATTGTTTTCATCATTTGTATCAACATTCATCACATCATTATTTGGGGTTTTTCTACTTTTGATAAATGAAATATTATGTATTGGCACGGGATTGGTGAAAATTTTCAAATTTTGGTTTGTAGGGGCAATAGACTTATTGCCCCGATCACTGGTGCCTATAATAAATAAATGGATGGAATCAATGAGATCTTGTACAAGATGTTTAAGAAGCTTGGAATGTTCCATTTGATGTCCATTTTGTCGATGATAGTGAAAATAAGCATTTGATTTAAAGCTTGGAAGTAAAGGCTTATTCAGGTAAGTTGTTTTGATGGGAGGTAAGGTAATAATTTTTTGGTTTAGAAGTTGGGACATGGTATTATGGAGGGTATCAGGTAAGTGAGTGAATTGTCTCTTTGGATCTCCATAACTAGAGGGAATCATGGATTTTATCTCTTGATTTTGTTAGGAGTGGATTTTGTATACATAGGCTCATATATCTTGATTCAACTAGGAGTGGATTTGTATCTCAACTACAAACTAAATTTTGCTAATTGCGAAGGGCAATGCACAAGTGCATGAAGGATGGGAATTTCATCATGGTTAAATTATCTTGAATCTTTGTTTGAAATTTTTCTATGAACATCTTTTGAAGGTGCAGATCGAAGATCTCAACATCAACTTTGGAATAAAGAAATTGATAATGTAAGATAAAGTCAATTATCTTTTCATCCTCATTTTTCTTACATCTCATCAAGTTAGCCAAGGACATCTTGGGAGTCATATGCACTTGGAAATGGCTTATAAATTCCTGAAGAAGTTCATTGAATGAATGAATCAAGTTATTCAATAAAGAAGGGAACCACTCCAAGGTAGTTTCTTTTAAGGTCCTAGGAAATAGCTTTGCCAATAGTTTATCATCATAGAAAAAGTCACTACATCAAGCAATGCAGGCATTAACATGGTTAGAAAGTGTAGACATGTAAAAATGACTTGACACATATCACACAACACTGAACAACATCAAACAACACTGAACGACATCAAAACAACACTGACTGACATCAAATAGCCTCAAGCAACATCGAATGATATGGAAAATCATCTCACATTATCTCAGAATGATTTGAAATCATCTTGCAACACTTTGGAATGACTCGGAATCATCCTTTAACACTTTGGAATGACTCAAAATCATCCTGTAACACTTCAAAATGACTCCAAATCATCTTGTAACACTTTGTAATGACTTAGAATCATCTTGTAACACTTTGAAATGACTCAGAATCATCCCATAACACTTTGGAATGACTCAGAATCATCCTATAACACTTTCTAATGATTCAAAAGCATCCCATAACACTTTAGAATGACTCAAAATCATCCCGTAACACTTCGAAATGACTATAAATCATCTCGTAACACTTTAGAATGACTTAGAATCATCCCGTAACACTTTAGAATGACCTAGAATAATCCCGTAACACTTTAGAATGACTCAGAATCATCCTATAATATTTCAGAATGACTCAAAATCATCCCATAAAACTTTAGAATGACTCAGAAACATTTTGTAACACTTTATAATAACTCAAAATCATTGCATAAAGTCTCAAATAATCTCAGAATCACCCCAAAATAGTTTAGAATCATCTCATAACATCTAGGAACATCTCATAAGCATCCCAAAATGCTCAGAATAATACTACAATGTTCTCACATCGCACCACATCACATCACATCAAAATGACATCAAAAACCCCAATTCCTCTATTAATTGAATAAAACAAAATTATTCAATTAATTCACTTTTTCATCATTTCAGACAAATTTAATAAGCTTCATTTATTTAATAAAGTCCTAGAAACCCTAATTCCTTTGTTAATTGAATAATACAACATTATTTAATTAATTCATGTTTCACCATTTTGACAAATTAAATAAATCTCATTTATTTAAGAAAGTCCTAATCCCACCTTATTTCATCTTGATTAATTAAATAACATCAATTATTTAATTACATCGCTAAATTACCTTATTTCCCTAAGTGGATTAAATTTTAAATTATAATTTAATTACAACACTTTCCCAACAAAATTTTGAATTAAATCAAACTATTCAAATCAATTATCAAAAATCAAATCAAACTAATGCAACTTTGTTTGCAAAAGTCAAACTTGATTTGCACATTCAAATCCCAAAAAGGAATTAACTAATTAAATCAATTAATTCATATTCCTCACACACTTTCTGATTGAGAAAATAACGATTGTTGACTAAGAAATCTGATTTGTTAACTAATCAATCTATTTTGTTAAATAATCAATCTATTTTGTTAACTAATCCATCTATTCAGTTAACTGATCAATCAGAGTCTTGACTAGCCAATCTATTTCCCAATCACACAAATTGTGCAATCAACTTTGCACAATTATCTCATATCTAATTCCTCTCAACACACTTCGACCATTGATCTAGTTATTCTTCAAAATGATCTTGATCGTCCATTTCAAATATTATTTTATATATAACAAACCCCTTTCCTCACAAATAAGGATCAGAGAATTCATATACATCAGGCAATGAAGTGTTGTCAAGATCATCCCTGAGAGAGAGAGAGCTTCATCCATCGTCTTCGATCAACCAAACAAAAACAAGCATTCATCCACACTTTGCACATGACTTTTCGAGGCTTTGTTGTGATAAGAACAATCCAACATCAAGCAAATACAATCCACTATGAGATGGTAAAAGATATCTTTTGTTCTCATTTTGGTAATAAGTAGATTCCTTATCATGTTTGCATTAGTATAGATCGATTTCGTATGTGTAGGTTTTTAGATTTTAGATTTTGATATTTTTGGTTGTAGATCAATTTTCTTCATCAGATTTCTATAATGTCTTGTTTGGATCATTGATATAACATCCTCATTCCCCCTCACACACTCTAGCATGCCCTCAATAAAATTGAGAGAGATCTTGAGGAAATTAAACAAAGATGAAATCTGATGTATTGCCAATGCCATTTGCAAAGTTAGGACATTACATATCCACAACAAATGTCCATCATTACCCCTCACACATTTTGGCGCACCCGGTGGGACCCTTGTCCCCTTCTCTAACATTTTTTTAAGCCATTTTTGAAGTTACAGGTCTCAGAAATGCTTCTGTCACAATTTTCATGCGCTCATTTTGAAGACTTGAGCATCTATCTAACAGGAATACTGCTCCATTTGTAATTTCCTAAGTTACCATCTGTCTGATAGTGTTTTCAGCATTTGTTTCTAAAACTATGCAATTGTCTAAAACCATTGCATTTGTCTTTTCTATTCTAAGCATTTGTTCTGACAGACAAATGCACCAATCTTGCACTCTTGTAATAGGTTTTCACTAATAGGTGTTTTTTTTGGATGTGTAGGCAAGAATTTGATAGGTTTGATGCAGGATTACAACAATTCTATCATGTTTGTTGTACGGAAGATGATCGGTCCTAGTTTCTAGATTACTTTTTAAATAACTTAGGAATTTTCTTTGGTGCTCTCAAATTGAACAACACAAACTCACATTTTTTTTTGGTGTTGTTAAAAAAAACAATTTTTAAGCTTTTAACTTAGGAAGTTTCTTTTGGTGATCTAAAAATGAACAACACAAACTCACACTTGTTTTTAGTGTTGTTAAAAATGAACCAATTTTAAGCTTTCTATGTTAGGAATTTTTCATTTGGTGATCATAAAAAGAACAAAAACACTTCAGTTTTGGGCTCTAAAAATGAACACATTTAATGTTTTCATATATAGGAACCTTTAATCTTGGTGCATAAAAAGGCAAAATCATTTTCATTTTGTTGACGTATGTATGTTTTTTACATTTGTTGACCAAGATAAGACAAGGATTTCCTTTCTTAGAAACACCTCATTTGGAGCTCATAAAAATGGACAGAGCTTTCTTTATGATTTTTCACCATTGATATCTTAATTTCTTGATATCTTGAATACTTCATATTGGTGCAAGTTAAAAAAACAAATTTTTGTTTATTCACAAAATTTTGGGGATAACATCGCTTGATGTGTTTAAAATGAATCAAATTGCTATGGATTGTTCACTATGCACTCATTGATTGGAAAAGCTAAAGTGTTTTATCTTCTCACCTCCCACCTTTTGAAAATATTGGGTGAACGAAAGAACATTTTTGAGAATTTCACTTTATTTTTAAGTTTACTTTAAAGAGGGGGCTTTCCTTGAGATACATCCCACGTTGGAGAATTCATTGCAAGGTCTCGAAGCACGTTTACTGGCGGGCTATATTAAAGGTTACAAAATTGTAAGAAAGTATCTTGAAGTCATGCTGACAATAGACTGCACCTAATCCCATGCCTTAAGTGGAATGGGAATAGTTAAAGAGCCTTAAGTGGCTAGCGATTGAATGTCTTTTTTCCACATTCACAATTATCACTAGGAACTAAATTGTTTTAGAAGCCACCCTATTATCCAAAAACATTCTCTGAAAGAGGTGCATCATAGTTTACTTATGAGAAGTTACTTGCCATGTCTGACTACAAGCCTACACCATAAGTTGCATGTAAAATCATATCTTCAGAGCATGAGGTAGGCCTACCTAAGAGAATAGTGTTTATCCCCTAGGGTTGTAATTACTCGTTTATGTTAAACTTAGCCCATTACATTAAAATAAAATTGACATCAAATTTTGTGTTTGAATTAAATAAAAAAGAACACATTCAAAGCAAACATTGAACAAGATGGTTAAACCACAAACCCTTTGATTTATTGCACATTTGTGAGAGATGCCTTATGTTTGTACCCCTTTGAAAGGATATTTCCTTAAAGGTTTTCGAGCATTTTGTCTTTGATTTCAGGGTCATTAATCAAAGTAAACATTTGGAAACTATGGCTTGGGTGTTGTGATCTCACAACCTAAGTTATAGACATGAAGATCACATAAGTCTATACTTTTTGAGTCATTCCAAGTGTTGCCTTATCACTTGCCATATTTCAAAACATGGAGAAAAAGTTGAAAAATATTTGTTGACAAGATCATTTGGTGCAAGAGCACCTAGAAGAACACCTAGGAAACACTAGGAATAGGAAAGCTTTGTTAAGTTTTGTTTTAAATGTGATAAGGTCATGTTGACCATTGAAATGGTGGAAGAGACTTAAAAATGTCTTGGTCAGGAGCTATCAGGAGTGACAAAGGATAGAAGTTTAGATATCCAATTTGTTAGTTTCTAGGGAATTGGCAAAGGTGGCAAAATGGAACATTTTGCACTTTTGCCACCTTGTAACTAACATGTACGACCAAAGAGGTCATAACCACTTTGGGAAACCTATTTAAGGATTTCCTTGACCTGTGTGAAAGGTTGGAAGGCATTTCAAGTTTTGCAATTTTGAATTTTTCATGAAGGAGAAAGAAGAATAGTAGGAGTAATTGCTTAATTTTCTGTGTTTGAGATCTTGGTAGTGTGTTAATGGCATAACTAGGCATTGGCATACATGTGGAATGTAGTTTAGTTAATCTCAAAGTGTTGGTTGGTCAATAACTATTTGTTTCATCATTCAAGTTTATGATTTCAGTTCTCTAGGTTCTTGTTTTTGGTTATTTTGCCTGGCAAGCTGCAATAAATGGAGTTCTAGACCACTTTTCCCCTGTACCTGGTGTATGGGCTCCTGGAAATAGTGGCTAGGCTCAATTCCTATACTTTTAGTAGTGTTAGGAATCATTATGGGTCAAGTGTGCATGAAAGAAGACCTTTCCTAGGTGAGCTAAATAGTGCCCGACTATGAAAGTCAAGAGGTGTGAAGCACCTCACTTGTAGGGAAGATGTCTCCATGCTAAACCCCATGGTAGAAAGGTGGAAGGAGGCCCCATAGAGGTCTGGTAACAATTAAGATTCTACACCAATCCATTTGATGGAAGAACTCCATTACAATTCACCTAGGTGGCCAAGAGTTGACAAAAAGACCCTATATTTACTAAATTGATGAATGAGCCTGTGTACGGAAAGACAAGGACTAAGAACTTGAAAATATTGAAGGGCTTGGTATTAGGACCAAGAAACCACAAGGAAGTTTTGGGGTACTTTGGGAAAGTTTTGAGAAACATCCATTTTTCTCTGGTTAGGGGCTCTAGGCTTGTAGCCTTTTTAACCCTAGGTGAGGGTTTGGAGGGAGAAATGGAGAAATGGAGCCTAGTGGTTGTTCAACAACCCTAATAGGATGCTAAGAAGCATGATTTCACATCTCTACACCCCTGCAAGGATCTAGCTAATAGTTGAGAGTGTTTGGCCTTTAGGGAAGATTAAGGGTCAAGGGTGAAACAGTGGCAAAGCACCAAGTTTTGGTTGGGTTGTGTGACATGGATGGAAGTGGGGATGGCCAGTAGAACCAGGGTTACCTACATTTGAGATAGGACCTATAGGTTGAGTTGGTGGGAGATTCACCAAAGGGAATTGCCAAGGTGAGACCCAGAGCATGGAATAGTGAGTGTTCCATCCAACCCCACTTACACCATCATTGTTCGAACCAAAAAAAAAATGGAAAGACAGAAGGTCGGATAGTCCCACATCCATTATTTCCATCCTACCTATTTGAAATCAAAATAAAACAAACTAGTAAGGTCATTCCTCCACACAGACATCCATGATATTAACAATTACTTGGGACTCACAAATAGTACAAGTAGAATTTCTCGCAACATATCCACTGGAAAAGGAAGTGGAATATAGACCTTAGTCCTTAAACATTTTGATTTTCCAAGAAGTAGTGTCATCCCAAAACAACACTCAAACCCTAGGGTGTTGAGCTTCACAACAACCACCACATAACACCACCAACTTTATGGCCATTTGGCGACCGACTGCCTTGGTTCAACAACTAGATCTTGTAACACCAATTATTCAACCAAGTCTCATAGCATTATAGGTGCACAAACCGACATCATAAGCAGTTTGAGAAACTTTATATTTTTAGAAAATGAAACACCTCACCCATTTCTCATCACATCAATTATCCTAGATGAAGAGGAAGAGAAAGTTGACATAGTAGTAGAGAGACCCATACTACCACCACCCACATGGAAATAATTATCCCCTTTGTGATCTCACATGAGGTCAAGATCCCTAAGGTAAAGACCACAAGATGTCATTTTAGACTTAGACATCCAAGTCAAAAAGCTCTCAAGAAACACCTTTGGGATTTTCACGAAACTAGAACTATGTTGTTATATAACTTCAACAAATCAGCTTCTAGAAATAATCCAAACTTATATTCCTTCTGCTATTGTTAGAATCTAGGTTTGTTCCAACAATTCCAATATCCTACATAATCTGTAGGACAACATTATGTCTTTAGAATTTGAGTCGACTAGAAGAGTACACCACTTTCCCATAGGAGACCCAAGTTGTTTATGAAAACCATGAGGTCACAACATAGGAAGAAAATGGAAGCAAGAAGTAAAAATACTAGCATCCCACTAGGAAACACCATGAATGATGGAAGTGGCCAATGAGGATATAAACCAAGTGACTTTTTGATAAGGTATTGAATATCAAAAAATCCCAAAAACATGTCGATCTATTACCCAAATAATTCTTATCAAGGGTCACAATATCAACATTTGGACAATCCTCAAACACCTCAATATCCACATCAACAACACTTCCAATATCTACAGTATCCAAAAGTTCCACAAAACCAAGGTGTACCTCAAGTTCTATAACACCAAAATGTACCTCAAATGCAATATTAAAATGTACCTCAAACACTAAATCAAGGAATTCCATAAAATCAAGAGAAAAACAATCAAGAAAATCCACAAAGGAAATATTACCAACCAGGAAGGAAATTCACCCCTTTGGGAGAAACTTTAGGGGTAATCATGCACAAACTAGTACAACAATAACTTATCAAAATCAATGATAGTCTAACTTATAGTGAACCAAGTTTTAAATTCCATTGATATATCTAGTATGAATGATGTGAGTACCACAAAATAAAGGGTCACCCAACGAATAGTTGTACTACACTCCAAAAACCTCATCCAAGACCTTATTGATCAAGGAGAAATAGCTATTAAAAATAACATTCAAGGGCCATCTACCAATGACAACAATGATAATGTCCCAACCTCAAAAGTTGAAAGCAATGATTAATATCTATCTATCACTGATCACATTGACAATGTTTCTACATCATCTAGTGATCAAGAGGACATAAATCAAGAATTGAGTGCCAATCATGATCAAAATCAAGCACCAAAGTCTAGCAATGATTCATTCCAAGATATATTGACATTATACAACCTCATGGAAGTAAATATTGATGATCAAGAGACCCTTGATCCAACACTTATACCCAATACAGAAGATCTAATCCAAGAGTCATTACACATATGTCCATATTTTGAGGAAAGCCAAGGATCCTTTACAAGTAATCCCTTCTTTGAAATTGATCCATTTCAAAGATGATACCACACAATGTCAAGATCAAGAATCCCTATCTTCAAAATATTACAATGACTTGGTAGATATCTTCCAAGATATCCATTTATTTCCCAAAAAAGAACACATACATATACCGATCACACATACATCTACCCATGAGATGCTTACTCCTAATGGACATGTAGATGATCTTCATTCAAGAAAAGAGTCTCATACTCTTGAAACAATTACCAAGGAACAAGAATCTCCTACTTATAATATATGTACACTAGATCAAGACATAGTAGAAGCTAGAGACATATTAGAAAGGGATCATGAAGAAGACTTATACATAAGTTGTGAATCAGAAACATCCTATATAGACATATCAAAAGGGGATCAAGAAGAAGATTCATACATAAGTTGTGAATAAGAAACATCCTATAAAGGCATATCAAAAATGAATCATGAGGGAGAATTTTGTGTGGATAGTAAATCAAAAACACCTCTTGAAGAAGCATTAAAACTAGATATCTTACAAGATTGGGATGAAGATATCAATCAGGAAGGTTTCCCACATCTGAAGGATCTTATCAATGAGGAAGCTACCACATTAAAAGATCCACAACATAGAAAACAAAGATTAGCACCTTCTGCAAATAAACTCTTTCAACAGATTCAGTATCAAGATAGGGGATCACGCCTACATGAACAAGGTATCCTAGAATCAGTGCAGATTGTGGGTAATCCTAAGCACCGAGGTCTTGATTATTCAGAAACTAAGGGAGACAAACATATCATCGATACCTCCATAATACTGAGGGAAAATTTATCTAATGCAAGCTTCAACATGGAGAGCATGAAGGGTCCTTATGATGAAACTGCTACCAACACTACAACTAGCCATGTCATAAATCAAAATCCACATATATTTCCATCCTCTAATTGGGACCAACAACAAAATAAAAAGCTATATCAATGAAATGATCAAGTCATTGAATCAAAAGAATTGGTAAAAAAAATGGAAAAGAAAAGGAAAGAAAATCATCCCTATCAAACTCCATTAGTCAAAGAAACTATGGGGAAAAATCGAAAAGAGAAATCCATCCATCAAAAAATTCCAGCAATACAAAAGAAAGCTTCAAGAGTGAACTACAAGGTGTATCAAGATGTTGGTCCCAATCGAATCTCTATATCCACCCATCATTTCTCATCATCCCAATTTTGGAGAGTCAAAGGTTCCAAACTATCAACCAATCCATCTAAATATCATATTCCTCAACAAGTTTTTCCATCCATGATATCCAAATCTCATATTGACCATGTGTTGGTAGCAACTCTTTATCATAAAGATTTGAAGGGCACTCTATCACGATGTGCACATCAAGGTAGGTTAACTCTGATATCAACAAGGAAGATAAGAATTTCTAAGGGTTACATTCAAGCGCTCGTATGCTAGAAAAAAACCTCCTCCAAGAAGGATATCATTGGAATGTAATGAAAGCAACAAAAACCATATCAACACCAACAATATCTACATCAGTAGCACTAGGCAATCCCAACATGAGCAAAAAAAAAAACCAGAATCTTAAAATAAATAAAGTGTCACGATGATGAAAACCTAGTAAATAGGCATCTTGTGTGACATCAAAAATCAAGTAAAAAAAATCAAGAGAAAAAGTCAAGAAAAATCATCCTCGAGTTAAAACCACTATGGTGGCCCGTTGGACAAGTACCATGATGAAAACCTGGAAAACATGAATCATGTGTAAGATTCAAGCATCTATGTGTGCCATTTCAAGTGGAAGCATCTCAACCTATCCATAATGAATCCAATCCATTTGTTTCCAAAATCCAACTTATCTTGATCTTGACAAATGTTTGATATACATTTTACACTTGCTTATGGAAAACATCTTGACATGGTTCATTTTCATTGATCCTATCCTATCCAGCATTATCTAAGCCATGAGGCAACATCCAAATAGGAATAATATATCCAAAAATGTTATCCCATCACAAGATAATCCATTACCTACATTGCTAGACACTGGGGAGAACATGTTTGCATCTTGCTTCAGAATAAATCTTGATGTATGTCCTCTAACTCATAGTGTCATCTAGGCATCATCCCATCAACAAGGTATCCCTCCACAACATTATCAGGGAAACCTTTGAAATAGTTTGTCCCAAAAACAAGGTGTACCACCAATGCACTACCAAGGTAACCTTCAAAGATGATGATAACATGGATTTTTCCCCCACTTAACACTTCTAAGATATCAGAAGTTGCTTGAACCTCACAACTAATTCAAGTGAGCTTTTTTGCAACATATCCTCTAGAAAAAGAAGGTAAAGTATGAATCCAAGTTTTCAACATCTTACACCCCAGGAAAGAGGGTAAAAATCCACCAACAAGGTACTCTCAAACACATGACGAGGGTAACCTTCAAAACAATTTATCCCAACAACAAGGTGTACGACCAAGGCACTACCAAGGTAACCTTCAAAGATGATGACAACATGGATTATTCCTTTGCTAATTTTTTTTAAGATATCAACAATTGCTTGAACCCCATAGCTAGTTCAAGTAAGCTTTTCCCCAACATATCCTCTAGAAAAACAAGGTGAACTATCAATCCAAGTTTTCAACATCTTACCCCCCAGGCGAAAGGGTAAAAATCCAAAAAAATATCAAAAATATCAAAAACAAAATAACATCATTGGGTTATTCCTTCACTCAAAAATTCTAATATATCAATATTTGCTTAAACCCCATAGCTAGTTCAAGTATATTTCCTGGAACATATCCTCTAGACATGGAAGTGGAATATCGAACGAAGAATTGTTTATCCCGAAAACAAGTTTATGCTTTGAGTCAAATGATCAAACTAAGTGGTCTCTATGTGTACAATGTAGGAAAGGTCTTTTTCCCCCGAGACCCTAGGTCAGTCCCCTTAGGTTTCTCACATGCTTTATTTTCACTTATTCAAAAATGCAAAATCCAAACAATTTCAAATATACAAAATCCCAAAAACATTCACATAATAGAAAAGTTCAAACAAAGAAAATTATGAGCCTCTATGTGGACAACATAGGAATGGCTTATCTTTGATGAGCCCCAAAGGCCCTAGGTTAGTCCCCCAAAACATATCAAAATAAAAAACATCATAAAAACATAGAAAATGAAAAATAAAATAGGACCATCCTGTCAGCAACATCCATAATAAATGTTTCAACCATAAGAAAAAAACTGTCACAACCACCCTTTGAAAAATCAAACAAACAAACAAAGCAAATGTTAACAGCTAGAGCTTTCAAGAAAAAAATGATCACATAAGAGTTGAATATAAATAGACGAAGAAAATGCCAATGTATCAACTACCTATCTTTTTAAACAAGTTCCAACAACATCCTGAGATATGCCTTAATAGATTTGTTCCTATGATAGACATGATCAACAATCAATAATAGCCCCACCCTAAACAGATATGGCAAGTGATACTGCAATTTTTTTTTATCCTTTTGTGGTCTTACTTATGTGATTTATTGTATTAACTCACTCCAAGGATCTCTCAAGGATGTCCATAAGGATTTAGAGAAGAAAAAATGGGGCCAATTGAGGATCATTTCGATCTGTTGTTTGTAAGACATATTTGTAATAAAACCATGGCGAATACTTGCTTTATTGAGTATGGAAGTTGTATTAAAACATTTCGTGAGGTAGTTACATGTTAGGTGTTCTATACCTCTTTGTGTGACTAGGCCAAAACATTTTTTCACGCAATCCCCCCTATACTTTAAACAAAGTTTTTGTATGTGTGGTATGAACAAGGATACTGTTTGTTTGTAGATTCAAAGTACATGGAATGGATACAAATTCACCTTGGTAATTCATAACCTGGTTCATCGTATCTATTTTCTACATCAAATGGGATTTTCCAAACAATGAAGTCTCTAAAGCGAAGAAAAGTAACATCATCAATTCTATCCATCATCAAATTTTCTACTAACTAACAAACACCATCATATTTCTTCTAATTAACATCATCAATTCTATCCATCGTCATATTTTCTATTAACTAACAAAAATCTTCATTTTTCTTCTAACTAACATCATTTCTCTATCTATCAACATATTTCTTCTAAATTAACATTCATCCTACATAACACATCATCAATACCATATCCATTATATATCCAAAAAATGTTAACAATACATATCATGATGATAATAAAACAATTAAAAAAATCATGTATCATGTATGGGGCAATCATCTATCAACATCCATCATTATAAAAATGAGACAAAGTATGAATCCTAAATCTTCATCATATACATACATCAAAAAAGCACAAAAACACAAAACATACATCAACATACAAATGAGGCTGAAATAAAGATGGTACATATCATATATATCATCATCAAAAAGGGAATATCTCATAAGTCCATCCACAGTGACACAAGTGTGATAGGAAAGTACAAAAATTATAATATATATACGAGGTCTCGACTAGACCAAGGAATTATATAACACATGTCTACAAAATACCTCTGCACCATGAAAAACATGAAGATAAAATATAAAAAATGGTAAAGTCCCAATAGGACAGACAAGCACTACTGAAAACCAAAATGATCTAGACGTCTCATAGAATGAGCACCTCCACCATCATCACTCACAACACTAGGCTGCAAAAACTATGGACGCTGAGAGGCCCTAGGAATGGTAGCATCATATAAAGCCTAATAATAGATAGATGTCTATAGATACCCATCTCTCTCTACACGCATACCATAAAGCTTTGTCCAAAGAGTATATCTCTTTGCTATCAGTAACAATACTCAAGCCTCTGTAGCATGTAATCTACCAATGTCACTCTCTCTATCGGCCTGAAGAGAATATCTCTCCATTGAAAGTAATGCTACCTGAGCCTTTGCCACATGCAGTCTACCAAATGCACTATCTCACTCAGCCCTCATAGTATCACATTCAACCCTCAGATTATCTACCAAAGCCTCTATGGCCTATTACTGTGTAGCCTCTACATCTCTGTCCAAATTCATCTAAGCTAGCAACCGCTCAACAACCCTAACTATTGGAGGAGGATTTGGAACCTATCTTTGACCTTGGCCACGAGGCACCCACTCATCTTGAATATCCTCTACCTCATCACAAAGAACTCGATCCAATTGCTCTGTAATATCTTCAGCACATTGTCACTTACCATGACAACCTATGATGCCAGCTCTACCCACGATCGAACCACCTCTAGGATTATTAAGCTGCATAGGCCTATGTCACGACCACCACTCGACATAATCACTAGTAGTACCTAGATCTGTCACTCCAAAGGACAAACCCTAATCAACTAGATAAAGTATTGCAAACTCGACAATAACAGTATTTGCATCAAGCTAGATACCCCATATGCAGACCTCCTGACAAGTCTGACCAAACTAAGCCTCATAGGAATAAGGAATCGGCCCCTGCCTCTCACCAAACTGACGAAAAAATCGATCAGGTAGATAATGCTCTATCACAAATGATGAATAACCAAGCAACCAATGGGTTTATCAGTAGTACACAAGTTGATCTGCATCCTCTAGCCAAACCTCGCAGCTCATATAAGGTCTCCATACAAAACTAGACATCTCATTGAACACATAGCACCAATATGGTAGATCTCTAGACAAAGTGTAGTGCATTAAATCCCGATAATGATAATAGTAAGGATCATCCAGAGAATGATCCTAAATCCCTTCAGGACAAGTAACTACAATTTTCTCCCATGCCCAAAAATGTAAAATGGATACACCTATAGATAATAACCTCCCACCCCAATACACTACCTCATGCATATCCCAGTAAACATGGGCAAGCAAATAGGAACCCCAGGCATATCTCGTACCATTCTTGAGCATAATCTCAATACATACACCCCAAATAATTGTAAACTGTTGACCTCATCTATCAAGAAGAACTAATATCAATACCAAGACACAAAGGACAAGAACGATAGGGTTCACACTATTTGGAAAGTAAAATAAATCAATCTCTGCATTTCAAACATCCACAACTAACAATCGTTGCATATCAGGGGAACCTCGATGAATATGGTACATAATGAGCTTGCCATGAATAGGAAGGTGAAGAATCCTCCACACATACTCTAAAGTAATGGTTGCCTCCCTTGTAGGCAAATGAAAAGATGATGTCTTAGAGTGCCACCTCAACAAGAGCGGTCAACATTGCAGTATGGGCCTTGATAGGAGGCATGTAGCTGATATGATACAAACCCACTACCTCAAGAAATCCCTGTTCTAATACACTGAACTGGGCAATAGGATCAAATAGGTGACAAGGACATCTTGCTCTCATGACGAGCAGATGAAGATTCGCCTACAAGAAACATAAACTAAGATGTTATGATTTTACTCTAAAATAGTGAAGAAGCATAAAACAATACTTGTTAGATGACAAACAACATGTATGATGCTAAACATACACAAAGCTAGAGTTTTGAATGCAAGCAGGACAATAAAATGATGCTTAAATAGAAAAGGAATGCAAGTTAGGGTTTCACTCTAAAAAAAGTGAAGAAACATAAAATGACACATGCTAGATGAAAAACCACTTATATGACACTAAAATGGGCACAACTGAGGGTTTGGAAGAAAAGCGTGATGACAAAATGATGCTTAAACAAAAAATGAACGCAAGTTAGGGTTTCACACTAAAACAAGTGAAGAAACTTAAAATGACACTTGTTAGGTAACAAACAATAGTTCATATGGTAAACAGACAAAAAACAAGGTTTTATAATGCAAACACAATGAAGAACGACATTCAGGATAGAAAACAAACACATACTAGGGTTTGGACAAAGCTCAGTGAAAAATGATGGACATAGACTCAATTACCAGATTCTGGGATAAATTCTCAACATGAGATAGACAAATGTACCAATTTAGGATAAATGCATAGTTTTAGTATAAATGCACAAGATTTTGAGCGTAGTTTTCAGACAAATGCATAGTTTTAGGACAAGTGCACAGTTTTAGAACAACTGTGTAGTTTCTAGACAACTACATAGTTCTTGAACAAATGCTCAGAACAAAAGTGCCAGTATTGGAAAAATGTGCGATTCTTGGATAGAAATAATAAAATCACTTGAGAAAGGTGCCAAAACCTCAAACACAACACATTTTTCTTACAAGACTTTGCACACGCAAAACGATAACAAAAATAAGATGAAAGTGAAGGGCGAAAAGGTACATATTGGGGCACTAATGTCTGAAGGCCATCTATACTCTCAAATGAGCTCAAAATGATGTGGGGAAACCTCGAATCTCAACATTCTCCCTCAACAATTGACAAAATGTGGAATCCACAAACAAGAATTAGCAAATGGAACCAAGAACAAATGAGCCAATTTGAAGACAAATTGCCTATATAACACCTCAAGGAAACCCTAATTTCATCTAGGAAACCCAAATTACACTTAGGAAACCTTCCTACTTACAAATTAGAAGTTCTAAATGAGAAACGATGCACATTGACATAGAATATTCCATCAAAATCATCGAAATGACAATACAATAGTGTCAAAAGCCTGACCTCAAAACTTCAAATTTTTGGTCAACCTCTTGAGGGGGAAGCTTGGAGTCCTATTACCACTCCACTGAACACTAGGGCATAGTGAGGCATAATTTAAAAAAATAACTTAATCATAAAAAATAGAATCTTTGAAACAAAGCAACCAGTACTTTGTATTAAAGAGGGGCAAAATGTAGACATGTAAAATTGACTTGACACATATCACACAACACTGGACAACATCATACAACACTGAACGACATCAAAATAGCACTGAACGACATCAAACAACCTCAAGCAATGTCGAACGATATGGAACATCATCTCACATCATCTCAGAATGACTCAAAATCATCTCGAAATGACTCAAAATCATCCCATAACACTTTAGAATGACTCAAAATCATCTCGTAACACTTTGAAATGATTCAGAATCATCCCATAACAATTCAGAATGACTCAAAATCATCTTGCAACAATTTTTAATGACTTATAATCATCTCTTAACACTTCAGAATGACTTAGAATCATCCCGTAACACTTTTGAATGACTTAAAATCATCTCGTAACACTTTGGAATGACTCAAAATCATCTCATAACACTTTGGAATGACTCAAAATCATCTCGTAACACTTTGAAATGACTCATAATCATCCTATAACACTTCAAAATGACTCAGAATCATCTCGTAACACTTAAAAATAACTCGAAATCATCCCATAACACTTTAGAATGATTCAGAATCATCTCATTACACTTCATAATAACTTGGAATCATCATATAAAGTTTTAGATCATCTCAAAATCACCCTGAAATAGTTTAGAATCATCCTATAACGTCTCAGATCATCTTAGAATCATCCCAGAATGCTCAAAATCATACCACAACATTCCCGCATCGCACCTCATCGCATCACATCAAAATCACATCAAAAATCCTAATTCCCCTATTAATTGAATAAAAAAACATTATTCAATTATTTCACTTTTTCATCATTTCAGAAAAATTTAATAAACTTCATTTATTTAATAAAGTCCTAGAAACCCTATCCTCTATTAATTGAATAATACAACATTATTTAATTAATTCACATTTCATCATTTCGACAAATTAAATAAATAATTTATTTAATGAATTCCTAATCCCACCTTATTTCGTCCTAATTAATTAAATAACACTAATTATTTAATTATGTTGCTAAATCACCTTATTTCCTTAAGTGGATTAAATTATTAAATAATAATTTAATTACAACACTTTCCCTCCAAAAATTTGAATTAAATCAAACTATTCAAATCAATTATCAAAAATCAAATAAAACTAATACAACTTTGTTTGAAAAATTCAAACTTGATTTCCACATTCAAATCCCAAGAAAGAATTAATTAAATAAATCAATTAATTCATATTCCTCACCCACTTTTTGATTAAGGAAATTACGATTGTTGACTAAGAAATCTAATTTGTTAACTAATCAAACTATTTTGTTAACTAATCAATCTATTTTGGTAACTAATCCATCTATTCAGTTAACTAAAACATCACATTCCTAACTAAGCCATCACAAAGTTAGCTAATTCATCTATTTAGTTAATTGATCAATCAGAGTCTTGACTAGCCAATCTATTTCCCAATCACACAAATTGTGCAATCAACTTTGCACAATTATCTCATGTCTAAATCCTCTCAACAAACTCTGACCATTGATCTGGATATTCTTCAAATGATCTTGATCATCCATATCAAATCTCATTTTCTATATAACAAACCCCTTTCCTCAAAAATAAGGATCGGAGAATTCATATACATTGAGCAATGAAGTGATGTCAAGATCATCCTTGAGAGAGAGAGCTTCATCCATCATCTTTGATCAACCAAAAACAATCAAGCATTCATCCGCACTTTTCACATGAACTTTGGAGGCTTCGCTATGATAAGAAAAATCCAACATCAAGAAAATACACTCCTTTATGGGATGGTAAAAGATATCTTTTGTTCTCATTTTGGTAATTAGTAGATTCCTTATCATGTTTGCATTAGTATAGTTCAATTTTGTATGTGTAGGTTTTCAGATTTTAGATTTTGAGCTTTTTGGTTGTAGATCGGTTTTCTTCATTAGATTGCTCTAATGTCTTGTTTGGATCATTGATCTAACATCCTCATTCCCCCTCACACAAAAGGATCTCCCTTCCCTCCATATTTCTCAAATCTAGGCACCTCTACACCTTTTGGCATCAGTGTTCATAATATCTCCAAGGATAATGGACTACTTTTGAGATAATATGTGAGTGAGCCATTTTGATTTTGGTTGATGGTAGAGACTTTATTTTGAAGGGGTGACATGGTTTGGAAAAGTTTATTTATGAGAGGGTCATTTCTTGTGTTATGAGATGTAAGTGAAAGTGGTGATGGAGTGTTTGTGTTTCTGGGACAAGTGAATAGAATTATTATTGGTGGTACTTTAGTGTGAGATATAACATGCAATACCACATAGGAACTAGGGATGCTAGCTAGAATACCCAGGGAAGGAATCACATTACTAACTTGTTGCATTGTTGTGATTTCAGGAGGGGTGTAGGTAGGGATCAAGCATATTATTGTGGGAGGAGGAATTTAAGTTCCTCCTTGGTTTGGAATATTGTTTGTGGGTAAAGGACAACTATTGGTCGAGGGAAGGTGCTTGCCAAAGATTTGGACTATGTTCTTCACAAGGTCAAGGTTGTCTTCACTTTCAAGCATATGGTGAATGTTTTATATTTAATGAATTGTAGTAGTTGAAATGTTTTCAAGGCTTATTTGATCTTGTATGTTTACTAGGTCCTCATGAATGTGGATTATTTTTTCTTACAGGATGCTAGAATTCTCTTGTTCAACTTGCATGCTACTTGAAGGCAATGAGTTACTGAGCATGCTATCCATGTCTAGTGTACTAGTGTCAATACTAGGAGTGGAAGCTCTAGATAACCCAAGATCCATAATGATTGTGCTATCATGAGATGACATGAATCCTGAACTTCTTCACACTATGGCATTAGCAATAACACACCAAAAAATCATGCAAAGGCTTCTAAATTAGGGGTGAGTGCAAATGCAATGTAAACTTTAATATGAATGAAATGCAGAAGTAGAAAATAGAAACTTATAAAATGAACTATCAATTCCAAAAAATGTAGTGCAAAATATGCAATGGGAATCAGGGAAAAATTTTGTGGCGAATCTTCGCCAATTGGCGAATAATTGAAATCGGGACCTCTAGAAATGGTGAATAGTACAAGCTAAAAATGATGCTAAATCACCAGGTTTTTACAACAAAAAAGAATTATCTTGATTAATTCACCTATGTATTATATTATAAATGATACGTCATTGGAATTGATTTTCCAACAATTTATACTATAATCACAAATATCGATTATATTCACTAGTAATATTATATTCATACCATTAATTTTGGGGAAATATCTCCACAATAATAAATTACCATTTAATTCCATGAATATTTTAGGCTTAAATAGGGATTTTATTTATTGCCATCAAATCATCACTTAGATTTTTACTCAGATAAATGTAGGTTGATTCCGCGGCCTAATATGCACATGCCTTTTAAAAGGCTTGTTGAGGTCCGAAATTTATTTTGGGCCACATGATTAAATCTAATCGTGTGGCCCAAAACAAATTTCGAGCCTCAACAAGCCTTTTAAAAGGAATGTGTATATTAGGCTATAGATTCAACCTCCAGCCGTTCGATTAAAAAGATAAATTGCTAATCAATGGTAATATTAAATTGTTTCCCTCAACGCAATGATGAGAAGGCAACATTCCATGGTGGGACCCAGTTATAATGACATGGGTGACATTGACGATGAGGATGAGTAGTTGAGATTAAATGAGGTTGATCAGAAAACATACTAAGCTAGTGGAAGATAATGTATGTCATGAAATTTTGGCAACAATGAATGGTGGAGATCAAACAGAGCTTTGATTAGACGTCTTTTCGGGAGCTTGGTGTGAATATTGTAGATTCCCTTCTTGATTCTCTAGAATTACACAAGTGGTGTACCTGTGCCTTGGTGGATCTCTCACCACAACAAGTGCTGACATGAATGATGATGGTGCAAACATGAGGATGACAAGGTGAGTGTGAACCCCAATTGGAGTATGAAAGTGTTATTGGCGTGAGTGAACATCATCGATAGGAAACTTAGGGATGTCCCCCCGATAGAACGATTCAAATATGGGGGAATTGTGCCGGCCAACTATCCAAATTTTTAAAGGAGAGATTCGCCATTGTAATTAATATTTTTATTGAATATTCACTAGGATTCGCCATTGTGATTATTATTTTTTTATCAATTATTCATTAAGATTCGCCAAGATATTACAATTTTTTTAATAATGTGCATAGATTCACTAGAAAAATTAATATTTTTTTCAAATAAAAGGCAAGATTCGCCAGGATTTTACACCTTTGTCGAGGGGGGGTTTCTTAAAGTTATCCCTGATGGGACTTATTCACCAACATGGTGAATGATTCCATGTACTATTTTTTTTAATTTTAAAAAAATTTGAATTGAATTTTATGCTTTTTATTTTTTTTGATGTAAATCTGGGATGCAAATGTAGAATTTTACTGATTTTCAATGAAATTAAGAGCAATAATGCAAGCTAAACAAGTCTTTCACTGTTAGAAGAATTGAAACCATAGAATGAAAATTAACTAATGCAAAATTTAATGCAATGTTAATGCAAGCTAAATCTAGTATGTAAAACCACTCCAAATCAGAATTGCAATGCACTAAATGTAGGTTCATAAAAATGAAAAGGTGAAAATAGGGTGTGTTTATTTTGCATCTATGGTTTTGGACCTAAAAGAAAAGAGGCCAATTTTATTTCCCTTTTCACTCAAGAACAAGCCCTTGAGATTTCAATGAAAAGGAGATTTAAATCCGATGAAGGGAATGTTCTAGGAGATTGAATGATATCAAATGAGGGGTTCACCACCAAGTGTAAACTTGGAAAAGATGTTGGAAATCATAGTGTGATATGTAAAATGACCTATAAAGTTAAATAAAATGCATTAAAAATTTGTGAGACTGAAAGTGTGAACTTGGAAGATTGAAGAAGGTAGAATTGAGATCTGAATCACTTAAAATTCTATTTTTTATGTTGATTGGGACTCATTTACCAACCTGGGTGAATCAATCTAGTCTCTAGGAAAATATGCAGAAACAAGTTTCAACCAAAAGGGTATGTAGATCTGGAAAAACCTTTGTTAGGCCTATATAGTAGGAGTCATTCGCCAATAGTGGTAAATCAATCCACTTCTACTTTTTCAATATTTTTGAATTGGATTCTATGTCTCTCTATCTTCTTTTCTCTTTTTCATTGGTTTTCATATCTGAATCTACAAAATACCACCTGTAGGTCTTCTCTAAGCTTCTCCAAGGTTGAATGACAACTTTAGAAAATTTGGCCACTTGACACCTTTTCTCCAACTTTTCTCCTTGAAAAATCTATAACCTAGATTTACAAATCACACATAAGAAGGAAAAATGTTGTTGGGTTAGAGAATATGGGGTTGCCTTCGTCAAACCCCTTGTTCATAATTAAACCTTGAAATGAAAGAAAATGTTAAGGGATAATGATTAATGAACAAAATATAATGTTGCAACTCACCAAAACCTAGCAATAAGGTGTGACAATTATGCTTGAAATGGCTACAATGGATGTGGTCTTTGATTCTTGCTTGATGTTGATAGATATTGAATGTAATACTTGCTTGAATCATGAACTCTAAATCACAATTGTTAGCACAATAACAAACATGAAGAATGTGATCTTGGTCATGATGATTGATGCTTGAAGAATGCTCTTGAATGATTGATAATATGCCCTTGAATGCATTGAATGCTCTTGCTCAAATGCTTTTGTGAACTCAATTTTTATAAGGATGAGTACTTGAATGCTTGGGGACCAAAATGAGAAAAATAACCTTGTATTTATACTCAATTATGCAAGAATTCTCAAAATTACAACACTACAAGCCAACATCAAATCTAGAAGAATATAATCTTGTGGGAAATATGATTTAAATTTGTATTTTGGTCACACGAGACTCATTTTCCCAAGATAGCGAATGAGTCCCATCACACATAATGTATCAGACAAAAAATCAAAACTATCTAGAAATGTGTGAAACCTACATCGGGGATAAAAAAACCTAGGTGGGACTTGTTGGTGTTTTTTCCAGTTAATGCTCTGTAATTCTCTAAGAGGTAGCCAACCTCTATAATAAAGAACCACAAAGGCTAGTGGCCAACTAACGATATCCAGTCAAAGACTGACATCTCCTACACTTCTGGCTCTATGAAACAAAGGTAAACCTAAGTGTGATCATAAGAATTTTTTATGATTAGTAAGAATATTTCTTCTTACAAATTACAATCCCTACACATGAAATGAGATAGTAATTACTCTAGTATTGGTAGACCAAAGAATAATAACATTTATCTTATTGCAACGGGATTGAAGATTTCAATATAACATTTGCATCTCGTAAAGAGAAAGGGTTTAATATTTTGGCTTGTTCAGATCTTAGACCACCATGCTTAGAAATATAGTCCCGTAGTAATCCTAAAGAAAATAGCTAGTGCCTCATCCATTGGGCAAGATTCATACAAAATGTAATACATATTGTAACTCAGATTTTTTGGATTTGTGGAAGATGCTAAAGCTGCACAAAATTAAACATCAATTCTAATCTAAATAAAACAACAAAGAAAGATAAGTAAGCATGATTAATCTAAACTAATAAAAACATAGAATGATCTCACCGAATATGCAAATACTTCCTCAATTTATCTCAATTGCCCTTCTCCATCTTGTTGTATTGTTATTCTTCCCCTCAGATTTCTGTGTGTTTGAATGCAAGCATAACTTCATCGAGTGTCTCAGCAAAATATCGAAGATTGTTTCTCTTCTCAAAAGTGTATAATGATTTTGGGAGGAGGAATAATGATAATGACAGGCCATTTTATAGATTTTGTGTTTTCAAATGATCGGCTCAGATTGAAAGAGAGATCGACAGATGAGATTGATGAATTCCATGTGATGACTTATGTGACAGATAGAACGTGAGTTCAACTGCATGATAAAGACTAATTTTAGAACATGAGTAAGAACATGAGTTCCAATCTTCATCTTCAAAAAAATAGAAGAAATAGACTTTGTATGCAAAAGCCAAAGTTAGAAGTTGGAGAATAAATGCATGATAAATGCATGTGAATGCAAACTTGAGTTAGTTAATTAAATAAAGATATTTAATTAATAAATATAGATCATGCATATGAGTTGGAACTAGTTAATCGACTAGTTGTGATGGAGAGTTCTCTCATAGAGATAACTCGAGTCAGACGATAAGTGCATGTAAGAGATAACTGAATGTTAGAGAAATGTGACATAATTAATTAAATAATGAATTAAATGTTAATTTAATTCAACATTCGAAATATGAGACTTTTAATTAAATAAATAAAGTAATTTATTTAATTTGGCTGTTGAAAAGGATAAAATGAATAATTAAATAATAAATAATTAATTATAGATGAAAAGGGGTTAAATGAATAATTAAATAAAGATATTTAATTATAGTTGGAAAAGTATGAGAAAGGGGAAATAAATAATAAATTATTTAATTGATAGATAAAGGGGAAAGAATTAATTAGTTTGCAACATAATTAAATAAATATGATTTATTTAATTAATTAAGTTGAATAAAGGATGATTATGAATTAATGAATTAATTAAAAGGGGTATTTAATTAATAGAGGAAGTATGTGTTAGAAAGGCAATTAAATAAGTAACATTATTTAATCAAGACGATGGACTATAGAAAATTATGTCGAAATGTGTACTCGCAAGCCTAGACCAATTTTCGGTATCTACAGTTTGCCCCTCTTTGATACAATGTTGGTACAACGTTGTGTCAAAGAAAATATGCCCTGGTCGTGCCCCTATATGAAACAAGTTAGGGTATACCCTAGTGAAAGGGAGAATGATGAGGAGGTAGTGGTATATGTAACTCAGATTTTTCGGATTTCTGGAAGATGCTAAAGCTGCACAAGATTAAACATCAATTCTAATCTAAATAAAACAACAAAGAATGATAAGTAAGCATGATTAATCTGAACTAATAAAAACATAGAATGATCTCACCGAATATGCAAATACTTCCTCGATTTATCTCAATTGCCCTTCTCCGTCTTGTTGTATTGTTATTCTTGCCCTCAGATTTCTGTGTGTTTGAATGCAAGCATAACTTCATCGAGTGTCTCAGCAAAATATCGAAGATTTTTTCTCTTCTCAAAAGTGTATAATGATTTCGAGAGGAGGAATAATGATAATGACAGGCCATTTTATAGATTTTGTGTTTTCAAATGATCGGTTCAGATTGAAAGAGAGATTGACGGATGAGATTGATGAATGACATGCAATGAGTTATGTGACAGATAGAATGCGAGTTAGAACATGAGTTCAACTTCATGATAAAGACTAATTTTAGAACATGAGTAAGAAGATGAGTTCCAATCTTCATCTTCAAAAAAATAGAAGAAATAGACTTTGTATGCAAAAGCCAAAGTTAGAAGTTGGAGAATAAATGCATGATAAATGCATGTGAATCCAAACTTGAGTTAGTTAATTAAATAAAGATATTTAATTAATAAATATAGATCATGCATATGAGTTGGAACTAGTTAATCGACTAGTTGTGACAGAGAGTTCTCTCATAGAGATAACTTGAGTCAGCCGATAAGTGCATGTAAGAGATAACTGAATGTTAGAGAAATGTGACATAATTAATTAAATAATGAATTAAATGTTAATTTAATTCAACATTAGAAATATGAGACTTTTAATTAAATAAATAAAGTAATTTATTTAATTTGGCTGTTGAAAAGGATAAAATGAATAATTAAATAATAAATATTTAATTATAGATGAAAAGGGGTTAAATGAATAATTAAATAAAGATATTTAATTATAGTTGGAAAAGTATGATAAAGGGGAATTAAATAATAAATTATTTAATTGATAGAGAAAGGGGAAAGAATTAATTAGTTTGGAACATAATTAAATAAATATGATTTATTTAATTAATTAAGTTGAATAAAGGATGATTATGAATTAATGAATTAATTAAAAAGGGTATTTAATTAATAGAGGAAATATGTGTTAGAAAGGCAATTAAATAAGTAACATTATTTAATCAAGACGACGGACTATAGAAAATTATGTTGAAATGTGTACTTGCAGGCCTAGACCAATTTTCGGTATCTACAGTTTGCCCCTCTTTGATACAATGTTGGTACAACGTTGTGTCAAAGAAAATATGCCTCGGTCGTTCCCCTATATGAAACAAGTTAGGGTATACCCCAGTGAAAGGGAGAATGATGAGGAGGTAGTGGTATGCCCCCTCGAGAGGATAGGTGGGTTTGAAGAATATGAGTGTGCTCTTGAAATGGATAGATAATGGTGGCGAAGATGCAGAAAAGAAGAAATGTAAGCATGGATGATTTCAGAATGTTAGTAAGAAATAATTAATGTTGGTTAATTTGAGAAAAAGACATAATCTTCGATATATTGCCAAATACGCTATACTTGCTTGTTATCATCATTGGGTGGACATGACACAAATGGATGGTACACACTATGATATGAGATAGACCATAGTGTACAAAATCATCCATCTGCGAAAAACAGATAGTCGTAGACAAGGAGTGTCTTAACTCGGAATAAGGACAAGATACCCCAGTCATTTGGTCAAGACAAACCATAGACAACAGACAAATAAAAGATGGGTCATGAGACATCATTGCTCCTCTAAATCCTTGATAGGACATCCTTGAGGAAACTAGTAACATGATTCAAAAATCCAAAGTTTAAAAGACAATTGACAGACAACAACCAAAGAAAAAGAATCCTGAGACATCATTGCTTCTCTAAATCCTTCAAGGGACATCCTTGAGAAAGCTAGTAACAGGATCTTGCACAAATAGATAAAAAGATAAGACAAAATAAGATATAAAGTCATAAATCCAAATAAATGTATTCGCCAAAACTTGATCTTGTGGGATTGCTTGATGTTGATGTTTGACATAGCCTAATGTGAGAGAATGACACATATCGCCTAAGACGTTGAGTCTGGTTTCGACTTGGTGACTTCTATATAAGGCATGACAAAGCCTGGTTTCAGTAAGACATGTGCCGTATAAGACATTGGAGTCTGATGATGTTGAGGTGACAAGCCACATGAGACTATGACAATTTGATGACGTCTGTTGACAAGAAAGACATATCTTGCGAAGACATGGGTTGATCGCTTTGACAATGTGTTTGATATTGACTTGATGACAAGTTGAGTGTGTGCATGTAGACAGTGTTTGACATGAGACGATACCTTAAACTATGATATGCAACTTGTGTGATAATGATAGTGAATGAACCCTATTGGTCTGACCTAGTGTGGTCTCAGGAGCTCATCAATTGATTAGCCTTGCCTACGTTGTACACGCAGAGACCTCGTAGTTCGACATAACCAATGACTTTGAATATACAAAGAGTCATGATTTAAATGTGTGTGATACATGACAAACCTAGACTGATAGACCTAATGCCTCGGGGGCACATCGATTGATGGCCTTGCCTATGTCCCAGTCATAGAGGTAATATAGTTCGACTATGACTATGACTGTCTTAACATGACTGACTTGACACTGTTTTTTTTTTTGGTATTTTCTGACATGTTTTGATTTTTTTGGATTTTTGAAGTTTTCTAATGTTTTTGTTTTTTTTAGGACATTTTCTGATGGTGCGATGCTATGTACAAGGCGTTCATGGAATAGAACAAGGATTTGGCCCTAGTTGGGAATAAGACTTGTGAGATGGAATGGATCATATGACGGAATAGATGTTTAGATGTCAATCATTCCAAATGATGGATAGGACAACCATTTATTATGAGTGATGGTGAAAAAGTCTGATTAGAATGATGGTAGATGGAAGAGTGAGCTTGACTACACATGGTGCCTGTTTGCTAGGTTTTCACCATGGTACTTATCCATAGCGCCACCGAAGTGGTTTTCATTAGTGGATGGATTTATTTCTCTTTACTGTTTTGATTTTCTCAATTTTTTTTTTTTTTTTGTGTTACAAAGACACCTGTTTGCCAGGTTTTCAGCAAGGTAACCATTTTTTTGTTTTTTACATTTTTTTGTATTTTTCTAGATTAAAACACGGATTCTCAGAGACTTAAGCGTAAAACCTCTTTAATGTAGACTGTTGATAGGGGACAAAAGTAGTTCTCCTTTAGGAGTAGAGATTTGGTACGCTCCTGACCCAAAGGCTTCTGTGACAATGTATGGCCCTAACCAGTTAGGCTCAAACTTTCCTGGTTTCTCTCGTTCAGCTTGGTTCTTCGGATTCTCCATTAATACCAAGTCACCAATGCCAAAATATCTATTGAGAACCTTCCTATTGTAGCTCCGACAAAGATAATTTTGATATGCTTGCAAATGATCTAATGCTTTCTGTCTTCGTTCATCCATTAATTCAAGCTCTTGTAGCCTAGAGACATGGTATTCTTCATCATCGACATGACCCTTAAAGATACCCTTAGAGAAGGTATTTTGACCTCTATAGGTAAGATAGCTTCAGACCCGAATACAAGGGAAAATGGAGTGGCGCCGGTGGGAGTGCGGATGCTTGTGCGGTAAGCCCATAAGGCAGGATTAAGTTGTAGGTGCCAGTCACGACCAACATCATTGACAATCTTTTTAAGGATTCTAACAATGGTTTTATTAGATGCCTTAGCTTGGCCATTACCTTGTGGGTAATACGGGGTGGAAAAATGATGCTTGATGTGGAATTCTTCACATAAATGGCATACTTCTTGGTTCTTGAATGGGCAGCCATTATCTATGATTATGGATTGTCGTACACCATACCAACAAATGATATAGTTCAAAATAAACTTAGATATTTGTGTGCCAGTGATGTAGGTCATGGGAATGGCTTCAATCCACTTGGTGAAGTATTCGGTAGCGGTAATGATGAATTTGTGGCCGTTGGATGATGGTGGGTGTATCTTACCTATGAGGTCAAGTCCCCATTGGGCGAAAGGCCATGGTGAAGTAATCGGTCGAAGCTCCTGTGCTGGCTCTCTTATCAAGTCTCCATGTATTTGACATTGTCTACACGTCTTCACAAAGACGTATGAGTCTTTCTCCATAGTAGGCCAATAGTAACCTAGTCTCATCATCTTATGGGCTAAGGTTGGACCACTCGAATGGGATCCACATATACCCTCATGCACTGCTCACAAAGTTGTTTGTGCTTCTTCAACATCGAGACATCTCATTAGGGCATTGTCTAAGGTGCGTCTATATAGGGTTTCTCCGATGATGGTGTACTTGGCGGACTTATGGATGAAGGTTCGATGTTGGTTATTGGACAAGTCTTGAGGTATGGTTTGATTTGTTAGATAGCCAACTATTTATTTATACCAAGGAGATGTAGGACCAACAATGGTACACACCATCATAGTATCGGGGATATCGTAAGCAGGGACCAACAGTTGTTCAACCAGAAACTCGAACTTAGGCACGTTACTTGGAATATCCAACAAGGAACCCACAGTTGCCATAGCATCTGTAGCTCTATTTTGAATGCATGGTATTTGTTGAGAAGTTATATCCTTGAAATATTATTTGAAACTATCAGCCATTCTCTTGTAAGGAGCAAGCTTCTCATCCTTACTTTCGTACTCATCATTTACCTGTCAGATTACCAATTGAGAGTCACTAAAGACATGTAGGCTCTTAATGTTCCATTGTGCTACCATTTTCAAGCATGTCACTAAGGCTTTGTATTCTGCTACATTGTTTGTACAAAGGAAAGCAATCCTGAATGATTTGGGAATGGTATCACCTTGAGGTGTGACAAATAAGACACCAGCTCCTGAACCATGATTTGTATGTGACCCATCAAAGTACAGTTTCCAGTCGGTTTTAATGTCAAATCTGCCACTAAGGGATGATTTGCTTTTATAGGTGCATCAGCTAACTGAGCTGCAATCACCTATCCTTTTATAGCCTTCCTCTCAGCATACTCAATGTCATACTCACTAAGTATCATGACCCATTTAGCCAATCGGCCTGTTAAAGTTGCCTTACTTAGAAGGTATTTGAGTGGATCAATTTTTGCAATTAACACTATTTGTCGATTGAGCATGTAGTGCCGAAGTTTTTGGGTAGCAAAAACTACTGCAAGACAGCCACATTCTATGTTGCTGTAATTCAATTCATAGCCCACTAAGGTACGAGTGATGTAATAGACTGCTCTCTCATGACCTTGATCATCTTTTTGTGCGAGAAGAGCCCCTAATGCCGACTGAGTTGTTGAAATATATAAGATCAAAGGCTTTCCTTCTATAGGTGGCATTAAGACTGGTGGAGTTAGCAAATAGTCCTTGATTTGTTGGAATGCTACCTGGCATTTAAGCATCCACACAAATGGTACTCCCTTCTTGAGTAGATGTTGAAATGGATGAATCTTATCTGCCAGTTGTACTATGAATCGCCTAATTGACTATAGTCTGCCCTGTAGAGTTCTGAGTTGTCCTATGCTAACTGGAGGAGGTATTTCTATGATAGCTCTTACCTTCTCTGGATCTACTTCCATGCCTGTTCAAGAGATGATATACCCTAACAATTTCCCCGATTTGACTCCAAAGACACACTTCTTCGGATTCAGCCTGACATTGTAGTTCTCTAGCCGTTGGAATATCTTATTTAAAACCTTTAAGTGAGCCTCTCTTGTTTCTGATTTTGCTATAATGTCATTGACGTAATCTTCCCTGAGAATGTGTACAAAGTCATGGAAAATTGTAGTCATTGTGCGTTGATAAGTAGCTCCTGCGTTCTTAAGCCCAAAAGGCATAACGTTCCAACAGTATGTGCCCCATGGACACGTGAAAGTTGTCTTATGTTGGTCTTCAGTTGCTATTTTAATCTGGTTGTATCTCAAAAAACCATCCATGAGGGATAGCATCTCATACCCCGCTGTGAGATCCACTATCATATCTATATTTGGCAAAGGGAAGTCATCCTTAGGACATGCCTTATTGATGTCTTTAAAGTTTGTGCAAATTTGAATGGCCCCAGTTGGTTTAGTCATGGGTACAAGATTCGATATCCAATCTGCATAGTCTATTTTCCTTATGAATCCTACATCCAAGAGTTTCTTTAGTTCTATCTTGACCAATAGAGCAATCTGCAGGTGCATTTTTCTTAACTTTTGTTTGACTGGTTTGATGCTTTGCTGCAATGGTAAATGGTGCAATATTAGATCTGGATCCATCCTAGGCATGTCAACATATGACCATGCAAAGTTTATCTATCACTTTTGGAAGAAGTCCTTAAACTCAGGTTTTTCTGTCTTTGTTAAAGAAGCTGCAAAATATACCATCTTTGGATTCTCTTCTGTACCTATGTTGACTGCAACTGACTCTTCTACTAGCATCGGTGGCTTTTCCTATTGAAAGGGGAGAATATTTAAACCTCTATCCTTGGGTGCCTCAGGGAGGTTTTCGCCCTTGGATACGTCCTTTATTTTAACTTTTTCTTCATCCAAAGGTGCCTTTCGGTTTTCACCTAGGGACTCATCATTGTTCTTTTCATTGTCTTTTTTCTTTTTATCCTCATTTTTGCGACTAGAGGTGTAAATAGACTCCCCAAAATATGCTTTATCGTCCAAGTCTATGGTAAAACTAGCTTTATTATCCCCTCTTGGTATGCCTTCTCGAAGTTCCATGAACTCAGCAATTGCTTCGTCATTCTCGAATGTGTCTAAGATAGGTGTACCTTGTTGATCCTAGTCTATAAGTTCAGAATATATGAGGGGCATGTCATCATCGGAGTTTTTAAAGGTAGCCGCTGACAGGGTGAATAGTGAATGGTTGACATGGTCGTAGAAGTTCTGGACTAACTCTTGCTGGGTCTTTTCCTTACGGGTAGGTAAATGTTGATGTGGGATCATTGCCTAGGATAGGTCGTTAGAAGATGGTGGTTCAGGTGCCCAAGATGCATGATCGATTTTTTCCCAATAATAGATCTTATGCCATTCTTCTTTGGACAAATGTTTCTTAGGACAAGGACTAGATGGTTTGGGTATAGGTTTCACGTTTAGGTCCAATTCTCCAAATAGTGCGTTTATGTTCATGGTGCTGGTAGATGAAAGGGAATCCCATTCACCATCGCTTGAGTAAGGGGATTCATCAAAGATTGGAGGGTTGTCGTAAAATGGGGGAGGTGTATCATGAGATGTCTTGGTGTCTACGTAAGCACTCACTTCCTCTTGAAACAGTGACAAAATACTAGGAAACCCAATTCTAAGTGGTTGACACCCTAGCCCTAAGTATTTTGGTCGTGGGTGGATAGTAATCAGTTCCGTCCTTCCATTTTGATGTAGCCCTAACCCACTGTGCCTATCATAGCCTTCCTTTTGCATTATCTTAAAGCCTTTTCCATATTGGTTCTTAGCTATTTGAATAGACGGGGAGGGGTATTCATGTTCTTCTTGATACAACTAGGAATCACCTTGGTCCACAATTTCCTCGCTTAGCTCTCCCCACTTGATCAATGTCGTTGTAGGGGGAACATTGAATATGACTATTAACTGTATTCTATCTGCCATAGGTAGGCCATATGCCTTAGGTGGAATCAGTTGACTGACACAGTATGATGCCTTTATACGATACTCGCCAAAGCCCTTGTCTTGGATTTCAAGTTTAGGAGTAGTTGGTGGAGGTGTGAATGATTTAGACTTAGTGAGATGTGATGAGTCAATGTATTGGGATGAATTGGATGATGAAACTTCTTGATTAACTGGTACTTGGCCTTGTGGAATTTCCTTTAGCCTTGTACAATACTAAAACGGATCTGGATCACCATCAATAGTGATCTCGGTGCCATTATGTGGAAATTTGAGACATTGGTGATACATTGAAGGTACAACTTTCATTGCGTGTATCCAAGGTCTACCTAACAACAAATTGTATGGAAGAGTGAGATCCAAGACTTGGAAGCTGGTGTTCATGATTGCTGGACCAATTCTGATAGGGAGTGTGACCTCTCCTTTGGATGATCTTTCCTCATCATCATAAGCCTTGATGACTATACTCTTAGAGGTATCTACACAATCTTCTGAGAATCCTAATGCCTTAACCAATTTTAGGGTACATAGGTTCAAACCTGCTCCTCCGTCTGCCAAGACTCGTCTGACTTTGGTTTCATGGACTAAGACTTCAAGATGTAATGGGTCATTATGATCAGATTTTTCTGTCGAGTAATCCTGTTGGGAAAATGTAGCATGGTGCGAATTGGTTAAATATCCCACCATCTCTTCGAAATGATTGACATCTAAATCAGTAGGGATAGTTGTGTTCTATAAAGCTTTATCGAGAATGGCTTGATGCTCAAGTGATAAGGTCAATAGTTCCAAGATAGATATTTGCATAGGGGTTTTACTCAATTGATCAAGAAGGTTGTACTTGAACTTGGAAGCTTGTGTAGATGGCTCAGAAGAAGGACTTGGAATAGTGATCTTGGTTCTGCGTGTGTTGACACTACATTCTGGAGGCTTCTTAATGGTGAAGGTATCGACATGCTCATCTGCAGCGCGAAGGCTATTTATAATCTTTCCTTTTCCATAGTCAAAATTGGTGTTTACGTAATTGGTTAATGGATCGGTCTTAGTTCCTGAACCAGAGGCTTTTCCTTTTATGTGGTCATGTAATGGGTCCTTGAAGACCTTATGATCACTGTTCTTGGTGTTTTTCTGTCCACTGACCTCTATGGTTCTGTTCTCCACAAAGTCTTGGATAATGCCCTTGAGTTGGCGACAATTTTGTAGGCTGTGTCCTTTTATTTGATGATATTCACAATGGGCTTTGTCATCCCACCAGGAAGGTTTAAATTGTCCAGGATCATATTCTCTTGGTTCCAACAGTTTGATGAGATTGTGTTTAATCAATTCTTTGTAAATAACCTCGATCAGTTGTCCTAGAGGAGTAAATTCACGTGTTGGAAATCTTCTTTGAGGTCGTTGTTGCTGTGAATTTTGGAGATAGTTAGCCGTTTGATCTGGATTATCCATTGTGTCTTGATTTTGGTTGTATCCTCTCAGTGTGATAACTGGCCTTGTATATATGTTTTTAGCATCAACAATGCCATCATTTGTAACATTCTTATTTCTGGACTAGAATTGTCTTCTATCATTTGGCGCATTTTGATTTTGGACAATAGGATTCCTACCTGGTACCTTTATTTCACCTTTGTCAATAAGGCCTTTCTCAAGGATGATGCCTTTCTGTACCAAGTCTAGGAATGAGGTACAACAATGTACTCTTAAAGCACTCCGCAGTTTTGGATTGATGTTCTCTAGGAATATTGTGACCTTTTGTTTCTCTGGTATCTCAACTGGACATCTGCTAGTTAGACTTCTCCACCTCTAAAAGAAAGTGGTGAAATTTTTTCCATCTTCTTGTGTTGTGTGGCACAAGGTTGCTATTGTTATCTCATTGTCTATGTTGAAGGCGAAATGTTCAACAAAATTTTCAGCTAATTCTCCCCAAGAGTGTATACCATATGGTAGTTTAGAAAACCATTCCAGTCCTATCCCAACAAGGGTTCATGGAAATAGTCTCATCAGATATGTGGGGTCATACAATATGTCCATACATGCTATTGAGAACTCCCTAATATGTTCTAGAGGATTCTTTTTCCCATTATACTTAGGCAAAATCGGTATAATGTATCCATGGGGAAAAGGTGTCATGTAAAGCGCTTTGTCCAATGGACATGGACATAAGTCTTGTGCTAAGATAGTTTGTTTTCCTGACATAGACATATTATCCAGTTGTTGTTGGAGAGTTTGCATTTGATTCTGAAGGACATCGACTTGTGTCAAGGACATGGTGTTGGCATTGTTCGGATCAATGTAGACGTTCTGATATGCCATGTTTTGCGACGGGTTGTGATTTGGTGAAGGAATATATCCCGTTTGAATAGGCCGTTGTGGGATAGGAATATTCATACCCGCCTTGGATCTCTTACCAATCGTGTTGGTGCCAAAGGGGTTGGATGAAGTTGCTCCCGTCGTAAATTGTAAACCTTGTGTTATGTTGAAAGGGGTTGTGTTTACAATTGACAATGTCTGAGTTGGTATTGCTGCGGTGATTTGGGGCATAGAACCACTTGATGTCATTTTCAATGTATGAATGTCAAATCCTGGTGGTAGTGTGGCACCTTCTACTAGCAATTTCGCTAGATAGAATTGGGGATCATTTGCTAAGCACTCATCCATGAAGGATGCAAATTCAGGATCTTGGACTGCAAACTCTATGTCTTCAACAAAGACTCGTCCATTGGCATCTCTAGTGATAAATTTATCAAGCAATGGTTTGTGTGGTTTGTTCTTCCTAGGCGGTTGAGTTTTGAAAGGATTGATAAACTCATTGGGGTCTCCCATTTCTTTGTGCCTCTTTTGAGACCTTTTTTTGACCATAAAAAAAACTTGCTCAAAATGGGGTAATGCAGAATATGCCTAAGAACTGATATGACCTATTTCTATGTTTTTGGATTTTTTGGACAATAAGAATGTTGCTAAAATGATTTCTAGAAAGACGTATACTGAGATGATGTATGGTAAGACGGACAATATGTAAGACCTCGTGTAGACTATGATTCTAAAATGGGTATAACCTACCTCCTATGGAGTAAATGCATGCAAGGATTTGTTTTGACCAAGGAATCTGATTGTAGGACAAATGACAGCTGACAAGGTGAACTTTCCAAACTAGACTTGTTGAGCTGAAAAGATTCACTAGATAAGACTAAGGTGACTAGGTTCGATGAGTGTGACAAATCGGGACATGAATTTATCCAAAGATGAGGAAACTTATCTATGCTATGATATGCAATTTCCTAGGGAGTATCTAGATGCATGCAACTTAGGATGACAATGACGAAGACATGGATTGTAACTAAGATTTCCGAGGAAGTATCTATATGCATGTGACTTTGGATGACTATGACGAAGATGTGGATTGTAACTAAGACGTATATAACCACCTAATGGATGCAATATTTTTGAGCAAAATTTTGACAGTTTCTGTTCGGACTCAGTTTGTAGTTTTCATTGTTCTCTATTAATAGGAAGATGCAGTTTACCTAATAGTTGCGGTTTAGGATTTGAAAATTGCAGTGTTTCTGACAGTTGTGGTGTTTCTGATAGTTGCGTTCTTTCCTATGATAGTTGCAGTCTTTCCTATGACAGTTGCATTTTTCCTATTCTGGACTCTAAAACTAGTTATCCTGACAAACACTTGTGGTTCGAACTTTGACAGATGCGGTTGGCATGGCCACATGCGACTCAAGATTTGACAGCTGCGCTTCGAAACTTTGATATTGTGAAAATCATGATAGACAGATGCGATTATTCCCCTAACAGATGCGACTCTCTAATATAAAAGTGGCGATTAAACTGACAAATGCAACTCTGTTCCTGACAGTTGAAAATTATTTTTTTCTGAAAGTTGTTTGACTGAACTTTGTTTGTTTGATCAAGATTTTGGAAAATACAGCAAACAACAAACACAACATTCAAAGTATTTTCAGTATTGTGATGAATGGACTATTGAGACTCAAAAAACATTTACACCCTAGGTTTTTAGGACAATACTTGTTGAATTCTTACTTGGATTTCTCCAGCTACTCATATTTACGGTGGATGATTAGTAGCTTGACCCCACTGGATCCCCTCCATGACACTCACTTATACGGGGCAGCCAAGCTACAGTACCCATGAATCTCCCATGGTATACTTTTCATCTCTACACATAAACCGTAAGATTGTAAGACGGCTTCACAGGTCCGACCTGCTGCACCAACAAGTAGATAGGATTTTGGTAACTCTACAACAAGGCTTTTAATTCAGGAATTCCATTCATGGGACACTAACCAACGTCGGCGAGAGTCCATTTCTGTCCATCTCATCGGATTAGTTCACGTGATTCTTGGGGTTTCCACAAGAATCCACTTTTATATACCGGCTAGAAGTCGCTTGGCTTTAGCGTGCTACTGGTCTGAGTCGTCTTGGGGTGAGTACTTTTTTCCACCAAGATAGGCCCAAGTTCTAGATTCAACAACCATTTCTCTTACACCCAGGATCGCATGACTGCGCAAGGGGAGAGGATACTTCGGTGTACTGAATCGTAAGGGTTTACAGATATGTGCAAAGTACCAAACAAAGAAGACAGTGGTTCTTTTTATTCCAAATGATAATTTTCTATCTATCAAATAGAAAATTCATTTTAATCCCACACGATGATTATCTATCTACCAAACAAAAGCTTATTTAAATAAATTAACACAAAAGCATTAGGTCCTGTATGCAATTTATCAGTAGTTCATAGTCTTCAGCTTTCGTCCTACAGAAAAATCATCTCGGGTTTTAATTGTCTACAAAGCTTCATCCTACAAACAGTATGTTATTCCTTTAAAATTTATTTAGCTCCAAGTTGTTTTTGTCCACTTGATCCAATGTGTGCTTTGAAGTATTTTTTTTTTTCTGCACATGCACAAACTGAACAAAGCCAAAACCCTAATAGCTAGTCAAGACAAATCTGATTTTTGGAGATACTTTTGATAGTAAAAATAAAACTACAAAGAATAGACCCATGCTTAAATTTCAAGAGCTTACCAAAAATCTAAATAAATCTAAAATATTGTCTGTTTTGCACTTGAAATTATTTTTTTATGAAAAAATCATAAAAAAATTATTAAAAATTTAAAACAGATCCAAAAAATCTGATTTTTTCATTGAAGGTGCTTGACATAATTTCAAATCTGCATAAAACATTTCGTGAAAAGATCTGCAACCATTTGTGAGATTCAATCAAATATCTGTGAAACCATAATTTTCAAAGATCTATTGTTTGAATAAAAAAAAATTATCCAAATTTAAAACCTAAAGAACAAACCCCTATTCAAATTTAAATCTCTTTCTAGAAATATAAACATATCCAAAAAATTCAACAAATTTCTCTCAAAATTGATATTTTATGAAAAATAACAAAAAAAAATAATAAAAAATTCAAACCATCACCAAAAAATTTGATTTTTTCACAAAAGCTCTTGAGAATGTCATCTACTTGCAAAAAATTTTTTGTGAAAAAATATGTAGCCTTGTAAAAGTTATGGTCGTTCACGTCGGGTTCACACTCAGATTTTTCAGATTTGTGGAAGATGCTAAAGCTGCACAAAATTAAACATCAATTCTAATCTAAATAAAATAACAAAGAAAAATAAGTAAGCATGATTAATCTAAACTAATAAAAACATAGAATGATCTCACCAAATATGCAAATACTTCCTCGATTTATCTCAATTGCCCTTCTCCATCTTGCTATATTGTTATTCTTGCCCTCAGATTTCTGTGTGTTTGAATGCAAGCATAACTTCATCGAGTGTCTCAGCAAAATATCGAAGATTGTTTCTCTTCTCAAAAGTGTATAATGATTTTGGGAGGAGGAATAATGATAATGACAGGCCATTTTATAGATTTTGTGTTTTCAAATGATCGGTTCAGATTGAAAGAGAGATCGACGGATGAGATTGATGAATGCCATGCGATGAGTTATGTGACAGATAGAACGCGAGTTAGAACGTGAGTTCAAATGCATGATAAAGACTAATTTTAGAACATGAGTAAGAACATGAGTTCCAATCTTCATCTTCAAAAAAATAGAAGAAATAGACTTTGTATGCAAAAGCCAAAGTTAGAAGTTGGAGAATAAATGCATGATAAATGCATGTGAATGCAAACTTGAGTTAGTTAATTAAATAAAGATATTTAATTAATAAATATAGATCATGCATATGAGTTGGAACTAGTTAATCGACTAGTTGTGATGGAGAGTTCTCTCATAGAGATAACTCGAGTCAGACGATAAGTGCATGTAAGAGATAACTGAATGTTAGAGAAATGTGACATAATTAATTAAATAATGAATTAAATGTTAATTTAATTCAACATTCGAAATATGAGACTTTTAATTAAATAAATAAAGTAATTTATTTAATTTGGTTGTTGAAAAGGATAAAATGAATAATTAAATAATAAATATTTAATTATAGATGAAAAGGGGTTAAATGAATAATTAAATAAAGATATTTAATTATAATTAGAAAAGTATGATAAAGGGGAATTAAAAAATAAATTGTTTAATTGATAGATAAAGGGGAAAGAATTAATTAGTTCGCAACATAATTAAATAAATATGATTTATTTAATTAATTAAGTTGAATAAAGGATGATTATGAATTAATGAATTAATTAAAAAGGGTATTTAATTAATAGAGGAAATATGTGTTAAAAAAGCAATTAAAGAAGTAACATTATTTAATCAAGACGACGGACTATAGAAAATTATGTTGAAATGTGTACTCACAGGCCTAGACCAATTTTCGGTATCTACACATATATTATGGACATATCACCATAATGATTTACATCATGCAAATTTTAGTTTTATAACAACACTCCTTAGCAAATATTGAATATATAATCATAAATTTGTTACTTATTTTCAAGCAATTTTATTAACTCATTGAGTTAAAGTAGGAAAATGAAGAACACATTCAAATATACCACTGAAGGTGAATGAATATATCATTAATGGGCTCATTCACAACTTATGACATACAATTAGGAGAGCAATTGTTCCAAAATGATTATCATTTATTGATTTTATATTTGTAATTACATTAGCATAGCTTGCTTGCTTCATACTAACCCTAACCAGAGAAGATACTAATTGAAACTATTGAGAAAATATGTCTCAACTTCCAGCTCGAAGCTTCTTCTTTTTCTGACTTGGAAAAATTCATGTGTTTCTGTTGTTTACTGCCGTACCACGCCTGGCCTCATCTTTGCCTTAACTGCTTTACCATGGCAATCATTTCTTACATTGGCGGTACTGCAGTGGAAGGGTGGTGATTACCGCTTTACCGTTCATGGTCTCACCCCTAACCACGGTGACTGCGGCTGCCTCGACTCGACCAGTCTAGTTGGTCACTGCCATACCGTGGGCGGTTAAGCCCTTGACTGTGGTGGTGGAAGTGTGACCACCTACGGTCGTCCTGGTTGCTACCACCTTACAATGGGTAGTGGGTCCACTCACCATGGTGATCATGGTGAGACCACCAGCAGTCTGGCTAACAGTCACTTCCCTACCACGGGGTGCTTTATCGACCCCCACGATAGCGTGGTTTGACCACCAGTGGTCACCTTGGCTGGTTACCTCATTTCAATGACTTGTAACAACCTTGAAAACGGTAGCATAAAATAGTTAGTGGATGATCTCAGTGAAGTTTGTGGGTGAGCTCAGTCGAGCTCACCGCATTACCGCGAGCTGACTCAGCTGGTGCTCTAGTAATGCAGGAAAGTCTTGGATGGGCTCGGTTGGCCAAACTACCATACCGTGGATGGGTTAGTCTAACTTGGCGGTAGCATAGGGAAGCTTGAGGTAGCTCTGTTGGGCTCACTGCATTACCGTAGGTCAATCGACTCAGCTCGACGATGGAGCAGTATGAACGAAGGGAGCTCGGATAGGCTTAAACCAAGGATTGACTGAGTTGGACTCGGTGGAAGGAGTGATAGGTGAATGCAAATTGGACATGTGGCAAGTTGACTATTTCTAGTTGGCCAATGCCATTTCTAGCAACAATAGTTATTGCAGGCCATTTTTGGCTAGCGAGCAGGACCCGATTTTGGTGATGGCATTAATGTCTGGGAGGCTTGATGTACGAAGATCAACATGGGAAGATCATTGGTGTGATTTGATCATATTTCGATGTACCTTATGATCAGCGGTTGATAGAGAAGTCTTAAATAAAAATATATCACTTATGTGAGTGAGCAGAGTACGTGATTTCAAGAGAGTTAATTTGAATTGTATGTTTTTGAGGAAAACATTGTAACACTGAGATAGTTCTAGAAGTACTTTTGTGAGTTGATCAAAGAAGACTGTATATTTTATGTAACCGAGTTTTGTTACTGAAATATGATTGTCTTGACTTTGTGTGGTGGAGTTTTTACCTGATAAGGTTTTCCCATGTATATCTTGTGTCAACTGTGATTTCTTATTTCTGATTGTCTTTTGTATGCTTATTATATTTATCTCAAATAGTTTTGAAAGCTATTAGAAGCCAGTTTATGCTCTTCTCCTCTATTGTATTAGTGTTAAGGGATTGTATTCCGCACTATTGGGTCTTTAGATCCTGCATATTTTTCCCTTCAAATGGTATCAGAGCCTAGCCCATTGTGTTATCCTTGAGAGAAAGCTCAGTTTTTTTTGTTCCAATACTGTTTTCAGTGGGAGTATTGCATTATTAAAATTTGTTTTTTTATTTTGAGATGGTGAGTACATCAGGTAGAGTAGACATTGAAAAATTTAATGGCAGCAACTTTGAGTTATTGAAATTCAAAATGGAAGACTTATTGGTGGATAGAGACCTTTGGATTGCAATTTCTAGAATGAATCCACAAAGCATGACCCAAGAGGGTTGGAATCTTGCTAATAGAAAGGTGAGAGGTTTGATAAGATTGAGTCTGGCTGATTCTTTTCTCCTGAATGTTCATGAGGAGCAGTCTGCAACTTCATTGTGGAAGAAGCTTGGTGATATTTATCAGGGAAAGTCTCTAGTAAATAAGTTATTCCTGAGGAAGAAGTTGTACTCCTTGAAAATGGACAAACATGCATATGTTGCAGACCATCTAAACTCATTTAACATGAGTTTTACTTAGTTGGCATTTGTAGGTGTGAAGACTGAGGAGGAAGATCATTGCATGCTCCTGTTGTGTTTCATTACTTGATAGTTGGGATCATCTGGCGATGGCTATTGGAAGCACAACCATTGAATTCAAGATGGATGATGTGGTTGCTTTGCTCTTGTCTAAATAAATGAAAAATAGTCTTCTGAGATGGCCAAAGAGGCTCTTGTTGTTTGAGGTAGACCAAAGGAGAAAGGCAAGAAGAAAGACAAGAAGTCAAAATCCAAATCTGCAGAGAGATCAAAGTCTCCTGGTAAAAAGTTCAAGGTGAGATGTTGGAACTATGGGAAAACTGGTCATATCAAGAAGGAATGAAACGAGAAGAAGAAGAAAAATGCCTCTGACAATGAATCTTCTCAGAGTGATGCAGATTCCTTCACTGTAACAACCTTGACAACTCAGGCATCTGATGATGTCTAGCTGGTTGACTCAGGTTTGTCCTTTCACATGACGTCCAATAGAGAATGGTTCTCTAAATATGAGAATTATGATAGTGGAAAGGTGTATTTGGCAAGTGATTCAATGCTGGAGATAGTTGGCAGAGGAAGAGTCAGAATTCAATTTCCTGACGGGAGAGTCAAAGGTATTGGTGGCATACTTCACATACCAGGTTTGGCTTGAAATCTTCTTTCTATCAGTAAGTTAAATGATGCTGGTGTAGAAGTTTATTTTTCAAGTAAGGGATGTAAAATGGCTAGAGGTGCAATGGTGTTGGCTAAGGGTATTTGTACTGGCACTCTGTACAAGCTGGATGCACGTCCTATGTTTTACAAAAGTGTCTCTATAAAGTCATGCAATGCTGCTCCTGTAGAGAAAGATGAAGACACTTCTGTGGTTGTAAATGTTATGGAGGTAAAAATCCTAGCTAAGAAGACTATGCTATGGAATCATAGACTTGGTCACATAGGTGAGAAAGGTTCAAAAACCTTGAAGAATAAAAATCTTATAGAAGGGCTTGATGATTGTAACCTTGCATTCAATTTTTGCGAACATTGTATCTATTGAAAACAACGTTGTATTTCTTTTTATTCTAGTCCTCATAAATCTTTTGGCATATTGGATTATGTTCATTTAGATGTATATGGTCTAGTTAATGTTCCTTTGTAATCAAGCTCTAGATATTATGTTTCTTTTATTCATGGCTGTTCGAGAAGGGAATTTGTATACTCTCTTAAAATTAAATCAGAAGTGTTCAGTCAGTTTAAAGAATTTAAATCTTTGGTAGAAAATCAGACTAGAAGGCAAATTAAAAGTTTGAGGACAGACAATGGTGGTGAATTTTGTTCTGTAGATTTTGAAAGGTATTGCATTGATCAGGGAATTGAGAGGCATAAGACAATGCCTTACACTCCATAACAGAATGGAGTTGTTGAAAGGCTGAACAGGATGTTGATGGAAAAGGCAAAGAGTATGTTGAGTGGTGTTGGTCTGGAGCAAAAGTTCTGGGCTGAGGCTATGGCTACAATATGTTATCTAATAAAGAGATCTCCTTGCTCTGCTCTTGTTGATAAAATGCCTTTGGAAGCATGGTTTGGTAAGAATCCCTCTCTGAGGAATGTCTGTGTGTTTCGCTATGAGGCATATGTTTATGTGCCAAATGAAAAGAGATTTGAATTAAATAACAAGGCTATCAAATGTATTCTCATTGGCTATGGAGTTGGTGTGAAAGGATACAAGCTTTGGAACCCTATTACTAAGAAGGTTTTGTACAATAGGAGTGTGATATTTCGTGAGCTAAAATCTTTAGTAAGTGATCAACAACTTGAGACAGATCAGAGTGACAAGAAGAAGGATGTAGTTGAGATTCCCAAAACTCCACAAAGGGAAGAGCTACATGGTGTACCTAAGATTGAGGAGAGCTAAAGTAGCTCTGGAAGTTCTGATGATGAAGAACAACCTCAACCTGTAAGAAAATCTACATGAGAGAAAAGGCCTCCTATAAGGTATGGTTTCTCTATGTTAGATTCAAATTGTGCCTATGCTTTAATTACCAACACTGATGAACCTAGGACTATGAAAGAAGCAATCAGCATGGCTGATTCAAATTCTTGGTTAGATGCCATGAATGAAGAGATGGATTCATTGAAAAAGAATGAAACTTAGAATTTGGTACCACTTCCGAAAGGGTGAAATATTGTTGGCTGTAAGTGGATATTCAAAAAGAAACTAGGCCTTGATGGTAGTGTTGAGAATTATAAGGCAAGGTTGGTTGCAAAGGGATTTTCTCAAATTGAGGGAATTGATTATGGAGAGATTTTTCCCCTGTAGCAAAGCTGACATCCATTAGATTTTTATTGTCATTAGCAGCTATGTATGATTTTGAAATTGAGCAGATGGATGTGAAGACAAAATTTCTCCATGGTGAGATCGAAGAAGAAATCTACATGTCCCAACCTAAGCATTTTGTTGAAAGAGGTAAACAAAATCTGGTTTTTAATTTAAATAAATCTCTCTATGGTTTAAAACAATCTCCTAGAATGTGGTACCAGAAATTTGACACATTTGTGTTATCAATTGGATTTGTGAGATCAAAATATGATCATTGTATTTATTATAAATCCAAGAATGATCATGTGCTTGTTATTATCTTGTATGTGGATGATATGTTATTCATTAGAAATAGCAAGACTATGATTTCTAATCTTGAATCTCAGTTGTCTGCAAATTTCAAAATGAAAGACCTTGGTGCAGCTAGGTACATTCTTGGAATGGAGATAACCAGGGACAAAACAAGTAGAAATCTTTGGGTTAGTCAGAGTAAGTATGTGAAAACAATTCTGAAGAGGTTTAGCATGAATGATTGCAAGCAGCTTGTTGTTCCAATCATGCATGGAACTAAGCTTGATGTTGAAGACTATCCAAGGTCTGCTACTGAGATGGAGGAAATGAACAATGTTCCTTATGCAAGTGTTGTTGGTAGTTTGATGTATGCTATGGTCTGCACAAAACTAGACATTGCCCAAGCAGTGGGAGTTCTAAGCCAATTTATGGAAAATCTAGGAAGATCACATTGGGATGTTGTGAAGAGATTATTTAGGTGTTTGAAGGGGACTTCAAACTATGCCCTATGTTACCATGGTAGCTTGGTTGCATCACATAGGACTCTCAACATTCATGGGTATGTTGATTCAGATTGGGTAGGGGACATTGACAGCAGACAATCCACCAATGGATACACTTTCATGCTTAATGGTGGAGCAATCAATTGGATGAGCAAGCGACAGGCTGTAGTTGCTTTATCCATAAAAGAGGTAGAGTACATGGCTGCAATTGATGCCTATAAGGAGAATATTTGGCTAAGGCATCTATGTTCAAACATTTTAATTTAATGTAGGGAAAATAATTATTTTTTGTGACAGTCAGAGTACAATTTGTTTGGTAAAGAATATGACCTTTCATGCCAGGATCAAGGACATTGATGTGGAATATCACTTCGTGAGGGATATGGTTGAAGATGACAAGGTCAATCTAGAAAAAGGTGGACACCGTGAAGAATGTTGCAGACACTTTAACAAAGCCAGTCAACATAGACAAGTTTTTATGGTGCGCAGGATCGATGGGCCTTGGGGCCTATGACACACAATAATTTTTTAGTTCATGGGGGAGCTGGAAGTGTTCACCAATTGGGAGCTTGTTGAGAAACTATGTCTCAACTTCCAGATTGAAGGTTCTTCTTTTTCTAACTTGGTGAAATTCATGTTTTTCTGTTGTTTACCTCTATACCGCACCTGGCCTCATCTTTGCCTTAACCACTTTACTACAACAGTCAATTCTTACCCTGGCAGTATAATGGTTGAAGGGTGGCGGTTACCACTTTACTACTCGCAGTCTCACCCCTAACCACAGTGACTGCGACTGCCTCCACTTGGTCGGTCTAGTTGGTCACCGCCATACCATGGGTGGTTAAGCCCTTGACCGTGGTGGAGGCGGTGTGACCACTGTTGTCCCACTGGATTTTTCTTCTCTACCTCATTATTGCATTTGTACATGGGTACCTGATCAAGCCTTGTTTCCAGGACCCATTCATGCTTTCTTGCATTCATCTTAGTTTTAGGTGCATGCTTATTTTAGTCTCCCTAAGTTGCACTTATGGGGGGGTGTTAGTGTAATTAATATTTAATTACACTTGCATAACTTTACTTAGGTTGAGCTAATTTTAGGTCAACATTAGGGTTGCATACTTTGCCTTTATAAGGAAAATCATCTCATTGTAATATTAAATTCCTGAATATATCATTTTGCACATTTGCATGCAAAGCTCTTCTTTTTTTGTTTTCTCTTCTGTGGAAGGTGTTTAGGTTTGCATGTCTGATCTAGGGTTTTTAACATGGTATCAGAGCCTTGACATATAGCCCCTTCTCAAATTCTAGAGAAATTCATTACAGAGTTCGTTCGGGGTTCCTTAAGGATTTTTTGCCTTGAGTCCATTTATGTAGCATCTTGGATTAGATCAAGCTTCACCATTGGATTTAGAGCAATGGAAAAAGTTAGGTTTGGCTTTTATTTTGTAGATTTTGGCCATGATTTGCCAGATCTATAAGGGTTTCAAGTTTGGTATTTTTTTTCAAGCTCTTGAGGTCGCCATTTTTTTGAATTATTTTGAGAAGAAACGGAGGTCACCATTGCGTTTGCAGTGGCCAAAAACCCTAAGATCGCCCTTCATTTCATCGATTTTGGCAAAGTTGATACGGAAGGCAAAAAGTTTTTGCTAGGGAAGTCGTATGACCTCCCCAACACACATCCCGGGACATGATTTTTGAAAAAAACTAAAAAAAATGAAGTTTTTCGGGAGTCACGCTTGCACCTATAGTTCTAATGGTTTCTGCCATCAAGTGGCCACCAGGCTGCCACTGGCCTGCCACCGCCGCCGACCCTGTTCAGCCCCTTCCACCGAGCCTGATGTCCTATGGAGAACCGAGTGTCCCAGCGCCAGCCCCCGCCGACTCCTTTGCATTCGCCCTGGTCACATGGACTACCAGGGGCTCCACCCCAGCCCTAGTCTGCTAGCCTCTGGTCACATGCAGGACCAATGGGCCAAAATTTTTTAGCCCCCTGGGCTGCCTGCAGGCTTTATTGGCCATTCTAGAGAACCTTTGACAAAATCGGGTGTAACTTTTGCGTATGGTGTCCATTTTTCACAAACGAGATACAGTTGGAAAGTTGATTCTAGCGCCAATCTATTTAAAATTTTAGTTTTTCTAAATTTTTCCCCAGATTTATTTTGCAGGTCCTTGAATTCAGATATTGTTGTTTTCACTTCGGAGGGCATATCTTTTGACTCGGTGATCTTTTTTTCGCCATTCTTGCGGCACTGGAAAGTTGGTTCAATCCTCTACATAGATCTGAGGTCTATTTTCATTTTATATTTATGCATGTTAGGAATTCTCTCCTTTTTTAGTTATTGGGGATTGTAATAAATGAACTGATATAAAGTTCCTTCGGGGGGGTTTCTTGCATAATAATCTTCATCATGTTTTGATGGCAACTCACATGGGTTATAATCTGGTTTCTTAGTTTCTTTTGGCCATATTTTGTCTTAGTTTGACACATACTAGATTCATTTTGGTTCACACTTTAGATTGAGAGCCTATGGTTAGTGATCCGCATCGGATCCATCTCAGTTTGAGGGCCACTAAATTTGTGGTTATTGTTTCCGAGTCTGTATGGTACTTTCTCCCATGGAAGAGTTTCAATCTTAGTTTGGCATCGGCATCAAGATTCATGGCTTCCAAATTCTGTCATCATCATATCATCTACTGTTTCTCTATGGATTCCAGGGTTGTTTCAGTTTGGTGTTTTTGAGTGTTTCGTGGCATCGAGTCTGCTGTCACATTATGATGATTCTAATATGGTTTCTTGTAGACAGAAGTATCTTTCCTTGCTTGCCAGATTGCGGTTCCAGTGTTACTCCACAATGTTCTTCCAGTGCTTCTTTGCAGCACTCATCTCATTGTAGGGGGGGTTGTCCCAATGGATTTTCCTTCTCTACCTCATTATTGCATTTGTACATGGGTACCTGATCAGGCCTTATTACCGAGACCCACTCATGCTTTCTTGCATTCATCTTAGTTTTAGGTGCATGCTTATTTTAGTCTCCCTAAGTTGCACTTATGGGGGGGTGTTAGTGTAATTAATATTTAATTACACTTGCATAACTTTACTTAGGTTGAGATAATTTTAGGTCAACATTAGGGTTGCATAATTTGCCTTTATAAGGCAAATCATCTCATTGTAATATTAAATTCCTGAATATATCATTTTCCACATTCGCATGCAAAGCTCTGCTTTTTTATGTTTTCTCTTCTATGGAAGGTGTTTAGGTTTGCATGTCTGATCTAGGGTATATTGTATGTAACCGATTTTCGTCGATATTTAATTACACTTGCATAACTTTACTTAGGTTGAGCTAATTTTAGGTCAACATTAGGGTTGCATACTTTTCCTTTATAAGGAAAATCATCTCATTGTAATATTAAATTCCTGAATAATAATATTTTGCACATCTTGCAAACCTCTTGCTTTTTTTGTTTTCTCTTATGTGGAAGGTGTTTAGGTTTGCATGTCTGATCTAGGGTTTCTAACATGGTATCAGAGCTATGGGAGGCTCTAACAACCGCCTGTAGTCGCCTTGGCTACTACCACCTTACCGCGGGAGGTGCATCCACTCATCATGGTGATCGCAGTGAGACCACGAGCAGTCTAGATGATGGTCATCACCCTACTATGGGGTGGTCTATTGACCCCCGCGATAGCATGGTTTGACCACCAACGGTCACCTTAGCTGGTTATCTTGTTTCCATGGGTTGTGAAAACCCTGACGGCGATAGTGCAGGATGGTTAGCGGATGAGCTCGGTGAAGTTTGTGGGTGAGCGTGGTTGAGCTCACTACACTACTATGGGCTGACTCAGCTGGTGCTTCGGTAACATGGTCAAGTCTTGGACTAGCTCAGTTGGCCAAACTACCATTTTGTGCACGGGTCGGTCCGACTCGGCGATAACGTAGGGAAGCTTGAGGGACCTCGGTCGGGCTCACTGCATTACCGCGGGTGGGTTGACTCAACTCAGTGGTGGAGGGGTATGAACAAAGGGAGCTCAGATGGGCTCGGACTAGCGATTGACCGAGTTGGACTCGGTGGCAGGAGCGATAAGCGAATGAAAATCAGACACATGGTAGGTTGACTATTTCTGGTTGGCCAATGCCATTTGTAGCAACAACAGTTATTGCAAGCCATTTTTGGCTAGAGAACAAGACCCAATTTGGGTGATGGCATAAATGCCTAGGTGGCTTGATGCAGGAAGATCGACATGGGAAGATCATATTTTGGTGTACCTTGTGATCGGCGGTTAATAGAGAAGTCTTGAATAAAAACATATCACTTATGTGAGTGAGCAGAGTACGTGATTGCGAGAGAGAGTTAATTTGAACAGTATATTTTTGAGGAAAACATTGTAATAGTGAGATAGTTTTTGAAGTGTTGTTGTGAGCTAATTAGAGAAGATTGTATATTGTATGTAACCGATTTTTGTTACTGAAATTCAATTGTCTTGATTTTGTATGGTGGGTTTTTTACCTGAAAAGGTTTTCCCACGTATATCTTGTGTCAACTGTGATTGCTTATTTCTGATTCTCTTTTCTATGCTTATTATATTTATCTCAAATAGTTTTGAAAGCTATTGGGAACCATTTTATGCTCTTATCCTCTGTTATATTAGTGTTAAGGGATTGTATTCTGCACTATTGGCTCTTTAGATCCTACATGTTTTTCCATTCAAAAACCTTCAAGAAAACTATAGTAAACAAACTGACTATACATATATTCAAAACCTCTTGGATCCAAAGTCTAACCCCTAATAATGAGTTTTGAAATCTCCTTTAGAGACAGGAGAGCAACAAGCATTGGGATACATTGTTAATTTTAAAATGAATTTCATTAGAATGAAATTTGAAATTACATTTCAAAACATTCCTCATCATTGGAAAACAAAGTGCACGATCCGAGGAATCAAAAAATGGTTAAACCCAATAACCAGTTGGAGAGAAAAATAAAAAAGCATGCCAAGCATGTGAACGTCCATATCCATAAGACAAACCACCAATAAAAAACACCACCCACAATCAATACACCCAACACAAGTAATCATTAAGCTGACCCACAGCCCTAGTACATGCGACCGCTTCTGGTTCTCACCTCAGTTTGAGGAGGAACCAATTTCTTCTTACCATTCACATCAACACAAACTCCAGCAGCTTGGTATGGTGCCATTGCAGTTATTGGTGAAATTGCAAGGACCTCTTCAGCAACACCCACCAGCTCATTCATGGACACCAAGTAACATAGGTAGTCTAAGTCTATCTCAGACCCATTGCCATCAGAACCTGAAGAAATCACAACAAGGGACATGCAACACTCAAGCCTTTTGCTAGTATTTTGAGAAGCAACATCGGGTGTACTGGGAATAGGTTGCTCATCCTCGAGAAATGACCTCCTAGCCTTTCCTCTGGCACTTCTACACATCATATATTTTTCCATTGAAAAAAATAGCTCGTAGAATATAGGAGAAAAATCACCACCAACAAACAAAACAACTCCAAATGCAATGATAACACTGGGTAACTTAGCAAGCATTTATAGAGTGAATTAGTGCCAGGGATATTAATTGCTCAAATGTAGTACGAGGATTTGAGCGATTAGTAGCTGATGTAGCCACCACAAATGTATTCTAGGCTCATGAGGAAATGAAGTACAACCCATCCTCACACTTAATAGGAGGGCATCATTTGCACATAGGAAAATCAGGAGAAGATACTCTGAAAAAACCCATGCCATTAATGAAACAAGTTAGAGAGCGCAAAAATTCCGCACATGGATGAACATGACCCACTTTGAATTTGAACCATTGACGTGGAATAGACCTGGCAAGTCAAATGACTCAGATTGAGTCAATGATCATTGAAGATCCACATCACTACCTGGGAAAAACCATAGCCAATCACAATCAACGAAAAAAAGAGGTTGTAATTAGGCAGCAGGCCCCACCTAGCCTCCATTTCTTCAAGATCCATGCCACATGTCGCCTGTTCACAAACCTTGCAGTACTCTAGGAAAATTTACTTTGATCATGTGAGCCCTTCAAGGGACATTTATTATTAATCCTCATCATTAAATTTCTTCGCTGTTGAAAAGATAGCCACTTGTAGCTTTTGGAACCTCAAGAAAAGGCCCCACCTCTCTGTAAATCATAGATGGTGGCACCTCGCAGACCTCGCACCACTTGAATGACATCTGTAGGAGAACCTGTGAGTTCTATGAGGAACGGTCCAGATCATCTGTGATCGAATGGTTCACCAAGATAAATGTAAACAGATATATAATAGTGGTGGGGCCAGCCCAAAAACCCTTGGCAACACAAATATTAAAAACCACAGTGGCAGATAGGAAACTGGTAGGTCAGGTAAAAAGGGGCCGGTAAGAGCACGAAGAAAATACTCAATCAAAAAACTTAAGTGACCAGTTACCCTTGCTAGCAAGTCATCATTGAAATATAGCGTGAGCATTTCAAAATTTAATTATTTATGTTACCATGGGTAATATAAACCCTAAACCCTTAAGCCTCCCTTCTTACAATTTTTTTAAAATTCCCACCAGGACTCATTCACCTAAGGTGGGAAATGAGTCCCAAACACTAAATTTGGGCCACACAAGCCAAGATCACCTAAATTATGATTGGTTACTAATTGTTTTTGGTATTATCCTAAGAAAGATGCAATAAATAAGGCTTGTGGATGCAAAATAGGGCCAATTAAAGCATAAGAAAGCCCCATTATTAATGACAATCCTAGATGAGTGTGAAATTTTGTTATAACACTTTACAACACTCAAAATATGGTAAGATTAAGGTTGATTATGATTGAAAGTATGCTTATTATGCTCAGTTAATTGATAAAACCCTAGAAAAGTGTGAAAGTGTGTTACAACACTTTACAAAAACTTGGCAAGGTACCATTAAAATCCCTTACTTCACAAAGGCCCAAGACCTAATGCAAATGTGTTATCCACATTACAACATTAAATCAAGCCAACATTAAGCCAAAATCTGCAAGGAGGACCCAAACAAGTGTGAAAATGTCAAAGGACCTATTTTTTGAAACTATAAATTTTTACGGTTTTTACATTGTATAATCTGTATTCTAAGTGAAACTGCAGATTTTTTATTTTTTTTACTGGAATGTGTATACACCTAAGAATTGTCTAGATAATCTAATTAATTAAATACGATTTATTTGATTAATTAACCTTTAATTTTTCTACTATTAAATAAATAGAAATATTTATTTACATAGTTCACATTTAATTCTTCTATCTTTATTATTTTATTTTTTCCTAATTAAATAAATAAATTTAATACTTTATTTTTCTTTAATTATCATTATTTATTTTCTTCTATTAAATACCACACTTCTTCTATATTTATTTAATGAACATAAACTTCAAAAGTTTGTTGTATTAAATTAGAAATCCTCTTTCCTAAATTGATTAAATCCAAAATATTCTATTTAATCTAATATTCAATTCTACAGCTAATCATATCTACCTACCAAATTAGATGTGATATGTCTAATTAATTCATCTCAACCTTCATGGCAAAATTTGGAGACAAATTTGAGACAAATTTGCAAGCCAACTCCTTCATCTTCTTCCATCAATTCTTCCTATCATCTGGTCAAGTGTTTTTGTGGGGAGGAAAAATCTCCATAATTGGCTCCAATCCTTAATCCTTCACCATTGAATCCTCAAGATGGGATCCAGACCTCTACTTTGCTACCCATCACAATTCTGGTTTTGGGAATCTATAAATACAACCCCTCTCTACAGGAAAAGGATCCCAATTTTGTGCAATCTTACTCTGCAGAAATAGCATTAGACAAATCAAGTATTTGAGCAATAACAATAGAAAACCATTTTAAAGTAGCAATCATAATCATGGCTTTTAATTTAGCTACATCTTAGTTTACAATAGGTTATTTTATCATTTTCATGTCAACTTAGTTATAGTATCATCACCATATCATTTAGCAACCATCATATAGAATTAGATTCTTGCATTTAAGCAACATCTCATTCTCTAGATTGGCATTTTAATAGTCACAATGCTTACAAAATATGAGATCCCTATGATTTAATAAATCTTTGGAGATAGAGAGAACTATGACGCTTTTAGGAGTTTTAATGTTTTAATTAGATTAGTATCTTATTAATTCTCTTGATATAATGTCTTATTAAGAAGTGTTTAGTAATTTTTTACTTATTTACTTATTCCAAACTTACATTTTGGCAACCTTCGTGGGGCCCAAACCCCATTTTTAACATTTCTTTCTAAAAAATATTCTTCCAAGATTTTGACGTGATTGTTTTAGTGAAATTCAGAGATCGTACGTTGCATACAACATATACTATAGCGTGTCTAGGTCAGCTATTCTAGCACATCAACAAACTACTCTAGCGTGTTCAACAACTGTTCTGGTGCATCAAATTTTTTGTGTCACCAACTAGGGGGTTTTTCTTTCAGCATATAGACCTTCTATTTTAGCGCATACATCAATTTCTATAGCTCATAGGACTTCCATTTTAGGACATTTAAATTATGTTATGGCACATATGACTGCTGTTGTGGCACATTTGATAATTTTTGTAGAATTTTAAAAATTTGAAGTCTAATCACCATTTTTTGTGTTCCAAGTACGAAATACGCTTGTCAAAGTCAGTTGCTGGAAAACATATGCCGATCAAAGACAAAACTCATAGAAATTACTAATGATGTTTGCAAGAGTCTAAGTTCACCAGTGCTTTTCCTTTGATTAAAATAGTGCATCTAGATTAATTCCAGAAATAGTTTGAACCCCATGTTTTCTATGTTTTGAAAGTACTAGGTCTATGCTCTCCCCTTAACTGGGTGACCAAAATTCTAGACTTGCTACTTACACTTTATTAAATCCTTTAGAAGGCCTGTCATAGTGGGAAAAAGTACTCACCCTATGGGAACAAACTAAGAGGGAACAACCAAAGCCATGTTTTCCAACCGACTATAATCAAAAGTGAATTTGGGGAAACCCACAATTTAATGGAAGTGTGCAAGATAACCATCCCCAAAATATTTTTTCTAAACATTGGGAGGTCTCCTGAGGGAGTTTATCAATTTCTGCTCCAAATAGATACCCTATCTATGCACTTTACTATAGAATCCAATTGTGTCAGTTTCCAAACACTTCTTATATCATGGTACAAGGGGAGGGAAGAATTTTCCCCCAAGAAAATCACCATATAACTATTAGAGACCCTGGCCAAAAGTGGAGGATTCAACTTTGGTTAAGACTTGAGAAAGGTAAGAACACGAGCACCCTCTAGGGGGTGACAAGGTTGTGTGAGATGACATAGTTGCAAGCTGCGGGAGCTGTGATATTCTAAGTGACCTACTTGAGATAGAAAATTGCTTGAACTATTTGTTTTTGTGTCAAACCTATGGAAATGAAAGAATCGAACCAAATTCTAGAACACTCACTACATGTTTAATGAATAGAATCTAAAACAAATTGTTTACAATCTAGTTGTATTGTGTGAAGTTATTTTTGAAGGTATCATCCCAATAGACTATCAAAATCTGAGATTTACAAACACAACACTTATCCACTATCTTCACTGGTTAGAAAATTACACCCTAGACTTAATCATCTTACTAATAAAATCGAGAACAAAAGGACAAAACTATGGGAATCCTGACAACTTCCAGTTTAGCGCATACATAGTCTATTTTAGTGTGTACACCCAATCTTTTAGCACATGCACAGTCTATTTTAGTGCTTTGACCACCTGTTATAGTGCATCCATAGTATATTTAAGCATGTACAACCACTGTTTCCGCACATCTATCATATCTTACAATGCATCTACATAGTTTGTCATCATTTTTTATCAATATCTTAGCGCATCCACAATTTTTCTTAGTGCATATACCCTGTTTGACAGTGCATACACCATATTTTTTAGCACGTGCATAGTCTATTTTAGCGCATTGACTACCTGTTATAGTGCATCAACAAAACAATAAAAAAAAGAACTATTTGAGACAAGTATTAGACTGTTAGCATCAAAATTGGGATCTTTGTCATTCCTTAGCCCAAACAGTGTCTTAAACCTGAAAAGATAGGACTTACAAGTCAAAAGTTATCAAATTAAACCAAGATCTTGCAACCTTAAAGTGTAAACCATTTAACAAAAATTCTGGATTATTATGTAATTTTTCTTTTTCAGGATCTTGTCATCCCACAATCAAGAAACAAAACAAAATAATCAGATTTTTAGCTTAGTCTCATCAATAGAATTTATCATTCTATTCGACTTAAGTTAATACCTTGACACTCATCCAAACAAAAATATCAAAGTTTAGTGAGAAGAACAAACACTTGTATGCCAATTTTGATGAGGTTACAAAGACAAAAACATAGAGAAAAGGAAATTGAAGCACAAAGCACAATGGCTAAAGAAAATCCTTGGAGGAGACCACCAAAATGACACCAATGAAATAACCCAAGAGGACATCCAAATAGAACAACAAGATCCAAATTTTGATAAATTTATGAATAAATTCTTAGAACAAGATATGGAAAAATACCTTTTGATGCTAGCCGAACTAGGTGCAAAACTTCAAAAAGATTTAATATCAATTGATTAAAAGAGACACCTAGAGAAACTGAAACCAAAAAACAAAACACACAAAACATAGATCAAGAGGTTTCCCTAACACATCAAATGAAAAACTTGCAACAACTTCAAGATATGCAAAAGGGAAACACTAAAAGGTACTCATTATAGGACATTTGTCCTTATCCTTTTGATCCAAGCGTGGACATGATACCATTTCCTAGATATTGTGAATTCCTGAAATACAACAAATATAATGGTAAAATAGATCCAATTGACCATGTGAGGGAATTCATAACCATGACTTTAGAATTGCACAAGAGGAAACCTATCTAGTGAGATTATTTCCAAGGAGCTTAAGAGGTCAATGTATGGAATGGTTCTCTAAACTAAAACCAGGGATTCAAACTTTTGAGGAACTATTCAATAGGTTTATCTCATAATTTTCCTATAAGATTCAGCATGAGGTAAGAATAAAAGATGTTTACAACATGAAACAAATTAAATTGGAAGAATTCCTCTCATTTCTACAACGATGGCGAAGGTTGTTTGCTAGATATCCATGTTCTATAGCTGAAGAAGAAAAGATGGAATTATTCATTGACAACCTAGCTGAAGACATGACCTATAGGCTTGAACTACAATGTCCACCCACATTTTAGAAAGTAATTGAAAATGGGCTCAATATTGAAGAAGCTTTGCTAAAAAGAGGGGTGATAAAACATTTCAATGAAGGTTCAAATAATACAAATTCCTCAAATCACTATGGAAACAATGATAAATTAAAGTTTTGGCAAAAGAATAGAAATAATGGAAATAATGATGCAACAAATGACACACAAAATGAGAAACTAGTATTTAATTTGATGTCATCTACACCAAAGACCAATCAAAATAATGACCAAAACAACAATATCAACAATGGAGAATCTAAACCACAATCATATCAAAGATCATCAAACCAATGAAGATTCACACCATTAGGAAAAACACTAGAATCAGCAATGAGAGAACTTATTGCAAATGGACTTATCACCTTAACTGAAGCAATAAATTGGGAACCAAAAGTGAAACCATCTTGGTGGAATGACGTCGACTATTGTAACTTTCACACAAATAAAGGACACAAGACAAATGATTGTATGTAGTTAAAAAATCTTGTCCAAGATTTGATTGATAGTAAAAAGGTAATCATAGAAGGGAATCAAACCAACCTTGATCATATTACATTTAAGGATCCTTTACCAAATTATTAGAATGGATAATCTTCTTCTACAAATGGTAAAGGTAAAAATATAAAGTACGTTTATGATGGCACAATATTTTGTATTTATGTGGTTAAGAATGATGATGTCACTAACAATCAAGTTGATAATATTGGAACAAATGACATTACACCATTAGATCTGATCCCAAATATAAACACATCCAACAATCAGATCAATGTAATAAAAATCAGGGAAAAGAAAGACTACCAACCGATCAATGTAACAACAAGGGGGCAATCAAAGGTAATATTGAAAGGAGTTGCATCTAAAAAAACTAATCCCCCTTCAATTCAATATAACATTTTCGATCAACTTCAAAAAATACCGGCACATATATCAATATTAGAACTCCTTAAAATCTCACCATCTCATAAGGAGGTTTTGGAACAAGCTCTTGTGGCCACCACAGTACCCAATAATCTAGATGCCTCATTGTCTATTATTCTCTGAATAGGATGATGTATCACTTAATCATCCACACAATGCAACACTACATATCAAATTTTTAATCCATAAACACCGTGTTAAATGTTTCCTAATAGATGGTGGAGCTAGTTTAAACATTTGCACTTGAAAATTGATCCATGCCCTAGGTTATTTTGATGATTCTATCAATAATAGAAGGAAAATAACAATAAAAGCCTATGATGAAGAAGAGAGATCCTACAAGGGATTGATCATGTTGCCTATTCAAGTAGGACCAATTGTGAAGAATATATTTTGTCAAGTGCTAGAAAAAGAGCTAACCTATAATATACTCTTGGGACATCCATGGATTCATGAAATGCAAGTGGTGCCTTCAACTTATCATAAATGTTTAAAATTCCTAGTCAATGGACAAGAAGTGACTATATTAGAAGACTACAACAATCCCCAATATTGCAACATGCTTAGAACAACTCAAGACACTTTTGTTCCCCATAATAGAGAAGCAAGCACATCTACTCCATCAAATGGTGAAAAGAAACTAAACATTGTATCTAAATGGGTTGAGAAGAAGGGCCAACCAGAAGACACAACTGTTGATGATTCCACTTTATTAGACAATGAGGGTCACTTGGATACTCTATCACACCAATTTCAAGAAAATCTATAGTTAACTAACAAAGGAATTGTAGAATATTCCATTGGGAAATCATTATGTCTTTCATAGTTTCTACCATCTCCAAAATCATATGGGAAACCATCAACAACAACACACCAATCATCACAACCCACCACAATTCTCAATGAAATATTTGTAAAATCAAGCACTCTAGAAGATGAATCAGAAGATAAGGCCATCCTCAATTAGCTCTACAAAGATGAAGAAGCATCAACATCAACAAATATCATCATAAAGATAGATCAATATGGAAAAGGAAAAGTTATCTTAGAGAAAATGGAGTATGAAGGACAAGGACCTATAGGAAAAAGAAAGGAAGGAATTATAGAACCCATTCAACCCCTTACACTTCAGTCAAAGGAAAAATCAAGATTGGGTTATACAGAGGAATCAAAACAAGAAATGACTCATAAAGTTGTTCAAATAATCCTTCAAATGAGAGATAGTTCTGAAGTAGATTCTAATGAGTATGAGTGGGACCTTTTATCTAATGTATCATACACAAACATAGGAATTGAATTCATAAAAGAGTATGCACCCAAACATGAGGAGGGAAAAAGCTTGAGAACTAGACCACCTGTATTTGAATCACAAAATATCGATGACTCAAGGGAGGATGAACAAATATCGAGTAGGTTAGATGGCTTGGAGGAAAGTAATATCGTAGACCTCAACATCACTATTGAAAATCCTAATAACATAACTATTGGAACCCTCACTACCATTGACCTTAGTCAATCTAATGACCTTTTACCCTTAGTGCATCCTAAACTTATCAATTCAAAACCAAGTGAGCCTATCAATATACCCATCTTTGCGAATGATGTCGCTATCATAAATTTTATTTGTTGTGATGATCTTGATGTGAGTTCTAATCATAAATCTCATAAAGAAAATTTTAGTTAGGAGGGTTTCAAATCTTCCAGTTGTAAAATGGAAAACAAGGATAATGGATCTAATGGTGAAAACCATTTAATGGTAGCATTAGATCTCGAAAAAGTAAAAATAAAGAACACATCTGATGGTGAAAACCTCTTTGAGGCACCAAAAGAATGAAGATTTGACACCCTTCTAGAGAACCATCATGAAATATCATTAGTACTGGTGGAGCCTACACATTCTATAAATATTGGTACAACAGAAAAATAAAATACTTTACCCCTAGCAGCATCTATGATAGAACAAGAAAAACTAGAATTTGTCAAGTTCTTTGAGGAAAGAAGCATTAACTTTGCTTGGTCATACTCTGATATGCCAAGTCTAGATCTAGATCTCCTAATGCATCATTTATCTCTACCATTTGAGATAAAACCTGTGAAACAAAAGCTAAGGAAAATGCATCCAGATATTTCCTTAATGGTAAAGGTTGAGCCAAAAACGTTGTTAGATGTAGGATTCATTAGGTCTATCAATTATGCAAAATGGATATCTAATATTGTACCTATATCTAAACCGGACAATAGTATCAGAATATGTACTAATTTTTGAGATCTAAATAAGACATGTCCAAAGGATGATTTTCCTTTACCAAATATTGACATTATTGTGGACTTAACAGCAGGACATGACATGTTATCAATAATGGATGGTTTCTCAGGTTACAATAAAATCAAGATAGCACTAGATGATCAGGAGAAAATGACATTCACTCCATGGGGAACCTTTTGCTGGAACATCATGCCCTTTGGGTTGAAAAATGCAAGGGCCACATATCAATGAGCAATGACCATCATCTTCCATGAAATGATGCATAACTTTAAGTAGGATTATTTGGATGATATCTTAGCAAAGTCATATACCAGAGAAGGGAATCTAGAGATCCTAGACAAAATATTTATAAGGCTAGAGAAGTTCAAAGTCCAATTAAATCCTAAGAAATGTGTCCTGGGTGTTACATCAACAAAACTCCTAGGATACATAGTATCAAAGAAGGGTATCGAAGTGGATCCTGCGAAGGTCAAGGCTATAATGGAAATATTTCCACAAAATAATATAAGTCAACTAAGGTCTCTACAGGGTAGGCTACAATCAATCAAGAGATTTATCTGCCAATTAGCAGACAAAATTCATCCATTCAATCACTTCCTACATAAGAATTTCTTGTTCAAAAGGAATCAAGGGTGTGAAACAACTTTCAATCAAATTAAACAATATTTGATGTCACCACCCATACTCATGCCACCTACAAAAGAGAGACCATTGTTACTATACATTGCAACAACAGACATTTCTTTAGGAGCAGTATTAGCATAGTAAGATCCTGAAGGAAAATAACAAGTTGTTTACTATATCAGTAGGACTCTGAATGGACATGAAATATATTACACCTTCATCGAAAAAGATTTTTTGGCAGTGGTATTTTCTACCCATCAGTTGCAAAATTACATGTTGACTCACATAGTAAGGCTCATAGAAAAGATTGATCCGTTAAAATATCTACTCAGCAAGACTTCTTTAACAGGGAGACTAGCCAAGTGGGTCATGATGTTAAGTGGATTTGATATCTAGTATGTGGATAGGAGAGCCATCAAAGGTCAAGTGATTTTTGATCAGTTAGTCAAAGCTTCATTAACTGATGATCATCCTATGAAAATTGAGTTTCTTGATGGAGACATTCTTACTATGACAACACACCAATAGAGGCTATATTTTGATGGGTCATACAAACAACAGGGATCTGGTGTGGGAATCTTGTTTGTTACACCTCAAGGACACACCATCCCAAGATCCTATAGACTCATTTTTCCATGTACAAATAATGTAGCTGAGTATGAGGCACTAATCATTGACATCAAGGTAGTAATTGAATGGAAAATCACAAAGCTAGAAGTATATGGAGATTCACAACTACTCATTTATCAAGTAAAGGATGAATATCAAATGAAAGATGAGAAGTTGATGCCATAGAAGAAGTTGATCGTTGATCTCAAAATTTAATTTGTCGATATCAAGTTTGAACAAATTCCAAGGGTAGAAAATAAAGCTACATATGCTATGGAAATAATTGCTTCTCTCTTGTAGTTACTAGAAAAATGTGGTCGTTATGAGTTTACGGTAGAACAAGTGTCTAATCCTACCTATGATAATCCTGAATCACAAACCATATACCTTTTTGATGACATTGAATCCTCAATCTATGGAAAGACCTATGTTTACCTAAAATACAATATCCTTCCTCTTGATCTCTTCAAAAACTAGAGACGCAATTTCATCCACCAAACTGCACGACATGCTTTAATAGCCAACATACTTTACTGTCGAGGTTTAGATGGTAATCTTCTCTAGTGTCTAGAACATAACAAATCTAAGATAGCCTTATATGAGGTCCATGAACATATTTGTGGAACTCATTCAAGCAGACTAACTCTAGCCAAGAAACTCTTCAATTTGGGGTATTATTGGTCAAACATGGAGAAGGAGTCTTATCAATTTGTTAAGAAGTGCTAGAAGTGTCAGATACATGGTAATCTAATCCATGCACCAGCACAAGAATTGCAACCATTTACTTCAACATGGCCCTTTTGTCAGTGGGGACTAGAGTTAGTAGGAAATATTAATCTGTATTCATCCAATGGACACAAGTTCATAATCACAACCACATAATACTTTAGAAAGTGGATAGAAGCAGTGCCTTTAACAAAAATCACTGGGAAGAAGATTTATTCTTTCATACTAAATTATCTCATTTGTCGGTATGGAATACCTTAGTCTATTGTCATAGACAATGGTAGACCTTTTAAAAATTAGGATGTCCAAGAACTATGTGAAAGGTTTCACATCCAACATCATTTTTCAACACTGTACTATATTTAGGGAAATGGCCAAGCAGAGGCCTCTAACAAAACAATTTTGAAAATTCTAAAGAAAACGGTCAATTATGTTGGACGTGATTGGCACAATCAACTAAACCCTTCATTGTGGGCATACTGAACTAGAATCAGAACACCTATAGGAGCTACACCATATTCCTTGGTATATGGATTAGAGGCCATCCTACCCATTGAGGTTGAAATTCCATCACTCTATGTGTCACTGAAGGGTATAATTTCAGATGAGGATTATAGGGTGTCTAGACTTCAAGAACTGGAACTATTGGATGAACGTCATCAACAAGTTGTCAATCATTTAAAGGCATCCCAAAAAAGAATGTCTAGAAGCTACAATCATAGGGTAAAGCCTAGAGTCTTTCAAGTTGGTGACTTGGTCCTAAAGGAAAACCCTATAAATCAAGAAGAAAGAGAAAAGAAAGGGAAATTTGAACTGAACTGGCTAGGTCCTTTTGTTGTCATATCAGTCTATAGATCAGGAGCCTATCAACTACCAAAGCTTGAAGGGGATTGGTCTGATGAACCTATCAACAGTATCCATCTCAGAAAGCTCTACACCTAAATCACCTAGTGCATAGTTCAAGTCCTGGAGAAATAGTTGCCTTGATGAAAACCTAGAAAACATGTGTCTTGGTAACAGAAAAATACAAAAAAAAAAAAATCATAAAATTTGAAAAGTGTAATAAAAACATGGGGTGAAAACATGGAAATAGGGACTACTTGTTATTTAAACCAGCAGTTCCATCTATTAGGAACATATCATGGTCATTCACTTTCACCATCATTTCCATTTAATATCATATCATTGCAAACATGGTCGTGTCTCATCCTAGCTTGGGGGTAAAATCCTAAACTCACTGGGGCCAATAAAAATAAGCTTGAACAAATAGGAAAACAACAGTATGAAAAACATGACCAACAAAATGATCACAGTGGAATGCAACATTGAACATACATTTCAAGAAATCAACCATACATATCAAACAGTTTAAATCATAATCAAATTAAGACAAACTTTAGGGGGATGATATTTCTTTTGAATTATGATTTTATTGCTATATGCTTTGATTTTCAACAAGTTATAATTTGATTATTGTTATCATTTCTTTGGAGCAACTGGATGATGTATTGAACTAGAGAAGCTAGGAAGGAGGATGGTATTTTATTTGTCTGTTGTCTGCAAATTGATCATTTGTTGTGTGAATTATCATGAGACGTGCTCTATAAATTATCACTGATGATATTTTGAATTTACATATTATAATGATTCAATTCCTATTTCTTTATGCAAGAAATCCTTAGGTCATCTTGATTTAATTATAACTAGATGCTTGTGTTCACTTGCAATATCAAAAATCATCAAAGTAGTACTCAGGTCATCCTGGTCTAACTCATACCATCAATGCTTGTACTCACTTTCAACATTTTAAAGGCTCAATGATGATCAAAAGGCATGATAAAAAGGTTGTTAAGGTGACAATTTTTGCATAAGTACTTTTGCATGATTACATTAGGTTGCATCCATGATAGTTATGCATCTGCAAAGTATTTTGTTCCAAAGATGGATAACGAATTCCTACAAGGTGTTAACTTTCCTTAATAATAGATTGAGAATACTTGACATTAACAAAAATATCATCATTATCATATAGCTGCATAATCATTTCCAAATACGTACATTAAAGAAAAATATTATATCATTTCATCATTCATACATTCCATCATATATTTTACATTATATCATATTTTTCAAATCATCACATCATTAAATGACATGAAAAAACTATCAAAAACAAATCTCTATGTAGCTACATATTCATTCATCCATTTTTCATATCATAAAACATACATTAAAAAAACCATTATTATTATCATCATTCATTCATCCATATATCATTTCATATATCTACATTATTCATCTATCATTGAAACATCACATCCATAATAATGCATATGGTTACATTATCATGTAATTTAGATATAAAAATCATCATACATCTATCGATCCATGTAAAATAACTACATACATCATGGATCCATACATCATCAATATTCATGCATCCATTCAAACATCATAGATAGTGCATCATAAATCATAGCATATCACATGATCATTAAATGCATCTGTAACATATCATATAGATCATCACATAACATATAGAAAAGAGAAATTTAAATGCATCCATCATAAAACCATATAGAGAACATATAGATCGATCAATCCATTACATATCATATAGATCTCAAAATCATAATGTCAAGTATACAATGATGTCTGAAATAAAAAGGAGATGCAACATCAAAAATGACTGTGAATCAAAATCTGGGGTATACATCATGTCTCAAAAATCAAGAAATCACAACATGTAGTCATGTGGTGCTACCTCCTAAAATTGTAGGCATATCTGGACCAGCCCCTCTACCACTAGGCATACCAGGGCCTCTTGGATCTCTCTGTGGAGGCTAAGTCACACCTGTGCTAACAATCATGGAATGAGTCCTGTCAGATCGACACTCTACATAACTAACTCTCTACTCAAAGGGAACTATATCATGGTATCGTCCTCTATAAAAATCTACCTCTCTCATGTAATCACCCACAATGGTACCATCTACTAAGATTTGTAGTATCTTGGTGGTAGTTTGTGCCTGCTCTGCAATCTATCTGGTCACATCTCACTCTACAGTCAATGAGGCAATTTGTGCCTATGTAGTTGCCAACTATCCATGTACCTACACAAGAGCCTATGCATGAGCTTGGGCCTGGGCTTGCATCTGAGTCTAAAAATGAACTAATAAACCTTGTGCCTATACCAACTGCCCCTATAAAGTCTGTACCTACACTTGTAGACTCACAATCTAAGTTTGTTGATGTTGATATAGTAGACCAATATGCACACACTGCTCAAAGGGAGCTACCAGTGATTGCCTCTTACAAGGAACCATAAACTCTTGCACATCAACACCTCCACCTGACTCACCACCACTATCATCATTTCCACCACTATCCTCCCCCCTCCTCATCACTATCATCTCCCTCATCATCATAACCATCACCTCCTCCATCATCACCACCTCCCTCATCACCACCACTATCACCATCTCCCTCCTCGTCATCACTATCCTCCTCCTCTAAAGGTAAGGGCGCTAGCTCATCTAGAATAGTAATCCATCGAAAGGGTTGAAGGACCAGATACTCTGCATAGTCTGCTGTAATAGGTGCCTTAGTAATATCTAGATGAATGTCCCAAAATAAAGGTTGTAGATCCTAGTACTCTTTTAAGAAAATATCATAAGAGAGACAGGGTCCCCAATCTACAACATCTATCTGACATCGACCATAATGTGCAACACCTTGGGGCATGCCCTACATAATACCATACTACCTAAGAAATCTCCTAAATAGAAATCTCTCCAACAACTACTGAGTTCAAACAATAAGTAGCAATGACTGAGAGAGATACGCTAACTGAATCACATCATCATCCCACTTCTCGCAATCAAGATAAGGTTGCCATGTGACAACCTCAACATCATCCAATACTCTCCTCCAATTTTCTAGCTTACCTAGTCTAGGTTGAGGAAGGTGCCCTACATAAATATGCACATATGGCTTCATGACTAGCCTTTGTCTCACCATCACTAGAAGTGTAATAGCTATGTGTTCCCATTCCCACACTTGTAATAATGTAACACCTACTGATAAAATGTGACCTTAGAGGTAGATAGATGAATGTAAATCATGATAAAGATGGGCAAGCATACACATGCCCCACACGTATCTAGTACCATGTACAATCATACTCTCCAAACAATGACCCCAACCAATAGAAATACCCTTTGACCTACAATTAGGACAAAGGAACCCTCCAATGAAACCAACAAGTATGAAAGGAAAGGTGGCATAGGCATCCACCATATCATGTCATAGAATCTTGTACCCACAAATGTGATCATCTTGAAATACTTTATGGAGAGAATCAGTCCCACCCTACTCTATAGAATCATATAGCACAAGGTCACCAACAACAAGAATCGTCAAAATCTTCCATACATCCTTAGGAGTGATGGTCATCTCGCCAGTAGGAAGGTGGAAGGTATTATGCTCACTATGCCACCTCTTTGCTAGGGCTATCAAGAGACCACAATTAAACCTAATCTATGGCATATATAAGAGATACATCAAACCAAAACGTGTAATCATAGCTGTATTAGGTTGAACTAGTTTAGGTATTAAATCGAAAGCACTAAGAAATCGCTCATGAACCTGGAGGTTCGTCAATGCCTCCTATCATTAATTTTTTTTGAAAGTTAGGAATCTTTTGTCAAATCAATCAAACATCAATCAGCCGATCAAATCTAAATAGCTCTGGTGAGACTTTGGTCAAATCTCATGAGCAATCATCAAATCAACCTCATCTATTATGAGGTCAATCATCATGTTAACAATTGTACCTTGCCTATCATGGGGTCAATTAATCAAATCAACCTCACCTATCAAGAGGTATATCAATCAAACTATAATTATTCCTTGCCTATCATGAGGTTAATTATTGTCAATCAATCATTAAACCTCACCAATTAAGAGGTTAAACATCATCTACTCTACTGAGATCATCAATCATATCAAACCAACAACTGACACGATCAAAATTGACAAAATCAAGGACAAAATTGACAAAATACATCATTCTGACTTGGATGCACTAAAATGGTGTTTTGATGCACCACAATACTCAATGCACTATTTGATCATCTCAACGTGCAAAAATAGGCAGTCAAAGCGATAAAAAATTCAATGTGCTATTTCATTTGACCAATGCACCAAAACAGGTGGTCAATGCGCCATATCAGTCCATGCACCATTTTATCCTACCAATGTGCTACAGAATCTAACCTAGGCACTAAATCATTCTATGTGCTACATTAGCCTACAAATGAGCTAAATTATCTCATCTAGGTGCTAAAACTATCCATGCATTAATTTAACCTATCGACATGCTAAAAAACCTAACCTATGTGCTATTCTACTTGATGCACTAAAACAACATGTCTATGTGCCACTTCGAGCCTCTAATGCGCTTAAAGAATTTGAAAAATTTAAAGCTGAAAAACAAGCACTAAATTCGAAATGCACAAAAAATGAGGAGTTCCATAAGTGGTCAGGCGATTGTGTCGATGCACATGCTCGAAATAGTGAGTGTGGTAAGGAATTGGAATTTTCCTCCAAATTGGTCAAATTCACTCTCCCAAATTTTGAAAACTCAATTGCACAAATGAATTCAAAATAACCCCTTTTATCTTTTTAAAGAGTGATTAAGAGGGATTTTAGTGGGATTTATTTAATTTATTTACTGGAGGATTAGTTCAACTTCAGTTGGGAGATAAATTATTTCATCATCAAATCTTTATCAAATCATCAGAAAATAATACAAAATTTAATAAAAAAAAATCAACAATTCATTAATTTATCTCTTGAGGGGGCATATATCCATCATCATAGCAAAATCAACATCTAGGACATAACTGAAAATTTTTGGTTGATACTAGTAGCAACAACAAATTCTTTGAAGCCATGTGTAAACACATCACTTCAAAGAGGAGAAAAATGTATACACCTAAAAATGGTCTTGATAATGTAATTAATTAAATATAATTTATTTGATTAATTAACCTTTAATTCTTCTAATATTAAATAAATAGAAATAGTTATTTACATAGTTCACTTTTAATTCTTCTATCTTTATTATTTTATTTCTTCCTAATTAAATAAAAAAAATTAATACTTTATTTTTATTTAATTATCATTATTTATTTTCTTCTATTAAATACCACACTTCTTCTATATTTATTTAATAAACATAGACTTCGAAAGTTTGTTGTATTAAATTAAATATCCTCTTTCCTAAATTGATCAAATCCAAAATATTCTATTTAATCTAAATATTTAATTCTAGAGCTAATCATATCTACCTACCAAATTAGATATGATATGTCTAATTAATTCATCTCAACCTTCACGGGAAAATTTGGAGATAAATTTGAGACAAATTTGTAGGCCAACTCCTTCATCTTCTTCCATGAATTCTTCTTATCATTTGGTCAAGTGTTTTTGTGGGGAGGAAAAATCTCCATAGTCAACTCCAATCCTTCATCCTTCACCATTGAATCCTCAGGATGGGATCCAGACCTCTGCTTTGCTTCCCCTTCACAGATTTTTTGTCGGGTATCTATAAATACAACCCCTCTCTACAGGGAAAGGATCCCAATTTTGTTCAATCTTACTCTGCATAAATAACATTTGAGCAATAGCAATGGCAAATCATTTTAGAGTAGAAATCATAATAATGGCTTTTAATTTAGCTGCATCTTAGTTTACATTAGTTTCTTTTATCATTTTCATGTCAATTTAGTTATAGTATCATCACCCTATCATTTAACAATCATCATATAGGATTAGGTTCTTGCATTTAAGTAGCATCTCATTCTCTAGATTGGCATTTTATTATTCACAATGCTTACAAAATTTGAGAGCCCTGTGATTTAATAAATCTTTGGAGATAGAGAGCAATATGATGCTTTCCAGAGTTTTATTGTTTTAATTAGATTAATATCTTATTAATTCTCTTGATATAATGTCTTATTAAGAAGTGTTTAGTAATTGTTCACTTATTTACTTATTCCACATTTACAAAATGAGATGCAAAAATGCAAGATATATGAGCTTTCACTAATTAAAAATTAGAAACCCTAGAATTCCAATTAGCAAATGCAATGTCAATACGAGCAAGATCTAGGATGATGATGGACTCTAAATCATAAAATGAAATGTTCTAAATGTAGTTTCACCAAAATGAAGTGGAGAATTGTAGTGATTTTCTCTAAAGTTTAAGACCTACAATGGCAATCTTCACTCTATTTCACTCTAGAACAAACCCTTTAGATCTCAATACAAAGGAGAAAGAGATGTTTCAAGAGGGTTGTCTTAGGGGTTGAATATAAAATAATGAGTGGTTCACCACCAAGTGTATACTTGGAAAAGACAATGAAATGCAAGGTGAAATGCAATACCATAATATGATGCAAACTTAAACTAAATGACCTAAAAATGTAAATGAATTAACACATACAAATACATAATAGAATGTGTGCACCTAGAAATATGGAGATGGTTGGAAGGAGGTTTGAAACACTATAATTTCTACCTTTAATGCTATGTGAGACTCATTTTCCAAGCTGGCAGAATCAATCCAAAATCCAAGTTTTTGTGTGGGAACATGAATCTTCCAAATGGGTATCTGAATCTACAAAAATATGAATTTTGATTGAAACTCAGAAGTGGTGCACTAGTTTAAATAGGGATTTTTGGAACTTCAAGGTCTTAGTATGCTCTTCTCATTCTACTCATTCTACTTCTGCAAGATTTCTATGAATTAACCTATAGTTGTTCTCCAATATTCTTCGATGCTTGATGACAACTTTGACAACTTTAGGCACTTTCAAAACGTTTATCCAATCTTTCTCTTTGATGTTCTTCAATCTAAGCCTACAAATCATATCCTAAAGAGAGGGGAAAATTTTGTTGGGTTAGTGGATAGGGGTTTTCCTTAGTCAAATCCTATTTTGGTAATTAAACCTTAAAGGAGAATGAAATAGGAATGGAGAATGATGAATGAAAAAAAATTGATGTTGCAACTCACCAAAATCTATCAAAAAAGTACTGAAAACATGTATGAGATGGATCCAATAGATGTAGATATTGACTCTTTCTTTAATAGGATAGATCTTGAATTGAATACATAATTGAATCCTGAAATCCTATATCACAATTATTTTCTCAAAAAAAAAAACATGATGCATGAAGAATTTGACATGATTATTGATGCTTGAATGCTGCTCTAAAATGCTTAATAGTCCATCGTTAAAGACTCTTGAATGCTCTTGTGAATGCTTGAATGATCTTGTAGACTCAACTTTGCTATAATATGGATCATTAAAATTTCTAGGTGTTCTCTTGTATGCTTAGGTGAAAATGAGTGAAAGAAACTTGTATTTATACTTATGCAAGAATTCCTAAAATTATAACACTACAAGCCAAAATTAGATCTAGGAGAATAAAATCCCACAAAAAAATTGAATTAACTTTGTTTTTGGTCCACATGGGACTCATTCACCCAAGGTGGTGAATGAGTTCCATCAGACATAATGTATGGGACCAAAATTAAAAATTCTTATAAATGTGTGAAACTAGGTTTACGACCCAAAAATATAGGTGGGTTTCATTCACCCAAGGAGGTGAATGAGTCCTAGATCACTAAATTTGGGGCCATTCAACCTAAAACACTTGAATTATGATTGGGTAATTATTTTTGTTAAGATTCTCCTCAAAAAGATACATTAAATGAGGCTTATGGATGCAATTTAAGGCCAATTAAATCAGAAGAAAGCCCAATTATTAATGAAAACCCTATAAAAGCATGAAATTGTGTTAGAACACTTCAAAACACTTTAAATAAGGTAGGATTAAGGTTAAAAAGAGGTTTATTAGGTGTAGTTAATTAATAAAACCTTATAAAATTGCAAGAGTGTGTCACAATACTTCGCAACACTTTAGCAAGGAGCCATTTATATTCATTAGTTCACAAGGGCCCAAGACCTAATGTAAATATGTCAAGCACATTACAACACTAAATCAACGCATCATTAGGCTTAATTCAACAAGGAGGGGACAATCAAGTGTGAACATGTCCTGGTAACATTTTTTGATACTAAACTCTCATCAAGTGGTATTAGAGCAGGAGTTCCTGAGTGTGTAGACAGATCACCGAACATGAGACGGTTTACATCAAGAATTAATGTGGTTGTGGGTCTATGAGAAAAAATGCCTCCATGAAGAAACTCTAGTGGAAGAAATGTTGGGGTAACAAAAGAGGGTTTTAGAGCCCTCCAAAGACAAGTTTAAGCATTGCAAGAGGAGTTGTGTAGAGGAGCTGATGTTAGAAGAAGAGATGAAAGTAAGGATGAGGTTTCCAATGAGGACCTATTCGAAGAGGAAGCACCAAATGTAATGGATCCTAGAGAAGTCAAACTGATTAGGACCATTTCCAAGATTGGAAAGAGGCCAAAGATAAAACTTTCTATTTTTTTTGGAAAGCTAAATCTAGAGGAGCTAATCGATTGGATCAATGACATGGAAGAATATTTTGAGTATTAGGAAATATAATACCTAGATAAGGTCAAAATTTTAAAGGCCAAATTGAAAGGTCATGCTACCATATGGTGGAAATATGTCTAGTTGGAAAGATATAGAAGAGAAAAAGAGAAAATAACAAGATGGGATTAGATGGTGGAAAAATTAAAAAGACAGTTCATTCTTGGGGACTATGAGTTGGACTTTTTGAAGAAGATGCAAGGGTTGAAACAAGAAATAAAATATATTAAGGATTATACAAAATAATTCTACTGAGTCCTAATCAAAAGAACTCATTTTGAGGAAAACAAGGAGAAAGTTTCCCATTACATAAATGGGTTGAAGTCGAGCATTAAAGAAGAGCGGAGTCTAGTAAAAATTTCTACCATTGAAGATGCATATCTATTTGTTTTGAAGGTAGAAGAGAAGTTGAATAGAAGGTTTGAATTCAAGAAAAGAGGTGGATGTCATGGTGGAAGGACTAGTGGACAGTAATATGGAGGATGAAATGAAGATCAAAATAAGGGTGAAGGATCCAGTAGCAGCTAGAACTAGAAAGGAGATAACACCTATTGTCCTCATGATCAAAATAATGGAAGACAAAGAGGAAGAGGAAGATCTAGATGAGGAATAGGGAGAGGAGGATTTTGAGAACTTGTTTCTAGTGTGGAGAAGAAGGTCATAGGGAATATGAGTGTCCTTGACATCAAGGAATGAAAAATAGAGGACCTGAGGGTAATGCATGAGTTGCACATGTAGACGCATATGTTGAGTCTTCACATTTTGAGGATGGAAAAAGAGGAGAGGTTCTTGTTATTAGAAGAGATTTGCTAAATGAGGAGAAAGAGCCAACTCAATGGAATAATTTATTTCACACTAGATGTAACTGTGAAGGTAAAGTTTGCAATGTTATTATTGATGAAGTTAGTAATGATAACCTTGTTTTAGAAGAGATGGTTAGTAAGTTGTGGTTGGAGAGAAGAAGGCATCTGAAGCCATACCAGATTGATTGGTTATAGAAGGACCATAAAGCTTTGGTAAATGAATAATGCTTAGTAAGGTTCAAGATTGGAAATTACCATGATGAGGTATTGTGTGATATTATTCCTATGGATGTTTGTCATATGTTGTTAGGAAGACCATGGTAGTTTGATAAAGAGGTAGAGGAAAAGGTATGCAATAATGCAAGAAATTTTTTGGTTGATGGAAGAAAGTTCCTTGATGGTATGAGGCATGATCATATGTGTTTTGTATTTATCCCTAGATTTGATAAATAAGATACTAATGACGTAGCTATGGAGGTTTCAGATTTTTTGAATGAGTTTCAAGCTATTATTTTTAATAAATGTACTGAAAGGATTTCCTCCAGTAAGAAATATTAGTCATCAGATGGACTTGGTTCCTAGAGCCAATTTTTTGAATAAGGAAAATCATCATACTACTCTAGTAGAGAGTGAAGTGTTGAATAGAAGAGTGCAATAATTGTTGTGGAAGAGATTGATCAGAGATATTTTGATTTCATGTGTAGTACCTACAATACTAGCACCAAAGAAGGATGGGGAATGGTAGATGTGTACAAATTATAGAGCCATCAACAAGATCAACATCAAGTATAGATTTCCCTTGCCGAGAATGGATGACATTATGGATTGTTAGAGTGGAGCTGAGTAATTCATGAAGATAGATTTGAAGAGCAGTTAGATTAGAGAAGGAGATGAATGGAAGACAACCTTTAAAACCAACAACAACCTGTACGAGTGGTTAGTCATGCCTTTTGGGCTAATGAATGCACTGAGCACATTTATGCAGCTTGTGAATGAGGTATTGAAAGACTTAGGAAAAAAAAAATTGTTTATTTGGATGATATTTTTATTTTTAGTAAGACATTGGACTAGAAATTGATGCATATCCATAGAAATTTTGAGAAACTAAGGGAGGAGAAGTTGCTAATTAATTTGAAGAAATGCAGTTTTGTGAGGAGAGAGTTGATGTATCTGGGATTTTTTTCTCAGTAGAGTGTCTTAAAATGAATCTAGAGAAGGTGAGAGCTATGATTGAATGGCCTACCAAGATGAGTGTTAGAAAGGTAAGATCATTTCATGGTCTAGCAAGCCTTTATGGAAATTTTATTAATAATTTCACTAGTATTTGTGCACCTCTAACTGAAGCAATGAGAGGGGATAGAAAAGAATTTAAGTGGACTACAAGAGTAGCCAAATTTTTGATATCTTCAAGAAGAAAGTTGCAGAGCAACCTGTTTGGGAACTTCCAGATTTCAATAAGGTATTTTAGAAAGATTGTGATGCTATTGGCACTACCATAAGAGTTTTTTGAGTCAAGATGATAAGCCTATTAAATATTTTAGTGAGGATTTGAATGATTCTAAGAATAAATATTATGTCCATGATCAAGAGTTTTATGATATAGTCCAGGATTTGAAGAAATAGAGACATTGTTTGTTGCCAAAAGAATTTTGTTTATATATTGATCACCACGATTTGCAGTATCTCAATAGAAAAGGAAAGTTAAATTAAAGGCACTTAAAATGGATTAAGTTTTTGTAGAGTTATACTTTTGTTTTGAAGCACATGAGTGGAAGGTCAAACAAAGTTGCAAATTCCTTAAGTAGAAGGAATGTTTTGTTTGATAGAGATGAATATAGATGTTGGGTTCAATGAAATAAAGAGTTTGTATCCAAAAGATCCATACTTTGTGCAAGCTTGGAAGGCCCTTTTAACCTATTACATTGGGTAGGAAAAGATGGTTAGATTTCTTAATCTAAGATGGGACGTTGTTTAGAGGAATCCAATTACGCATTCCAAGGAGTTCTTGTCATGCCTTGCATAACCACCCCATCTTTTTCCTTGGTCAAAATGGGTCCCCCTTGTTTTCCTTTATCTTTCATTTTGTTTTTTGAGACTATTGGAGTAAGAACCAGAACTGAATCGGGTTCCAAAAGTTCTTTGTGGCTTGTTTTGTGTTCCATCTCGACAGTCTTTTCTTTTGTTTTTATTTTTGTATTTAGTGGAATCGGAGCTGGAATGGGTGTTAACTTAGTCCTTACTAAAAATTGCAAAATCGTAATCAACTTTTGTTTTGTTTTTAATTGGCGGAATTGGAACTGGAATGGGAATTGAGTTTGGGAATTTTATGAATTTGAGATTCCATTTCCATTTTAGTTCCACCCCCGCCATATTTGTCATTGACTTTTTGACTGAAGTTGCACTGCAGACCAGTGTTCGTTCTCTTATAGTTCTGACTCCGCCTTTACTTTGTTTTAATGCATTAAAGGTGGTTGTCAGTGTAGGTAGAAATTCACATATTTACCTTTATTAAGGGTTAAATTCGATCATTATTGTTATTATCACAAGTCTAAGAGTGCGAAGAGCAATAGTAGGGTTTGTTTGAGCAAATTGATCGAGATAGAGAAGGGATATTGTGTGCGAATCGATTCAGTAATAGAATAGTACTTATGGAGTTTGTGTATCAGGCCATTGGAGTTAATGCTAGGTTTGGGATCAAGCACAAGATAGGATGCCATAAATTTCCCATGACACTGGGTGAATATAATTGTCAACATTTGAAGGGAGCAAAGGTGGTTTGTAATGAGTTGATATTTTTGAAACTGGGATTGTATACAGCTCATAAGTATTTTGATCCAAGGGAGAAAATGCATGCTTTATTACCTTCAGTGTTCACTAGACACTTTAATTTGTTAGAGGACTTTTGGTGTGACAGGTAGGATGATTATGACTTGAGGAAGAAGAATTATGAGAGATTATCAGTCTCACTCATGTCAGAGCTTGGTATTAAGAATCATAAAAGATAAGGAAAGAAAAAGAGGCCGAAGAGCTAATTAGGAAGCAAAAGGAAGAAGATGGTGAAGCTGCAAAACCTAAAGCATTGGAGGCAAAACGGTTGGAAAGAGAGGCCTTAGAAAAAGAGAAATTAGAGAAGGATCAAATGGAAGAAGAGAGATTGAGAAAAGAAGACAAGAAAATGCAGGAACAACGAGATAGAGAAGAGGCTGAGAAATTGGTGCAGATGCATGTGCTGCAGGAACAACAAGAGAAAGCAAAGGTTGATTCTCAACCTGAGGTAAATATTCAGCCATCCTCTACAGTTGCCACTTCCTCTTCCGTGATGATGACTACTCCCAGTGCTCCTGTATGGTTGAAGTTAGACTTGCAGAAGAGAGCCAAAACCCCTCCTCAACCTCTTAATTGGGAGGACATGATAGAGGGAATTGAATAGGAAAGGCCTAAGAAGAAGGCTAGAATCTTACATTCTACTAGACTCACAGATAAAGGAGAGATAGTTGTTTAATGTGCCATGCCTATGATAGAAAAGGAGGTAGGGGATATGCAGCTAATAGACTATCAATTGAGTACGGTTAATTTGGGAAGACCCACTAGGAATATACAAATGAATTTGATTGATGTGGCGGCCTCAACAACTAAATCAAGAATGATGAAGGATAAACAAAAGAAGGATGAGCTTAAGGCTCAATTACATCAGCTACATTCATTCTTGAAGAGTGTCTCCTCTCCAAGGTCATAGCAAATTGTAACCATTGAGACTCCTATTTTGTTAAGCAAAAACGATGTAGATGATTTGGTGCAAGTTAGAGGTAAGGCGGAGATGGTTGAAAAATGGATAGACAAAGTGAACTTAGAGGTAGGTGAGGTTTTAGCAAAAGGATTTGAAGCCTACAAAGAGGTAGAAGGAGTAATAAAAGAGATGCATCAATACATTGAGGCATCCGAAAAACTAGAAGAAGAGTATAGTGAAAAGTTAGAAAAGATAAATACATTGCCTCTAACTACACTTCTAGAAGAATCTATACTTGAAGATGATAACAAAGATTTTGTAGAAAAGACTTCTCGCATACTTAAGTTTAGGATTGGCTTTTTAAGCAAGCATAAGGATGAGATTCAGGAAGAAGTTAATAATTTAATTAAGGAGTTGGAAGAGTTGGAAGCAGTCATGGCTATAATTGTAGATGTGAATGTAATTACAAAATATGGCATGCCTTTGAGTCAGGTTAGAGAGAAATGGAATGAAAGATTCCAAGGACTCATGCAGGAGAAAGATGATGAAGGAGACTTGGTGATAGATCAGCTTGTAGAAGTCAAAGAAGAAATAAAAGCTGAAGGGAGAGAATTGATCAAGGTTAAAAGTATGAAAGAGTTTGCTGCAGTTGAGTTGGATTAGATCAAATTTGAAGATGATTGGATTGATGGGCCAGATATGGATATGCTACAACAAGTCTTCACCAGTTATGATGAGTTCATGGCAGATCGGGCTTCACATGCATAAAAATCTTGCATGCATGCAACACTGACAGTCTTGAGGAAGCATGACTTCTTTTCTTTTATTTCTATCTTCTATTTTTAGATCAAACTGAATGTATAATGTAAGGACTCAAGATCAAAGTTGATCTGAGTTTCCAAGAAAGTTGAATGTTCCTAAAAAGGTGGAAAACCTAAAATAGAAGTGAAGTTCAAACTTCTTTTGTATATCTATAAATACCTAATGGGTATCATATTGTAAAGGTCGGCTAATTGAGAACTAGATTTGCTTGCCTAATGCTAAGAGATAGAATTTTGTCGAGTTTTTTTTTGCAGAGATACATTGTACTTAAATCTTTTATAGTTAATAGAATTACAAGTTTACTCGAAAGATGGTGTTTGGAATTAAATTGTTTGTTTGATAAGGCTGATAAAGTTATGATCTATCTATATGCAGTGATTGTGCTGAACATAAGAGTTTCTTGAATGATGAAAGTCATTTGAGGGAATCAAATTTAAGAATCATCTTATTAGATTGTCATTGAGTTGAAGTTATTAAAAAGTCTGTTGATCTATAATTTTGACGATGAATGAATGTGTGTTGTTTTGAAAATCCTTGAAATATTTGTGAAGAGTAATTGCAAAGTTAATTAAGCACCCAAAATGTATGCAATGGTATAGATTAAGCTACAAACTGTATCATCTTATGGTTTTTATGATCTATTAGGAAACATTCATGATTGAAGGTAGATGTCCAGATACTAGATAAATTAAGTTCATACTTACTGGTCTACCCCTTTGTTCTATCTTTTTCTTTTATTTAAAACCCTTTGATTTATAGGAACTATTTCAATAAAGAGAGTCATAGCTTGAATCCTTTGTTACTAGCACAGGCCCCTTGAACATTACAGTTGCATGAACCAATTGAGTGACATCAGACAGTTGAGAACCAACTACTAGGACCTTGGGAGTTAGGCTACTACATGTTGTCTTTCTTTTTCAGGAGAAATAGTGTAGAAATATTTTGTTTTAATGTTGTTTGTGTCATTTTAACCATCAGCAGAAATTAGCGCTAGAAGGAGGGCTTGAAAGGACAAGCTGGCTCGTGGAAGATATTTTTTGCTAGAGGAATACGAGAGGGTGCTTAGATCCTCTACTAATCATGAATTATTTGGAGAACTTCAAACCCCGGTTAGACCAAGACCTCATGCTTGTAGGGTAGAAATACCTACATTACCACCACCACTTACTCCACCAGGGTTTCCACAAATTCCATCCACACCACCACCAAATAGGCCTTTGTCACCACCAATTCAGCCTTTATCACCACCACCTGCCCAACCAATCCCACCAATGGCTTTTTTTGTGGGTAATCCCTCCCCGTTAGGGACTATTCCAGGTGGATTCCATGATTTACCAAAGAACCTAGAGAAGTTATATTCAAAATACACGCATGGAGAATCAAGAAGTGTAGAGGAACATATACAAGCATTCAAAGATGCCTACACATGAGCTCAAGTTGCTCATCAAGATGTGGTATGTAGACTATTCCCCTACTCTCTAGGAGATATGGCATATAATTGGTATCTAAATTTGCCCCAAGGATCTATCATGGGTTGGACAGATTTAGAAAATTCTTTTTTTAATCAATTTAGGGTTTATGTGGACCCTACAATATTGTATCACCAATTTTCCACTATTAGAAAGGAGCATCATGAACCGTTGCCCTTGTTCAACACTAGGTTCCATAGAATGTATTGTAGGCTATAAGAGCCTTACCTACTACTGGAAGCCATGGCCATATAGGCATATCTGAGAGCTGTTGATCCTTTGATTGGCCTGTTCTTGCAAAGAACTTATCAACCTGATGAGATTGAGTCATTGTCTAAGATTTATCATTTGGCTATCAAATTGCAACAGCAGACAAATCTAAAATCTGGAGGGTTAGGACCAACTTTTCCTCCAATGAATTATCAGATGCCTAATCCACCGTTATACAATACTGTCCCAAGGACATCTTATTCCCATTGTCAAACTGTATCTGAGTTGAAAGCTCCACCAACTATGCCTTTTTTGGAAATAGCATGCACGATACCACACATCAACCTCAAGGTCAACCACCACAAGGGGGAGGATCAACCCATGTCCATTCCCCAGCCATAGTTCAAAATGTGCAGAATGATCAAACTGTTCAACTTACATGTGAAGTAGAGACTCTCAAAAAGATTCTCTCTCAGATGTCAAATGACATGGCACAGCTTAGGAAAAATCCTCCCAATAATCAATACCAGAATTACAACAATCAGGGAGGTTATAACTATCAAGGCAATTACTCTAATCAGAACCAAAATCAGAACACCAACTAGACCTAATAATGGAGGAGTTCCCCATAATTATCAAACAGGTGAAGAGAGATCAAATACTGCTAATGTTGTTGATTTGAATTTTATGACAAATTGGTGTAGGTTGCATGATACAACAGCCCATTCTGAGGTCAATTGCCCAGAAATGGAGAAGATGGTAAAAATTGCACAGGTTGATGCCCATCCTCAAGTAGAAAATTCCAATCAAGGCAATGGGCCAGTCAGCACTGCCATGACTTATGAAACCATTGAAGAAAAGTATCATTTCCCTATGCAAGGGGATAATGAGCCAGAGGAAGATGTCTATGATGCTCAAGATTTCCAATCTAAGGGTGGTCACTTTCTAAGGAACCAAAATAAAGGGCCATTCGCTACATCTGCACCCCCTAACAACATGGTTCCACCAAATCAGAATGCAGATAACAATCCACCCCCACCAAAGAGACCTTATGATGCTCAAAATAGAGGTAATCAACCTTCTTTTCCTAAGTACCAATTTAGGAATGATTCAGAGTTTTATTTTGTTGTATAATTGCAAAGGCAGAAGACATCACTATCTTTCTTTGATATCATGAAGTGGTGCTTGGCTCAAAGGGAGGTGGTATTAAAAGCTTTGGAAGAAACAGATTGCTTGAAAGGGAAAGGTAAAGTGACTCCCACAAAGGAGACGAATGCTGCTATGTATAAAGGTAAGACCAGTACCCCACCTTTCTTATTAAGTTTGGGAATCTTTGGAAAGAATCTACACAATTGCCTATTAGATTCTGGAGCATCAGGGAATGTCATGCCTTTTTCGATTTGTAAAAAGATAGGATTGAGTCCTATTCCAACCAATAAAAAGGTGATTCAATTGGATAAAACCAAATTTAATGTTGTAGGTGAATTGAAGAACATGCATGTGCAGGTTGGATTAGACCCAAGGATCCAGACCTATATAGATATTCAAGTTGCTGACATCCCAGAAACATATGGGATGCTCTTAAGTCAAGAGCTAATGAAAAGCATAGGAGGGTATCTGTCCTTGGACTTCTCACACATGTGGTTACCATGGAAAGGGGTTGCCACTCATATAAGAATTGAAAGTGAACCTAGGCTCAAACACATGATTATAGAGTATGATACTCCAAATGAAGTAGCATTCTTTGAGACTGAGATGGGTGTTTACAAGCAGGAGGAAGTCCTTACTTTCTCTATAGTTAGTTCTGAGGATACATTATCCTTAGACCACATTGATTCGATGATTCACATCAACTAACAAGTTCTAATAAGGAAATTTCAACAAGATAGGCTAGATTTAGGAACATAAACTGATTTGAGTAATTTGTTGCTTCCTAATTGGTGTAGAATACACTATCATAACCATTCGGAGTTGACATGTCAGTCATGCATAGATATTCTAAGGCATGTAGATCTACCCAAGAAAGAATTTCAAGAGGTAACTGAGACTCCCATCAATGAGTTCTCTTTCCAAGCTAGGGATGAAACTATTCTTACATGGGTCAGTCTTTCTCTAGAAGAAGTTTCTTTACCAATACAACAGACTCACGTTTTAGGGTTTTTGGATCAAAAAGAGGAAGTGGAAGTATCTCAGTTTCATTTTAATACCCCTATTCCAGAGGCTTTGACTATGCCAAAGGAGTTAATATAGGATGAGTTAGATCTTGACTCAGCCCAAGAAATTGCTCAGGAGGTAGTTGTTGAACAAATTAAGGAACTAGGAAAATCGTTAACTGAACTCTTTCTCAACATGAATTCTGATAAACAACAAAAGTCTGAGCCACCACATGTCACAAGTGACAAAATCCCTATAATTTCGAAAAGGAAATAGCTCCCAGCTAAAGACTAGTTATGGACTCTTAAATTTGATGGTTCTAAATCTAAAGCAGGAAGTGGAGCAGGAATTGAACTAACTAACCTGAAAGGGAAAACTTATTTTGCTTCTTATAGATTGTAGTTTGGTTGCACTAATAATATGGCTGAATATGAGGCACTTGCAAGAGGACTTATGTTTGCTCATAAGAAGAAGGTAACTGCTCTTACAGTGATGGGAGACTCTGAGGTAATTTTGAAACAGGTACATAGCCAATACACTTGCCATAATAAAAGATTGGTTGCTTATAGGAATAGGGTTTAGAATTTAATAGAAGATTTTGATGCCTTTGGGATTACTCTTATTCCAAGGGAAACAAATCAGATAGCAGATGCTCTTGCCATTGCAGCAAGTACATTAGAGCCGATGCAAGATTCAAATCTAAAGAGGTTTTCTTTGGAATTGATTTCAGTCCCTGCAATTCCTGACAATGTTCGACATTTCCAGGTGTTTAATGATGATCAACATATTTTGGCCTTTTTGGAGAGTTCTGATGTATTTCAAGGATAGATAATTGATGACATTGATAGGGATCAAGGAGACTGGAATCCAGAAAGTGACAATATAGAAAGTGACAATACAGAAGGGATAATGGATTTAAAGAGCAATAACATCCCAAAAGGGATGATAGCATTGGAAAGGATATTTTATTCAGATCCATGAGCTTATCAGAGAATGCCTACAAAGAGTGAGGAAGGCAAGTATGAATCTATTAATTTGGCTCACTTAGGGGTAGAAAGGAATGTTCTTATTGGGAAGACTTATCCTCAGGAAATAAAGGATGAGATAATCAAAGTCTTGAAGTAGAATATTGAAGCAATTGATTTGAGCTATGATGATTTGAAAACTTTTGATACATCTGTCATCACACATACAATTCCTCTTAAGCCAGAAGCCAAGCCATTTCACCAAAAGCAACACCCAGTCAATGCATTAATCAAGCCTCTGATCCAGAGAGAAGTATAGAAGCTTTTGGTTGCAAGAATAATTTTTCTAGTTAGGCACTCTACCTGGGTGACTAATCTAGTTCCTGTGAGGAAGAAGAATGGGGAAATCAGGTTATGTGTGGATTTCAGAAATTTAAACAAAGCCTCTGAGAAGGACAACTATCCATTACCTTCTCTTGATGAAGTATTGCAAAAAGTTAATGGATCTCAAATGATGTCTTTCTTGGATGGATATTCAGGATACAATCAAGTATTGGTAAGTCATGAGGATAGGATGAAGACTGCTTTCACTACAAAGTGGGGCACATTTGCCTACATGAGGATGCCATTTGGTCTAATCAATGCTGGTGCTACTTTTCAAACAACAGTGGATGTAGCTTTTAAAGACATAATAGGAAAGTGTATAATCATCTATGTTGATGATCTAACCATCTTCTCTAAAAGTAGAGAAGATCATGCTGCTGATTTAGATAAAGTACTAAAGAAATGTATCTGTTATTGTGTTTCTCTCAACCCAAAGAAATATGTATTTGGAGTTTTTGAAGGGAAGCTCTTGGGTCACATTATATCAGAGGAGGGAATTTCCATAGATCCTGATCGAGTAGAAGCCATTTTGAATTTGACAAGGCCAGGAAGTAAGAAGGAGATGAGATCTTTCTTTGGAAGGATTAATTTTTTCAGGAAATTTATAACAAGGTTTGTAGAGATTGTCAAACCACGTAACGAAATGATGAAGAAGGATGTGAAAATTGAATGGAGTGAAGAGGCTAAATCTGCTTTCATATAGATTAAACAATCTATATCTGAGGCACCTATTTTAACAAGCTTGGATTATCTAAAACCCTTTTACATTTATTCTTTTACTTCTGAGCATTCATGTGCAACAGTTTTGATGCAAAGAAGAGAAGAGAATGAGGAGAGGCCTATTGCTTTTATGAGCTCTCCATTTAAGAATGTAGAAGTAAGATATTCATCAATAGAAAAATAGGCTTTTGCATTGGTGCGAGTAGTGAAGAAGTTCAGACACTACATAATCCGAAGTCAAGTGAGGGCTATAGTCCCAGATCCAACTGTAAAGTCCCTCCTAATGCAAACTAGACTAGGAGAAAGAAGAGGGAAATGGATGGCCAGTTTACAAGAATTTGACCTGGAAATTCACCCAATGAAGCTTGTAAGAGGTCAAGGTTTGTCAAAGGTGATGGTTGAAGTGGACAGAAGTATAACTTGCCAATAGTACACTGTTCAATCATTCACAAAAGATCCCTAGTATACAGATTTAGTTTTTTTCCTCCTCAATAACAAGTGTCCAGAAGGGATGAACGCTACTCAAAGAAGAGCACTGAGGATGAAAAGTGCTCATTATATTCTTAAAGGAGGATCAATCTATAGGAAGAATTTCCAAGGGATCTACTTGCGTTGCTTGGATCAACAAGAAGCTAAACATGCCATAAGTGAATTTCATGGAAGACATGGGACGGGACATGGATCTGCTGATGCTTTGGCTCATCAGATTTTAAGGTCAAGTTAATATTTTCCTTATGTCTTTAGGGATGCACATCAACATTGCAGGACTTGTCATGTATGTCAAACTTCTGCGTCAAGAGAAACAAATCCTGCGATGCCCCTACAGCCGGTTTATGAGGTAAGGCCATTTGCCCAATGGGCACTTGATTTTGTAGGTGTGATTAATCCAAATTCTTTTGCAGGTCAAAAATTCATCTTGACTGCGATGGATTATTGCACACGTTGAATGGAGGCCCTGTCTTGCAAGAATAGCACCACGGAGGTGGTCATTAAGTTTCTAATAGAGAACATCACAACCAGGTTTGGAGTTCCATTTACTCTGGTACGTGATAACAACCCTACTTTTTCTTCTGCTGAATTTATTTCATGGGTCTATGAGCATAAGATTGTGTTAAAATATTCTTCCAATTATTACCCTCAGGGGAATGGAGTGGCTAAGTCCACAAATAAGAATTTATTGGAAGTAATAAAAAAGTTGTTAGAAAGTAACCCTAGGGACTAGCATACCCAGCTGAGATTTGCCTTATGGGCAGATCGAACCAGAATTAAAGCAGGCCTAGGTAATTCACCTTTTAAGTTAGTTTATGGCCAAGATCCAATCTTCCCCATTCATTTACAAATACCTATTTTTAAATTTATGCAGGAATTTTATAATAAGGATGATAGGATTGAGGTTAGATTGCTTAACTTGTTAAATATGGAAGAACAAAGAGATGATGCTTTGCAGCAATTCTCTAAACATCAGGCTGTTTTCAAGCATTGGTTTGACAAGAGAGCCAAAGTAAAAGCTTTTAGAATATCAGATCTAGTGTTATTATGGAATAAGGCTAAAAAAAAGAAGGGAAATCATCAAAAGTTTGATAGACTTTGGTTAGGTCCCTATAAAAAAGCTGAAATCTTAGGAGAGAATGCCTTTCTTTTGAGTACCTTAATAGGAGAGTTTGTTCCATTACCTATTAATGGTCAGTTTCTCAAGCACTATTTTGGTGCATAAAAGGGTTTGATATTTTAAGAGGAAGATGTATTCTACTGTATCATATGTAATTAAGTTTTTTTTGTTTTTGTTTTTGTTTTTGCTTTTGGTTAAGTTAGGTTTTTAATTTGTTTTGCTAGGTTATTTTTGTTTTTAGTTTTTGTTTCATTGGGGATCTCTATTTTGTTTATATCAAAACTTGGGGTTGTTATTCAAAGTACGCTATTGGTACTAGGAGAGAAATTGGTTTAGGTATTTTCATTATAATCATGGAAAAGGATTTCATTCTGAAAACTTATGTCTTATGATCATTTTAGTTTGGGTTTGAGAAGTTATTTAAAGGTGAGAAGATACATTGTGAATATCCTATGCATTGTTATCAAAAAAAATCTATCACCAAATTAGATAAAACATCTGCATGAGTAATTACCTATTTGTTTTAGAATGACTCTACCTTTGTTTCAAGTGAAAAATCAGATTCCAAGACTATCACAAAATCCATTGTAGTACTCAACCCACATTTTGGATTCATTGAATCTGAGTATTGAGAGATGCATAAAAGAGTTTCTATATAAAAAAAGAGAAAGAAAGAAAGAAATGCAAGCTCAATATCAAGTGGGTAACCAAGTATCTCTATTGGGGCTATGGATGTCTAGCTGGCAGTAGAGCAATGCTTTATGAGAACTAGAGGCATCTTCGTCGGCGCTATGGACACTTGTCTGGCAACAGAGCAATACCCAAGATTTTACTGTATGATAGTTAAAGGATTCCACTCAGGTAGCTTGAATTTTAGGTAGAGTTTTTCAAAGAATAGAGAAAGTATTTATGAAGAATGATGCATAAAATAAGCACACACTCAAATTCAAAGATAACTCATGGGCACATACATCTGAGATTCTAGCTCAAACTTATCCTACAAATATCTAATTTTATTCGAGTTAAAATGTTTATAAGTCAGTTATTTTTGGGTGATTGAAATTTTCTTTGGGTATCTTGAAAATGGGTAAACTATTTTCCCAGCCGAGTCACCATTTGTTATGCCTTGCATAACCACTCCATATTTTTCCTTGGTCAAAATGGGTCCCCCTTGTTTTCCTTTATCTTTCATTTTGTTTTTTGAGATTGTCGGAGTTGGAACCGGAACTGAATCGGGTTCTGAAAGTTCTTTGAGGCTTGTTTTTGGTTCCATCTCGACAGTCTTTTCTTTTGTTTTTGTTTTTGTCTTTAGTGGAATCAGAGCTGGAATGGGTGTTAACTTAGTCCTTACTAAAAATTGCAAAATCGTAATCAACTCCGTCCCGCCTCCGCTATTTTGACTTTTTGTTTTGTCTTTTTAAGTCGGTCCTTTTGGTTTACTGTTTCTTTTTACTTTTGTTTTGTTTCTAATTGGCGCAACTAGAACCGGAATGGGAATTGAGTTTGGGAATTTTATGAATTTGAGATTCCGTTTCCATTTTAGTTCCGCCCCCGCCATTTTTGTCGTTGACTTTTTGACTGAAGTTGTACTGCAGACCGGTGTTCGTTCTCTTACAGTTTCGACTCCACCTTTACTGTGTTTTAATGCATTAATGGTGGTTGTCGGTGTAGGTAGAAATTCACATATTTACCTTTATTAAGGGTTAAAGCCAATCATTATTGTTATTATTACAAGTCTAAGAACGCGAAGAGCAATAGCCGGGTTCGTTTGAGCAAATTGATCGAGATAGAGAAGGGATATTGTGTGTGAATCAATTCACAAAGTTAGCTTGGGTTTGTTTGTGTTTGAGGTAGGTCTTTTATCTTTGTTGTTCATTGTTTATTTGCCATTGTGTTTGTTCCATTTTTCTTTATATCTACTCGCTTGTTCAATCATTGTGTTTTAAAGAAAGTCTATGATCATCGATGTGATTGAATGAGCAGGTTCTTGTTTTGTCTTGTTTGTTTTGCTTTAAATCTTTGTTTTCTTGTTTTATCATGTCGTTTCTTTCTATTTTTAGGCATTGTCGCTTTCACGTCTTAATCGTGATTGCGTCGTGTTTGGTTTTAGGTTCGCAATAGGTTAGATTAGATTAAGGGTGCTTTTACAGTGAGGTAGATTAGAGATTTTATAGTGAGTTAGGGTAGATTAGATTTATTGCTTAATTAGGGTTTTGGAATGGATTATGGACCTAAGAGTTTTGTTTTACGAGGTTATCAATTCCATTTTTATTCCTTTTCTGATTCCGAGTTCTAAAAGGGTTTCCTTGAAGTATATGATAATTAGCGAAGGCAGGATCAGAACCGATCTTGAACTTAATAATTTTGTTTGCAAAGGTTATCTATTCCGTTCTCATCCCATTTTGAGCTCTACGTATAATGGGAAAGTCTTTCTGCAAAGTAATAATGACCAAATTAGAGGCAGAGGAGGAATGGAAATAGAATATGGAAAAAATGAAAATTCGAAGAAAACAAAATCCATTTTTTGTTCTGATCCCAGTTCTGATAATCTCCTCGGCTTTGACTTCGAGCCCATTTGTTATTAGGTGAAACTTCTATATTGGTATTTGCTCCGATTCCGCTAGTTTTGTAAAAGAGATTATTTTGAGCTTCTGTTTGGTTCTGACTCAGATGTATGTGTAACAGGTATGTTTTAAAAGCATGTTTTATGATGATATATAAAGATCTAATTAGAGGTTTGCTTGTAGGAGAATTGAAAGATGTCAGGAACCTTAGGAGAGGCTGCTCGAAGGAATCAACTCGCTGGAACATCAAAAACAACAGCAAAAATAAAGAAGGTGAAACCAGAACAGCTGCCTTATACATTGAGGTATGATCATAGGAATCTGGTGGTGAAAGTAAGTAAGGTGGAATCAGACTGGTCAGATATCATGGATACTAATCTAGGCCAGTACAAATTTGAAGAATTACATGAAGAGACCTTTGCAAAACAAGCAACCTTGATAGGGAGAATGCAAAGGATTGTTGATTCTGGTCTTGCACATATCACTATGTTTCCTTTATCAGTCCAGTGTCTAGAGTTGATATTGATAGTAGCCAGTATCTACAATCCTGCTACAAGATTATGCATGGATTCACAAAATAATGTGATTATAGATCTTACTCTGCAAATGTTCCAAAGCATATTTAATGTTGTTGATCCCAAGAACTTGGTGTAGCTAACTGAAGCAGAGGCGTTGGAGAAATATAGGAAGCATAAAGACTCCAATAAGTCTCACTTAAACAAAAGATGGCTAAGCATAGAGAAGAAATCTTTAAGTAAGCTGGCAGACCAGCCAAAGAGGGTAGATTTCAAGAAGGAGATATATGATTTGATATTAATGTTGCCCAGAGTGTTTGGGAAGAAGGATTCCTTCCACTTCAAGGAATGGATGTTTCATTTTATTCAAGTAATCTTTCAGGGTGATTACCAGTTTGATTTGTCAATGATTGTTTCTGATGCCATACATGATCAGCTCACAAGGGTTAGACAGACTAAATCTTTCTTCATGATTTCTTATGTGGTTTATGTTGTAGCAAGATTGGGGATTTTTCCAGGATTAAGCAAAGTAGGTATAATGGGAGTTTTTGATGGACAAAAGAAAGTATGGGAACACTACGATCAATTATCTCTTCAGGTTGCTGAGACTCATTTCATAAGAGTCAATGATGCATTTTTAGATGTGGTTATCAACCACTTGAGTGGAGATGCAGGATATAGGTTAAGTCAAGAAGCTATGGCTTTTATTGCTGAATGGGGAAGTTGGTACATCCAATACCCCAAATTTACATACTTCAGATTGTTTGGTTTTGAAGGTCATCCCCATTTGCTTCCAAGATACTATAGTAATAGAATAGTGCTTATGGAGTTTGTGTATCAAGCCATTGGAGTTAATGCTACGTTTAGGATCAAGCACAAGACAGGATAACATAAATTTCCCATGACACTGGGTGAATATAATCGTCAACATTTGAAGGGAGCAAAGGTGGTTTGTAATGAGTTGATACAATTGAAGTTGGGATTGTATACAACTCGTAAGTATTTTGAACCAAGGGAGAAAATGCATGCTTTATTACCTTCAGTGTTCACTAGATACTTTAATTTTTTAGAGGACTTTTGGTGTGATAGGCAGGATGATTATGACTTGAGGAAGAATAATTATGAGAGATTATCAGTCTCACTCATGTTAGAGCTTGGTATTAAGGAGAATATTCTTGACACTTTGGTGGATGATGGAATTGTATTAGAACCCTCATATGAAGCTTTGAACATTGGCACCAAAAGCTCAGATCCAATAGACTGGAATGAGGAAGAAACAATTGATATGAAAAAAATTGGAAGAACAATTTTGGATAGAAGTGTACAATGGTTGATGATGAAAGCTCGAACTCCTCAAGGACCAGTCCTTAAGAAGGGTAAAGGATACAAGAGGATTAAAAGAAAGACACCTTCCAAGGAGCCATTAGAATTCTTTCCTCCTGATGTTGAAGAAATAGAACTTGATGTGGTCGATGAAGAAGAAGAGGCACCAGACGGAGATGTTCCAATAGAATCTATTGTTTCTATGCCCGCATTGGGTGAGTCATCCACACAAGCCCCACTCACAAGAAAGAAAAGTAAAGAGTTTGAAGAAGGAGTACTTTATGCCATGGCTAAAGCTGATAGAGGAAAAGAAGTGGAGGAAGAATTGGTAGAAATTGAGACAGACTCGGATGAAACTCTTTCAGAGAAGGACCTGCAAGAAAACATGCCTTTAGAGGGGACTATTGAGCAGATTCTGACGTAGGAAGAGCAATGGAAATTATTTGAATATGCTACAAGAGAGTATGATGTAAGGGCTGCTACAGATAAACAAAAGGAAATGGAGGTAAAGTTACAAGCTGATGCTCTACTTCACCAGCAACAATTAAAGGAAAAAGAAATTGAAACAAGGGCAGCAGTTAATAAAATGGAGAAGCAAATAAGGCAATGAGAGCATGAGCTCAAGGTCAAAGCAAAAAATGAAAAATTGGAATTGATACAAAAAATCCATGATCTTGAGGAAGAGAAAGCAAGAAACCGAAGGGAAAAGGAAGCCCTGGTTGCTAGATTGAAGCTTGCAGAGGAAGCTTGATAGAAAGAATAAGAAGCTGAAGCTCTAAGAAAGGAAAGAGATGCTAAAGAGCTAATAAAGAAACAACAAGCTAAAGAAGAAAGGGAAAAGGAAGAGAAGCTCATAGCCTTAGAAATGGAAATGATAGAAAAGGAAGAATCATAAAAGATAAGGAAAGAAAAAGAGGTCGAAGAGGTAATTAGGAAGCAAAAAGAAGAAGATGGTGAAGCTGCAAAACTTAAAGCATTGGAGGCAGAATGGTTGGAAAGAGAGGCCTTAGAAAAAGAGAAATTAGAGAAGGATTAGATGGAAGAAGAGAGATTGAGAAAAGAAGAAGACAAGAAAATGCAGGAACAACGAGATAGAGAAGAGGCTGAGAAGTTGGTGCAGATGCATGTGTTGCAGGAACAACAAGAGAAAGCAAAGGTTGATTCTCAACCTGAGGTAAATATTCAGCCATCCTCTACAGTTGCCGCTTCCTCTTCCGTGATGATGACTACTCCCAGTGCTCCTGTATAGTTGAAGTTAGACTTGCAGAAGAGAGCCAAAACCCCTCCTCAACCTCTTAATTGGGAGGACATGATAGAGGGAATTGAATAGGAAAGGCCTAAGAAGAAGGCTAGAATCTTACATTCTACTAGACTCACAGATAAAGGAGAGATAGTTGTTGAATGTGCCATGCCTATGATAGAAAAGGAGGTAGGGGATATGCAGCTAACAGACTATCAATTGAGTACGGTTAATTTGGGAAGACCCACTAGGAATATACAAATGAATTTGATTGATATGGTGGCCTCAACAACTAAATCAAGAATGATGAAGGATAAACAAAAGAAGGATGAGCTTAAGGCACAATTAGATTAGCTACATTCATTCTTGAAGAGTGTCTCCTCTCCAAGGTCATAGAAAATTGTAACCATTGAGACTCCTGTTTTGTTAAGAAAAAAGGAGGTAGATGATTTGGTGCAAGTTAGAGGTAAGGCGGAGATGGTTGAAAAATTGATAGACAAAGTGAACCAAGAGGTAGGTGAGGTTTTCACAGAAGGATTTGAAGCCTACAAAGAGGCAGAAGGAGTAATAAAAAAGATGCATCAATACATTGAGGCATCCGAAAAACTAGAAAAAGAGTATAAGGAGTATAGTGAAAATTTAGAAAAGATAAATACATTGCCTCTAACTACTCTTCTAGAAGAATCTATACTTGAAGATGATAACAAAGATTTTGTAGAAAAGACTTCTCGCATACTTGAGTTTAGGACTGGATTTTTGAGCAAGCATAACGATGAGATTCAGGAAGCAGTTAATAATTTAACTGAGCAGTTGGAAGAGTTGGAAGTAGTCATGGCTATAATTGTATATGTGAATGTAATGAAAAAAGATGACATGCCTTTGAGTCAGGTTAGAGAGAAATGGAATGAAAGATTCCAAGGACTCATGCAGGAGAAAGATGATGGAGGAGACTTGGTGATAGATCATCTTGTAGAAGTCAAAGAAGAAATAAAAGCTGCATGGAGAGAATTGATCAAGGTTAAAATTATGAAAGAGTTTGCTACAGTTGAGTTGGATCAGATCAAATTTGAAGATGACTAGATTGATGGGACAGATATGGATATGCTACAACAAGTCTTCACCAGTTATGATGAGTTCATGGTGGATCCGGCTTCACATGCATAAAAATATTGCATGCATGCAACACTGACAGTCTTGAGGGTGCATGACTTCTTTTCTTTTATTTCTATCTTCTATTTTTAGATCAAATTGAATGTATAATGTAAGGACTCAAGATCAAATTTGATCTGAGTTTCCAAGAAAGTTGATTGTTCCTAAAATGGTGGTAAACCTAAAATAGAAGTGAAGTTCGAACTTCTTTTGTATATCTATAAATACCTAATGGGTATCATATTGTAAAGGTCGGTTAATTGAGAACTAGATTGGCTTGCCTAATGCTAAGAGATAGAATTTTGTAGAGTATTTTTTTGCAGAGATACATTGTACTTAAATCTTTTATAGTTAATAGAATTACAAGTTTACTCGAAAGATGGTGTTTGGAATTAAATTGTTTGTTTGATAAGGCTGATAAAGTTATGATCTATCTGTATGTAGTGATTGTGTTGAACATAAGAGTTTCTTGAATGATGAAAGTCATTTGAAGGAATCAGATTTAAGGATCACCTTATTAGATTGTCATTGAGTTGAAGTTATTAAAAAGTCTGTTGATCTATAATTTTGATGATGAATGAATGTGTGTTGTTTTGAAAATCCTTGAAATATTTGTGAAGAGTAATTGCAAAGTTAATTAAGCACCTAAAATGTATGCAGTGGTATAGATTATGCTACAAACTGTATCATCTTATGGTTTTTATGATCTGTTAGGAAACATTAATCATTGAAGGTATATGTCTAGATACTAGATAAATTATGTTCATACTTACTGGTCTACCCCTTTGTTCTATCTTTTTCTTTTATTTAAAACCCATTGATTTACAAGAACTATTTCGATAAAGAGAGTCATAGCTTGAATCCTTTGTTACCAGCACAGGCCCCTTGAACATTATAATTGCATGAACCAATTGAGTGACATCAGACAGTTGATAACCAACTACCAGGACCTTGGGAGTTAGGCTACTACATGTTGTCTTTATTTTTTGGGAGAAATAGAGTAGAAATATTCTATTTTAATGTTGTTTGTGTCATTTTAACCATCAACAGTTCTATGATAGAGAATCTAATCTAGGAGAAGCATAGTGGATGATTGGATAGAAATTTTAATCAAGATAAGACCATTGCTCTTGTTAGTGAGAATTATTACTAGCCATACTTACAACAAGATGGGAAGAAGTTTTTATAAAGTTGTAGAGTATGTCATATGGAAAAAGTAAAAAGTCAAAATAATGGATTGTATTAGCCACTACTTGCACCTAAGAGGCCATGGAAGGATATTAGCATGGATTTTGTTCTTGTCCTGCCGAGGACATGTAGAGGGAATGATTCCATATTTGTTGTTGTGAATAGATCTCCAAAGATGGTACATTTCATTCTATGCCATAAGACCAGTGATGTTGTTCATATTCCAGAGTTGTTTTTCAAAGAGGTGGTGAGACTAGATGGTCTACCGAAGAGTATAGTCCCAGACAAAGATGCAAAATTTGTTGGTTGTTTCTGGAGGACATCATGGAAGAAGTTGAAAATAGATTTGAAGTTCAGTTCTGCACACCATCCACAAATTGATGAAAAAACAAAGGTGGTGAATAGGAGTTTGGGCAACCTGCTAAGATGCTTAGTATGAGATAAGCCCAAGGGATAGGATTTGATTATACCACATGAAAAAATATCTTACAACAATTATGACAACAAGTTTACTAGTAAAGCACCATTCTAGATTGTGTATGGGAGTAGTGGACAAGAACTACTTCTAAACGAAGGAAGATGGATAAGGGGAAGAAAATTATTGCTAAGGAAAAATATTTTGCTGAGCGCCTGAAGAATTTGAATGAAGAGGTGAGAAAACATATACATAAGATGAACTCAAAATATAAGGCTAAGGAAGATCAAAAAAGGAGGCATAAGGAGTTCCAAATAGGAGATGAAGTCATAGATCATTTTCAAAAAGAGAGGTTTCCAATTGGTACATACAATAAGTTAAAGATGAAGAAGTTTGGACCATGCAAGATCCTGAAGAAGCATGATTGAGGAAATGCGTATGAGGTGGAGTTTCCTAATTGAATTCATATTTCACCTATGATTAACATCTCAGATTTAATAGAGTATCATGAAGGGGAAATTAGTAAAGAAACAATAGAAGCACAGTGGAATATTCCATCACCTACTTCAAAAAAGGAGGAGATAGAAGAAATTTTGGATAGTCATGTGGATAGAAACACAAAAAATAGGCAATATGTAGAGTACTTGGTGAAATGGAGATGAAGGAATGTTGAAGATTCATCATGGTTGTTTGAGGCTGAGGTTAACTGTATTCGTTTCCCTCTAACTCTTGAGAAGTGATAGGGTCACTTTTCAAATTACCCTAGGTGTCTGATGCAGGAGTAGCCAACGGTGTATGGAAATCTTGCATAACCCAAAAAAAACATTTTCTTTATTTTCTTTAGTTGTTCTATGTCCCATGATGGTACTTAAGGGGTATAACACAATCAGAAGTCAAAATTAGAAGAAAATAGTCACTTACTATTTTTAGTAAGTCGGCCTAAATGAGCTTGTATGGACCTAAGCATTTACCCAAAGGAGAAGAGCTAAAAATTATTTCTAGTCATGAAAGAATAACCTCAATACCTTGGACAGCTTGGGAGAAATTAAAGTTTTTGTCCTCAAAAATTTCTCCAATGTAGCTTGAAATTTAGATATAAAAATTTAGAGGCCTCAAAACATCTCGAAAAATGGAAGAAGTGACCTATGTTGGGTTTGCACATTGTATATCTCTTTGAGAGCTTTCCAATGATATGCAATAATAACAAATCAGACACCATATCAAAAGTTATGGCCCCATGAAGTTGCCCATTTAAAAAGTGAATTTCATTAAAATTTCTTCCTAGGCTAGAAATCAAACGATAGGAATTTTGTCAAAAAAACAAAAGGGAAAGTTCAACTTTCTAGAACATTCTAGGGCAGTTATTGGGTAAAATAAAAAAGGATTTGAGTGGGTTGTAGAAGGTGGCTCTATTAGTGCAAATTGTGGCTCAGAATTGTAGTTTTTATTTTATAATTGATTTTGTTGTAATGAATCAACATGATGCTATAGCATTGTAAGTTCTGAATCTATAATTTCATTTTCTGAAAATAATTGAAAGTGGGTTACTTTATGTCTCCTATCTTCTTTGTTGGTATCAATTGTTTTTTTTTGTGGGGTTTGGGTTGTGTAGCCCTCATCAATTGTCTTTAATAATTTCTTCAAAAACTTATTCTTTTGAATTGAATATAAAATTATTATTATCATTTGAGAAATTTAAGCTTCTAGAATAGGTTTGTATTCATCTTCATTATGATATTCCTCATCTTTTTCTTCAATTTATTTTGTCTCTATATGATATTGCACAAGGTGTCTCTATGATTAATTCTTTTTCTGGTCAACCACTACATTTTTCTCTTATCCACTCATAAAAAGCAATATAAATACTTCAAGAACAAAAAAATTTCGCGTTCAATGATGTACGTGATTATATACTTTTCACATGTGCATGATGCTCATGTTTAGCTAAAAATATTAGATGAAAAATTGGGTTTTTTATTCATTTTTTGATCTATTAAACCTGAGCTTTGATAGAAAAATTCTTTAATATCTAATTGAAAAACACTTGATGTAGTAGTTTTATTGGATGAAATTTGTTCTTTGAAACCATTGGACCTTGAGAAATACAAAATTTAAACTAATTGACCTTTTTTTGTCAGTGAGGAAGTGATTTCCATGTACATTGATTACATGTATACGACTATTCTAAAGAGCTTTGAGGAATAAAATTTGGATTTCTTTGACATGTTTATTAGAATTTTTTTCTCATTGAGCTCAAGAGAAAATTGTTCTACAAGCTTTTTCAATTCTACCACTAGTTTATGATATAGAAAACTATTAGTAAGTGGGTGTAGAGTTAAACATTTACATTTGGTCATATACGCCAAAGTTGAAAGCGATAGTATCCTAGGGATTCAATGATTGGTCATTTGAATTTTCATAGCTTATTTTCAAATTGTATTTGCAACTTTAGATTTAGGTTTTTTTAACTTGCTAATGGTATTCTACTTTAGAATGATTTGCATTGATCTCTTACAGAGTAAATCCATAATTCTATATTAATTTATTTAATCATATATATTTACATTTTTATCATTTCTATTTCTCATACTAGATCTTCTGTTATTATATATTTTATAGATTATAACATGGTATTGTAACTTTTTGTACTCTAATAGATAATGAAATGAAGAATATTGTGGGTCCTCTTTTCACCTTTAGGGTTTTGGACCTAAAAGGAAAGGGGCAATCTTCATACACTTCACTCAAGAACAATCCCTTGATATCTCTTTGGAAAGGAGAAAGAGATCTTTCAAGAGGGTTGTCTTGAAGGTTGAATGAGATCTAATGAGGGGTTCACCACCAATTTTAGACTTAGAAAAGACAATGATATGAAAGATGTATAACAAAACCCTAATTGAATGCAAACTAACCCTAAATGACCTAGAAAGATGAATGAAATGCAATAGAAAACTATAAAGATGGAAAGTGTGCATCTAGAAAACTGAATAAGGTAGAATAGAGGTCTGAATCACAAAAACTCTACTGTCAAGGTTCACCGGGACTCATTCACCAGTCTGGATGAATTATTCCTATTTTTGGAAAAATGTGTTAGAACAAGTTTCTACCAAAAGGGTATCTAGATCTGTAAAATTATCTATCAAGCCTATATAGTGGGACTCATTTGCCACTTGTGGAGAATTGATTCTATTCTTCTCAACCTGCTCTACTCTTCTTGATTGATATTCTGGTCAGAAACTACAAATTGCCACCTATAGGTCTTCTCCAAGTTTTTCTAAGGGTTACTGATAACTTTGACAACTTTGATCACTTGAAATTTTTTCTCCAATCTTGCTCCTTGTAAAATATACAACCTAAACCTAAAAAATTACACATAAAGGAGAGGATAAAATGTTGTTGGGGTAGTGGAAAGGGGTTTACCTTGGTCAAACCCCTTGTTGCTAATTAAACCTTTAAATAAAAGCAAGTAAGAATGGAGAATGATGAATGAACAAAAGATAATGTTGCAACTCACTAAACCCTAGCAATAAGGTGCTAGAAATATGCTTGAAATGGTTGTGATGGATGTGGGTCTTCACACTTTCTTGAATGATGTTGATCTTTCTTGAAACACTTTCTTGAATCATAAACCTTACATAACAATTTTTAGCACAATAACAAACATGATATATGCAATCTTTGATGCGATGATTTCTACTTTGAATGATCCTCTAAAATTATTGATAGTCTTCCCTTTAATCCTCTTGAATGATCTCCTGTATTCTTGGTATCACCTAATTTCTTGTTAAATTTCTAGGTGAAAATATGAGTGAAAGAACCTTGTATTTATACTCAATTATGCAAGAATTCCCTAAATTACAACACTACAAACTGACATTAGATCTAGGAGAATAAAATATCACCAAAAATTTGAATTAAATTTGATTTTTGATCTCACAGGACTCATTCACTGAAGGTGGTGAATGAGTCTCATTAGACATAATGTATGGGACCAAAAATGAAAAGTGTCTAGAAATGTGTGAAAAATAGTTTGAGGCTAAAAGATCCAAGTAGGACCCATTCGAACAAGGTGGTGAATGAGTCACAAGTCCCTAAATTAGGGCCACACAAGCCAAAAAAACTTGAATTATAATTGGTATTGATTGTTGTTGGGATTATCCTCAAAAAGATGCAATAAATGAGGCTTGTGCATGCAAAATAGGGCCAGTTAAAGTATAAGAAAGCTGAATTATTAATGAAAATCCTAGAGAAGTGTGAAAATGTGTTACAACACTTTAGAACACCCTAAATTAGGAAAGATTAGGATTAATTTTAATTAAAATTGTGTTTATTATCGTTGGTTATTTGAAAAAACCCTAGAAAAGTGTGAAAGTGAGTTACAACACTTTTTCAAGGTACCATTAAAATCCATTAGTTCACAAGGAACCAAGACCTAATACGAATTTTTTATCCACATTACAACACTAAATCAAGGCAACATTAAGGAAAAATACACAAGGAGGGCCCAAACTAGTGTGAAAATGTCAAGGGATCCATTTTTCTACACTACATTTAGCCCCCACTTTAGTGAGAGGATGAAATTGATTCAAACTCACACTAAAGTAGAAAAACATGCATGTCAAGAGGGTTTCAAATGTACCAATTCAAATAATATGAGACAACAACAATCAAGATGGGTGATGAAGCCCCCAAGATCAAGATCCCAAGACAAATCAGCATGGGCACAAAAGAAAACACATGAGAATGATATAAAGAGAAATGACAAAGCACAAGAATACACTACCAAAGATGAAAGAGAGAACAAGGTTAAGGAGAATCAAATCAAGTTTTGATCATTTTTCTATCATGATGTGGAATAGATCTAGGTTGTTTTTCTAAAGAATGCACACTCACTCTGAGGAAATGAAACTCCTGGTTGTCCATTGGGTGAGCAGTGCTAAAAGGTGAGACACATAAAATCATGGCTGGTATGCACTCACACACATGTAAGTGGCTATGGGGAAAATCATTCCTTAATTAGGCTTCCCACTCAAACCATACCAAAGTTATACCCCTTGATAACTTTTATAAGGTGCCACACAAAAATGATATTTGAGTTGCATGAGACAAGAAAAAATTTGTATGCTTCGAGCTCGTGAAAATATAGGATGTCTCTGCAGGCATGAAATCTATGTTATGCAAGGTTTCCATATAACAATAAATGCATAAATGTAAAATAGGTAATGTTCAAAGGAGTTCTGCTTAGTTGATGTGAGGTCTTTAACCTATGGAACATTGTGTCTAATGTATCCAAGAGAGGACCAATCAAAGAATAGAAGATTCACATCTTAGGGTATGTAGTGTGTCACATCAAGCCACTAATAGGAATGTAATATGCTAAGAGAAATCACACTCATGAAGGACATCACACCCAATATCATCCATAAAGTGAAAAATGTGTCGTAAAAAATAAGAAAACTACACCATGAACCATGAAAAGGAAAAATGAAAAAGAATAATGCCAATTTACTCCTATACTTTAAAGAAATTTCTAAACATGATACTATGATCACTTACTTTAAAGTAGAAAATGATAAATGTACACCATAAGGAAGACATGAGAGCTAACTTGAAAAGCCCTATGACAAGTCATATGTTTCCATGTAAAGCTACATGATGAAAAAGAAAAGAGAGGGGTTGCCCCCAAAATGAAAAAACCAAACACATAAGGGATCTATTGATTTGGGGTCAGTATGTTCTTGCTGCAATATTTTTTCAAGAGATGGAACCGTCATCATTCCCCAAATACACATCGAACTAGAAGAATGATAGAAAAAGAGTGAAAAAAAAAGAAAACCCTTTTGGGTCAACATGGAAGAGACATGAATGCATGAATGCCTTGTGTCATCCCCAAAAGGAAAACACAAGATAAAAGAGAAAAATGGGAAAAAGAAAGCATTTTTGATCAACATGGAAGAGACATGACTGTCTTGATGGCTTGTGTCATCCCCAAAAGAAAAACACAAGACAAAAGAGAAAAAGGGAAAATTAAAACGCAAAGGAAAAAGAAAGCCTTTTGAGTCAACATGGAAGAGACATGAATGTCTCAATGCCTTGTGTCATCCCCAAAAGAAAAACACAAGAGAAAAGAGAAAAAGTAAAAATGAAAAGGAAAAGGAAAAGGGAAAAAAAAGCCTTTTGGGTGGACATGGAAGAGACATGAATGTCTCGATGTTGTGCATCATCCCCAAAAGGAAAACACAAGATAAAAGAAAAAGTGAAAAAAAAATATGATAGAGAAGAATGAAGGTACAATACAAAGAGAGAGAGAAAAAATAAAACATAATGTCACGGCAGATCACATTACACACATGCAATCACAATAAAGAAAAAGAAATAAATAATGGAAAAGTCTAGTGAACCATGTAAAAATGAGGCGAGGGAATGCCCTCCTATTTCTCTATGTCATTCAATAATTTCCTAAGAACCCTAATTGGATTGACTATCAACCTAATAAGGTGAGTCAATTCTCAATTAGGAGGACCTAGGAAGGGGGTTCTTTCAACTTTTAAGGGTTCACCACCAAGAAAATGCTTGGAAAAGACATAAGAATTCAACCCACAAAAACCTAGTTATGCAAGCTAAATGAGGGATGAAAATAATGAAATTATGCAATAGAAAGATAGGATGTGTGTACCTCAGAAGTCTGAAGATGTTGTGATGATTCTAGAAATGCAAAGAAGTTGTCTAAATATGTGAGGGAGGATAAAGATGCCCTTATTGCTATCTTTGTATTGCTTCTATTTTTGGGGTAGATGCAAAATCTTCGGATCTCGTAACATCATCTCAAAGATCTATAAAAAATACCCCTAGGAGGACTCAAATGCACTAGGTGGTGTATTAGTCCCATTCTATCTTTTTGAAAACTCTAAATGCGATCCTGAGCTCCAAGGTTTTCACTTGCTTCCTCTTAGATTTCAAGTTCAAAAACTTCTGCATTTCACCTAGAGCTGAGTTTCCTTGAAGAGGACAACTTTATAATGCAACTTTGCAATCTTGCACTACAAATGATCTTCAATTCTTCAACCTAAATCTATAATCATAGTAATATAAGAGAGGAAAAACTTTTTGATTATTAGTAAATGGTGGTTTTCCTTGGTCAAAGCCCTTGTTGGTAATTAAATTTTGAAATGAAATGGAATAATGGAGGGAAATGATGAATTTTTTGAATCCCTCTTATGTTGTTTTGTCCTTGATGTCATCTTATGGTTATCTAGCATCTTGATGATGTTACCTTCTCAGCTGGTTCATATTTTAGTTGGCACATTCTCTTTAATGGTTTTATTTTTTATTATCTTGGTGGCATTGATTGTTTAACCTCATGTGCAGATTACAAATGGTTGTTGAGGTATTCTGATTATTGGTTATTTTTTCTCAGGTGATAAAATTCTTGTTACATGCTCTTGATATTTACAAAAGTCTATTTTACTCATCACAAGTCCTTAAGTTTTTCATGACTTTCTAAAGTGGAAAATTTGACCTTGATGTCTATTATTGAATATTGGTTGGCACTTTATTTTGAAGTGCACCTTATATTTCTATTAGGTCTCAACATGGTTATTTAACATGGCATAAACATTGACTGTCGGTATAATGCTTACCACACTACCGCTGGAAGTTATGCCAGTAACCATGGTAGTGTGGTGAATACCATTAGCAGCATACATGTCTGCTATTGCCATACCTCAAGGAGTCAGGATGGTAACCGCGGTAATGCGGTGGAGGTAGCTAGTGGCAAGCAAGACTGTTACCACTACACTGTGGGTAGTCAGGTAGGTAGCCGCAGTAACACGGTGGAAACTGCCAGCAACAAGCCAGATAGTTACCTCCATACCATGGAGTGTCAGATGTGTAGCCGCGGTAATGCGGTGGAAACCACTAGTGATAGGAATGACCACTACCGTTGTACCTCGAGCTGTTAAGTAGCTCACCACGGTAATGTGGTGGAAATGTCTAGTGGTTAGCTTGAAGCTACCACTGTACCGCGAGTAGTCTGAAGGGTGGCCATGGTTGTGTGGTAAGGGAACAAATGTCATTGATCTTCGTGGATTCCAAATTATTTTATGCGATTTCAATTGTTTAATGGTTTTCCTCTCAGACTTCAAATGGGATTCATTTTTTGCAGAGGAATTTACTTCGTTTGTTTTGGTAGTTTAGGGAAAAACATTATTACTATTGCTCGAAGGGTTCAAAACCCTACTGGCTACCACCATGGATCATTGGACTCAACCGTCTCTTTGCTATCCTTGCCATTTTTGCTGTTGTATAGCAGATCGGGAGCAGTCAGGAGCCCTCCACAAAAGTCGCTCCACTTGTCTTCTTTCAGCCACAATGTGCATGCACATTTTTTGGGAGTTTGAGAGGCCGTTTTTGCATCTCTATAGGACTGGTAATCATTCATTTACAACAACATTAGTTTGCCAGGTACTCTTCATTTGATTGGTTTGCACATCCATTTTTTTGAAAAAAAAATTTGTTCTTCTCATGAAAATTTTGGAACAACACTCGTTTTTGAGGGTTATCATGTTAGTTATTTTAAGGATCTGAGTTGTTTGGTTATGGGTAATGATAATTCCATTGAATCTTTGCATATGGTTATCTGGGTTCTTGGATAACGTTTCCTGTGAAGCTTATTTGTCAAATCTCCTTGGGTATATGCATTCTTCATTACTTCATCTGGCTAAAAATACTTATGATGCATTACTGGCTCAGTCAAGGAAAATGGTTATCATTTTAGTTTTAAATGATGTGATCTCACTGTTTTCATTTAAGCACTCAATGTGCAGGCTTCTGGTGAAGACATGCTCAGTCACTCTTCTATTCTTGGTCATTGTTGTCCTATCCTCAATAGAAAGAAAGAATCTCTCCTTTGAGAACACTGAAACATCAGATCTGACTTGACAATCATTATGTAACTTGAAAAACAACCTTGCAATAACTTTTTGGTATGTGAAATTCGTGTAACAGTTGTAATACTTCAAAAGTGCAATGATGTTTTTCTGTAAAAGGAAAAACTAGAGAGTTTAGGGTTTAATTATGACAGAATATAAAAAATGAAAAAAAAGGGGTATTACTATAGAGAGTTCTGAAAGTCTATTATGTTCTGGAGATGTTGAAAGTTGAAAAACACAGTGTGTATTCAGATGTGTAGTTTTCTGTATGGAAAAACATTGAAAATCAAACAGTGAAAAAGAAAGAAAGTATGTATGATTGAATTTTTTTTGATAAAAATATATTGTAACAATGTTAAGATTTTCCTCAAGCTGTCTTAAGGCTTGAAAATGGGTGGAACACTGAAAAGTCACTCCTGACTTTTGAATGTTTTACACATTGTCCGTCAATAGGCACTTGACAAAAATCAAGTGAAATAGAGAGATCCTCTATACTATTGTATGTTCTATTAAAAATCCGAAAAGGGGTTGGTGCTCCTTGAGATTGGTGTCTCTAAATAGAGGGGTTGGTGCTCCTTGAGTCGGTGCTCAGAAATCAGCCTTTGAGGGTTTGTCAAAATAAATTATTGAAATGAAAGCCTGAAAAAGGTAGCAAGTTCAGGAGTGGTTTTTCTACCCTTGGTGGGTTTTCCACTCACCATATCTTGTGTCTCTATGTCTCTTTTGCTTCAGCACTTTACTACTTTAAAATGCAATGTTACATTACTCATTTTTATTTTATATGATTCCATTTGATTTCATGAATGACACTATCACTGAAAAATGAAAACATATGTATAACTCTTTTCAGTTTCAGTTTAAAATGTTTAAGAAATTATAAACACTGATTCACACCCCCCTCTCAGTGTATTTTCACTCCAACAATTGGTATCAGAGCCTAGGGTCCTCTAATAGGTCTTTCCAACCTAGGATTGATTCTGGACTTGGAGTCTATTCAAAATGTCTCAAGCTCATGAAGGTACTTCCATGACTAGAGCTCCATTATTTGATGGAACTGATTATGTATTCTAGAAAATCAGAATGGAGACTTATTTAACTTCTATAGACCTTGATGTCTGGAGCATAGTATTGACTGGGTACACTGTACCAACTACTTTGCCAACTACTTCTGATGAAAATAAGAGATATGAAACTAATGCAAGAGCAAAGCATGCTCTTCTATGTGCTCTGTCTAAAGATGTCTTCATAAAAGTCATGCACTATAGTTCTGCTAGTAAAATCTAGACTAAACTTGGAACTATCTATCAAGGAAATGAAAAGGTAAAACAGTCCAAAGTCCTCACTTTAAAACATCAATTTGAAGAATTGAAAATGAGGGATGATGAAAAAGTTGCTGACTATTTCCTAAGAGTTGATGAAATAGTAAATGCTATGAAGGGTTTGGGAGAAGAAGTCAAGGAGTTTGATGTTGTGACCAAGGTCATCAGAACCTTTCCAACAAAATTTGAAGCTAAGGTAGCTACTCTAGAAGAGAAAAAACATTTTACCCAGCTTACCCTTGACATTTTACAAGGCATGTTGACTGCCTATGAAATGAGGATTAGTAAAAACAACCCCACTACAAAAGAAGCAACATTTAATACTGAAAGACAATATAGGGATGAACTCTCTAAATCAGAATTTTCTGATTCTAAAGAATCCCATTTTGTAAGGAAACTCAAAAAGGGTTCTTGAAAGTATAAGGGAAAAATTCCCTTCAAATGCTTTAATTGTGGCAAAATCGGTCACTTTGCTGCAAAGTGTCCCTATGGTGACATAAACAATGATAACGAGAAATATGAAAAGTTTTCCAAGAAAAAGGCCTACAAACCCAAACAAAAATTTAACTTCAAAAAGAAGAAAAGTTTGTTCAACAAAAATGAAACAGATTTGGAATCTAATGACTCTCTAGATGAAGAAGATGAAAATCTCTTCATGGCTGAAATCGTTCAGCAAGATGAAACAAACAACAATGATGCTGAAGACTATGAATAAGAACTAAAGTGTGCTCTTAAAGAGCTAAGAAAACTTAAGAAACAATTGCGTGCTCAAGAACAAAATGTTTTTCAAGATAACTCACAAGAGCAGCTCACTAATCATGAGATAATTTCTCTAAAAACTCAACTTGAAGAATCCAAAAGAGTTGAAGATTGTCTTCGCATTGGCATAAGTTCCAAAGATCAAGAAATTTAGAAACTTGAACATGAGATTGTAGATCTCGGGAAGAATATCGAAAAGTATGAAAGCATTCTTAAACTGAATGACATGCTTAGTAAATAGAAATTAAACAAAGACAAAACTGGTATTGGCTTTGTTAAAGGTGAATGCTCAAATGATAGTGAGAAGAACAATACTATTACTAGAAACAAAAATCCTGAACACAGACATTCTAAGTTTTTCAAGGATCACATTCATCCTTTTAGGAGCAATAGAAAGGTTTACAACTCCTACCCTCTCTTTTATGGGTACTTTTACTTCTACAATAAATTTGGTCACAACGTAAATTCTTACATATTTGTGAATTCTAGAACTCCTAGATTTGGCTTTAGGTAGAATCATGGTTTTGTAAGACATATTAGATGTTTTACCTACAAATCTCTGGGTCATTCAGCAAAGCAATGCAATGTTGATCAGCAAAATAAAAAGCTGAAAACCATCAAAATTTGGAAACCCAAAGTAGTTAACAACATTGAACAGACTATGCTTGTTCAAAATACTTTTCACTCTAAGAAGGACCTATGGGTCCTAGGCAGTGGATGTTCAAACCACATGACCGGTGACAAAGAAAAATTTACCAATCTAGAAGACTATGTTGGCAGATATGTAAAGTTCGTAGACAACTCTGGAATTCAAATCAAAGGAAGAGGTTCTCTGTTACTGAATGAAGACACTCCAATCTCAAATGTTTATTATGTAGAAGGATTAAAACACAACCTTCTAAGTGTTAGTCAAATTTGTGACAGTGGCTATCAAGTCATGTTCACTTCACAAGGATGTGAAATAAAAAACCAGTCAGGTAAAGTTGTTGCTGCTGGAAGGAGTACTAAAGGAAATGTCTACAACTTACTAGAAACCTCTGGACATGAGAACAATCATGGTATATGCTTAATGAGTCAAGTTGAAGAAACCTTGTTGTGGCACAAGAGACTAGGCCACATTAATTTTGACAATATGGTTAGAATTAGCAATAATCAAAATGTAAGAGCTCTGCCCCCTCTTAGAAAACCTTACAAAGCTATTTGTAAAGAGTGTCTAAAAGGAAAGCAAACCAAGGTAAGATTTAAATCTAAGGAACATTTTTCTACTAAGCCTCTGCAAATTGTTCATACTGACTTATGTGGTCCTACAAGTACTAGATCCATAAATGGTGAGAAATACTTCATGTTGTTTGTTGATGACTACTCTCGTATGGTATGGGTTAGTTTTCTCAAGAGTAAATCATAAGCTTTTGAACGCTTTAAAGTTTTTAGAAAACTGGTAGAAAGAGAAATAGACTTAAAACTGAAGTGTTTAAGATCTGACAAAGGTGGTGAATTCACCTCACAAGAATTCATAGACTACTATGACAAACATGGCATAAAAAGACAGTATGCTGCTGCTAGAACACCCTAGCAAAACGGGGTAGTTGAGCGAAAGAATAGGGCTATCAAAGAAATGGTAAGAACCACACTGAATCAAGCAAATCTGGCAAATATGTACTAGAAATAAGTTGTTCATATAGCTATTTACATTTTGAATAGAGTGCAGATTAGAGTGAAATCAAATTTCACTCCATATGAACTGTGGTATCGAAAATGTGCCCAAATTAAATACTTCAAAATATTTGGCTACAAGTGTTTTATTAAAAGAGATGATGAAAATTTAGGCAATTTACAGTCTAAAACTGATGAAGGTATCTTTTTAGGATATTCTACACACACCAGAGCCTATAAATTCTTTAACAATAGGCTGAACAAAATTGTTGAATCTGTCAATGTTAAATTTGATGAAAATCTTTTGTTAGATGCTGAACCTATGTAGGATGAATTTGAGCTTGATATAATCACTAAGAGCTTTGAAATTGCAAAGTCTGAACCAAAACCAACAAGCCCTAAACTTGCTGAAGCACAATCTGAAGATGCTGAAATTAGTGCAAAAAAATGTGAACCCAAAGTTACTTCAAAATCAATTGCTAGAAATCATCCTAAGGATCTCATTATAGGAGATAGATCTGTAGGAGTTCAAACAAGAAAAAAATCTATTAACTATGATGAAAAAGCTCACATAGCTGAGCTTACTGCATTTTGTTTAATCACCTAGTATGAGCCCAAAAATTTTGATGATGCTCTAACTGATGAATGCTAGATTAATGCAATGCAGGAAGAAATTAATCAAATTGAAAAAAATCAGACTTGGGATCTAGTCCCAAGACCAGATGACAAAAATGTCATAGGTGGCAAGTGGATCTTTAGAAACAAACATGATGAAAATGGTCAGGTTGTTCGCAACAAGGCCAGATATGTCTGCAAAGGATATGCTCAACAAGAAGGTATTGATTTTGGTGAAACCTTTGCTCCTATTGCTAGACTTGAATCCATTAGAATTTTCTTGGCATATTCTATTTTCAAAAATTTCACTATATATTAGATTGATGTAAAAACAACTTTTTTAAATGGATACTTAGAAGAAGAAATTTACATAGAACAACCTAAAGGGTTTATATGTAAAAATAAATCATGTCTACAGGCTGAAAAAGGCTCTATATGGCCTAAAACAAGCTCCTAGAGCTTGGTACTCTAGATTGGACAGTCATTTACTATCAAAAGGGTTCATTAGAGGAGGAGTTGACAACAATCTGTATGTTAAAATTGAAGGATTTGATATTCTTATTGTTGAAATTTATGCTGATGACACCATTTTTGGTTGCAACAATGTTGCGTCGAGTAAAAATTCTCACAGATCATGGAATCTGCATTCGAAATGTCAATGTTGGGAGAACTGTCATTTTTCTTAGGTCTCCAGATTTCACAACTTAACTTTGGCATCTTTCTATCTCAAGCAAGGTATGCAAAAGAAATGTTAAAAAGGTTTAAAATGGATGAAAGTCATCCAGTAAGCACCCCAATGGCTACTGGCTATAAACTCAACTGATTATAGGTCTATGATAGGCAGCCTATTGTATTTAACAGCCTCAAGACTTGACATAATGCAAGTTGTTTGCATGGTTGCTCGTTTTCAATCTGCTCCTAAAGAATCTCACATCAATGCTGTGAGAAGAATTATTAAGTATGTACAAGGAACAATTGACTATGGGCTCTGGTATCCTAGAAGTAATGATTTATCTTTAATAGCTTATACTGATTATGACTGGGCAGGATGTCTAGATGACAGGAAAAGCACTAGTGGTGCTGCTTTCTTTCTTGGTGATCGTTTAGTGGCTTGGCATAGCAAAAAACAAGAATATGTGTCGCTCTCTACTGCTGAAGCAGAATATATAGCTGCCACTTCTTGCTGCACTCAAGTAATTTGGATGTCATAGACATTATTAGATATGGGTATTGAAATCCCAAAACCTATTACTATTATGTGTGACAATACTAGTGCAATAAACATCTCAAATAAACCAGTTATGCACTCTCGAACTAAACATATAGCTATAAAATTTCATTTTCTTCATGAAAAGGTGTTGGCTAATGAGGTATCTGTGCAATATGTTCCTACACAAGCATAGGTTACTAAAATTTTTACAAAACCATTGGCCAAAGATGTCTTTGAGAGACTTCGGTCTTGATTGGGAGTGGTCTCTCAATCTTTGTTATCTTAATCAATCTATCTTGGTGATAGGGGGAGTTGGTTAGCTCTTCCTATAGCTTATACTTTGCTACTCAAAGGTTCTTTATGCAGTTTTATGGCATGTCACAATTGGTTTTGGATTATCTTTGTTTGTTCTCCCTTTATCCTTGTGTCAAAAAGGGGGGGAATTTTGAGCATCTTGTTATAGTTCATTATCTTTGGTTTGGTGGCTCAATTTTGCAATTAAGGACAAAGGGGGAGTTTTTTGAATCCCTCTTATGTTGTTTTGTCCTTGATGTCATCTTATGGTTATCTGGCATCTTGATGATGGCTACCTTCTCAGCTAGTTCATATTTTAGTTGGCGCATTCTCTTCAATGGTATTATTTTTTATTATCTTGGTGGCACTGATCGTTTAACCACATGTGTAGATTACAAATGGTTACTGAGGTATTCTGATTATTGGTCATTTTTCTCAGGTGATACAATTTTGGTTACAAGTGATACAATTCTTGTTACATGCTCTTGATATTTACAAAAGTCTATTTTACTCATCACAAGTCCTTAATTTTTTCATGACTTTCTAAAGTGGAAAATTTGACCTTGATGTTTATTATTGAATATTGGTTGGCACTTGATTTTGAAGTGCACCTTATATTTCTATCAGGTCTCAACATGGTTATTTAACATGGCGTAAATGTTGACTATCGGTATAATGCTTACCGCGCTACCAATGGCAGTTATGCCAGTGACCGCAGTAGTGCGGTGAATACCATTAGCAGCATACATGTCTGATATCGCCATACCTCAAGGAGTCAGGATGGTAACCATGATAACGCGGTGGAGGTAGCTAGCGGCAAGCAAGACTGTTACCAATACACTGTGGGCAGTCAGGTAGGTAGCCGTGATAACACAGTGGAAACTGCCAACAACAAGCCAAATAGTTACCTCCATACCACAGACTGTCAGATATGTAGCCGTGTTAATGCGGTGGAAACCACCAACAATAGGAATGACCGATACCGCTGTATCTCAAGCTGTTAAGTAGCTCACCATGGTAACGCGGTGGAAACGTCTAGCGGTTAGCTTGAAGCTACCACTATACCGTGAGTAGTCTGAAGGGTGGCCACAGTTGTGCGGTAAGGGAACAAATGTCATTGATCTTCATGGATTCCAAATTATTTTATGAGATTTCAATTATTTAATGGTTGTCCTCTCGGACTTCAAATCAGATTCATTTTTTGCAAAGGAATTCGCTTCGTTTGTTTTGGTAGTTTAGGGAAAAACATTATTAATGTTGCTCGAAGGGTTTGAAACCCTACTGGCTGCCACCATGGATCATTGGACTCGGTCATTTCTTTGCTATCCCTGCCATTTTTGCTGTTGTACAGAAAATGGGGAGCAGTCAGGAGCCCTACACAAAAGTTGCTCCACTTGTCTTCTTTCAACCACAATGTGCATGCACATTTTTTGGGAGTTTGAGAGGTCGTTTTTGCTCCTCTACAGGATTGGTAATCATTCATTTACAAAAACATTAGTTTACTAGGTACTCTTCATTTGATTGGTTTGCAGATCCATTTTTTTGACAAACATTTTTATTCTTCTCATGAAAATTCTAGAACAACACTCATTTTTTAGGGTTATCATGTCAGTTATTTTAAGGATCTAGGTTGTCTAGTTATGGGTAATGATATTTCCATCGAATCTTTGCATATGGTTATTTGGGTTCTTGGATAACGTTTCTTGTGAAGATTATTTGTCAGATCCCCTTGGGTATATGCATTCTTCATTACTTCGTGTGGCTAAAAATACTTATGATGCATTACTGGTTCAGTCAAGGAAAATAGTTATCATTTCAGATTTAAATGATGTGATCTCACTTTTTTTTTTAAGCCCTACATGTGCAGGCTACTGGTGAAGACATGCTCAGTCACTCTTCTATTCTTGGTCATTGTTGTCCTATCTTCAACAGAAAGAAAGAATCTCTCCTTTGTGAACACTAAATCATCAGATCTGACTTGACAGTCATTATGTAACCTGGAAAACAACCTTGCAATAACTTTCTAGTATGTGAAATTCGTGTAACAGTTGTAATACTTCAAAAGTGCAATGATGTTTTTCTATAAAAGGAAAAACTAGCAAGTTTAGGGTTTAATTATGACAGAATATAAAAAATGAAAAAAAAGGGGTATTACTATAGAGAGTTCTGAAAGTCTATTCTGTTCTTGAGATGTTGAAATTTGAAAAACACAGTGTGTATTCAGATGTGTAGTTTTCTGTATGGAAAAACATTGAAAATCAAACAGTGAAAAAGAAAGAAAGTATGTATGATTGAAAATAGTTTGATAAAAATGTATTGTAACAGTGTTAAAATTTTCCTCAAGCTGTCTTAAGGCTTGACAATGGGTGGAACACTGAAAAGTGACTCCTGACTTTTGAATGTTTTACACATTGTCCATCAAGAGGCACTTGACATAAATCAAATGAAACAAAGAGATCCTCAGTACTATTGTATGTTCTATTAAATATTAGAAAATGGGTTGGTACTCCTTGAGATTAGTGTCTCTAAATAGAGGGATTGGTGCTCCTTGAGTCGGTGCTCAGAAATCAGCCTTTGAGGCTTTGTCAAAATAAATTATTGAAATGAAAGCCTAAAAAAGGCAGTAGGTTCAGGAGTGGTTTTTCTACCCTTGGAGGGTTTCCCACTCATCATATCTTGTGTCTCTGTGTCTCTTTTGCTTCAGCACTTTACTACTTTAAAATGCAATGTTACATTACTCATTTTCAATTTATATGATTCCATTCAATTTCATGAATGACACTATCACTGAAAAATGAAAACCTATGTATGACTCTTTTCAGTTTTAGTTTAAAATGTTTAAGAAATTATAAACACTGATTTACCCCCCCTCTCAATCTATTTTCACTCCAACAAAATGAACAATATGCAATGTTACAAATGACCAAACCCTTGTTGTAAAGTCTGGAAACTTGTGTGAAGTGGCTAGCATGAATGTAGATATTGAATCAAGGGGATGATTTGATAGATCTTTCTTGAATCTCTTGCTTGAATCAAAATCCTACATCATAAATGCTAGCACAAAAACACACATCATGTAAGAATAGCCTTTGATATGATGCTTGATTCTTGATGATGGCTCAAAAATTCTTGAAGAATTTCTCTTGAATTCTTGGATGCTTATTATGATTTTGGATATCTTTCTTATTATGAAAATGAGTGAATGAACCTTGTATTTATACTTATCTATTCTTAATATCCAAAAATTACATCACACCAAGCTGACATAGGAAAACATTAATTAAAGGAGGCTAAATCCCACCAAAATTTGAAATTAAATTGTAAAAATAAGCCAAGGAGGACTAAGATGACCTAGGTGGTGTTTTAGTCCTGAGGCTCAAATCTTGAGGCACAAACCCCAAAAAGGGACCTTTTCATGTGTATTCAAAATCAGGGTCCCAAGACCCCTGGGGGACTAAGATTCCCTAGGTGGCATTTTAGTCCTAACCCAGAAAATCAAGGACACACAGACTAAATCATTAAATGATCATTTTCCATTTAATGATTGTCAGGATTAGCCAAAAAAAGATGTAATTTATTAGGCTTGTGGATGCAAAATAGGACCAATTAAGACATAAAGAAGGATAAATAAAGAAAGGTGGGCCCAAACAAGTGTGGAAATGAAAGGGTATGCATTTTTCTACACTAAATTTAACCCCCACTTTAGTGAGAGGTTGAACTTGTTTCAAACTCACACCAAAGTAGCCAACTGTGCAATCAAGGGGGGTTCAAATGTATGAATGCTAGTGGAATAGGATGAAAATAATCAAGATGATGTCCAAGACCCTAGGATAAAAATATTATGACAACAATATAGGAACAAAGGGACACACATGTAAATGATATATGAAGCCATAATTAAATAAAAAATATACACCACCAAAGAAAAAGGAAAAATAAAAATGAAAAATGAAAAATGCAATGTGGTGGACTGGGTCTAGGTTGTTTTTCCGAAAATTTTAAAATGTGGAACAAGTTGTCCACTATGCAAACAAAAGCACATTCTCACAAGGGCTAGTGAAGCTAGATGTTCACTAGTTGAGCCCTAGGAATTCCATATCAACGTCATAACTCCATGACTATTATAAGGACAAAATAAAATGAATACTCACAAGGTTTAGTGAAGCTAGTTGTTCACTAGGTGAGCCCCAAGGAGTCCATATCAAATTCATACCACCATGAACATTATAAGGATGAAATAAAATTGCATGATCATAGGGGCTAGTGAAGCTAGTTGTTCACTAGGTGAGCCCCAAGGAGTCCATATCAAATTCATAACCCCATGACTATGATAAGAAAAAAAGAGAATGCAACAAGAAAGAGGGATGTTTAGAGGGATTTTTCTTAGTTCGTGCAAGGTCTTAATCTTAGGGGGTATTTTTCCTAATGTCTCCACAAGATGACCAATCAAAGGATAAAAGATTCAAAACTTAGGGAATGCAATGTGTTGCATCACCACTAAGAGGAATGTAATATTCTAAGATAGATCATGCTCTTGAAGGAAATTACTCCCAATGTCACCACAAAGAGGAAAACACATCGCATGAAATAAAAAAATCACATCAAGGAACATGAAAAACAAATGCAAATGAAATCATGACAAAATAATGCCAATGTATGCCCCCACTTTAAATAAACTGCTAAACACCATGATGCGAACAATTACTTTAAATTAGACAAACATGGAAAGGAAAAATGAAAAGAGGGTTGCACCCCAAAAACACATAAAGGATATATGGATTCGGGGTTAGTATATATCTTTGTTGCAATGATATTAGAGAGCTCAAAATTATCATCATTCCCAAAATACACATAGAATTAGAAGAATGACACAAAGAGAGTGAAATTAAAGAAAAAACTTTTGGGTCAACATGGAAGAGACATAGGGTGTCTTGATGCCTTGTCTCATCCCTAAAAGGAAAACACAATACAAACATGAAAAGAGAAAAGAAAACATAATGAAATTTTTTTTGGGTGAACATGGAAGAGACATAGGGTGTCTCGACACCTTGCGTCATCCCTAAAAGGCAAACACAAGACAAAAAAGAAAGGAAAAGAAAAGATAATAAAAAATATTTTGGTTCAACATGGAAGAGACATACAGTGTCTCGACACCTTGCATCATCCCCAAAAGGAAAACACAAGACAAGAATACAAATGAAAGAAACCATAAATTAAAAGGAAAAGAGCTTATTACATATAGAAGAATGAAGTTACAAATAGAGGAATGCACAAAGAGAGAGGTAACATTAAGAAAAACAACATGGGGGATCACATTTTGCACATGCAATAAAATAAAAAGAAAATGCAAAATACTAGTAAAGCACATGTGAGTCAACCATCCATTAGGTCCTTCACATCCCAGTCTTGTCCATTATATGCAAAATACAAATCACTAGAAAGAGGAAGATTGTCAAGTGTTGTACTAGGTGAATCACCAAGTTCAAAATGTGGTGGATGACTCGGTTTAGGAGGATCATCACGGTTGTTATCGTCTAAGCTCATAGAAGAAGAAAATAAAAATAATAATTCATTATGCACTTGTTCATTAGTTTTAGCTATTTTTTCATCATCATCCAAATTAACCACAATAGAAGGATGAATGATAACATCCATAAAAGGAGCTGGTCCTTTTTTTGTTGTAGGCATAGGATCTATTTTTTTCTTGTAAGATAGGAGGGTCATCGTTTATTTCTTCTATCAGATTTAGATTTTTATTTTCAATTTTGTTTTATTCATTCATCTTTCGAGCAATAGCATGACGGCTATGCCTAAGCTCTCAAGAATCTCTATTTCTTTTATTATGGTTTTCAAGTTGCATTTGGGTAGGAGCGGGTTTTTCAACCATAGGTTTCTTTTCTTCTTGTGAGGGAAGAACAAAAGAAGCCATGGAAGGTTGTTCAACCACTTTATCTATGGCTTTATAGATTTTCTTAGGAGGTAGATTAGGAATTGTCTAGTTTTCTCTTGGCCTTTTGTAGGAAATACGAAAGGGATTTTTAATGGCTGGGTCTTGGTTAGATGGAAGGTCTTTAAGCTCAATATCATTTTCTTAAAGTGGTAGAGGTTCAATCATGGGTGGAGGAAAATTTTCAAGGGATAACTTGGCTATGCATTTTTCTTTGAATTTTTGGTATGATAGGAAAAATAAGTCCTCATGGGGTCTTATATGTTTCATGGGTTCAAGCTAGAAATAGTCTAAGGAAAATTTTCCACGGGAATATGAAGGGATAAAGCCACTATGGTTCACAATGAATATTTCATTGCTGACTAGAAAATTTAAGCATTTATGGACAATGGATGGGACTGCATTCATGCTGAAAAGCCATTTGTAGCCTAACTTCACACGAAATTGGTTTGAATTAGAGATGATAGAGAATGGCACATTTGATTTCTTAGCTCCTACTTGTAAAGGGAATGTGATCAAGCCCATCATGAATTTTAATCCATGCTTTAGGTTTATTATATCTATCTTGAGTAAGTTCATCCGAATAAAAGAGTTCTTTTGTGATCACATTCTCTCCATAGATGAGATCAATTAAAGTCTTAGGATGGGACTATTATTGATTCTTTTGGCTATGTAAAGAGGACTATCAGGTGCATGTTCAATTGTTTCTTTTGAAGAGAAATTAATATCAATAGGCATTATAGTTTTTTGTTTATGAGGATCAATGTCAATTACTCCTATCATTGTACTAATAGGACTTTTTTCATCAGTATCCATAGGATTTTTTTCATTATTATCCATAGGATTTTGTTTTTTATTTATCATTTTATCATCATCCATGTCAATGTTCATCACACCATGCTTAGTTTCAGTAGCCTTAACAAATAAAATATTGTGGTTAGGCATGGGATTGGTAAAGGTTTGTAAGTTTTTATTATGAGGAGCTACAAAATTATTACCTTTTTCATTCACACCTCTAATTTGAATATGATTGGAATCAATGAGGTCTTGCACAATATGTTTAAGATGTTTTAATTGTTATGTATCATGTCCTTTTTTTTAGTGATATGCATAATAGGAATTGTGTCTAAATCTCATAGGTAATTGCTTGCTAGGATCAAGAGGTCATGTTGGATCTCAAAAATGTAGGTTAAAAATCCTAAGAGGATGCTAGGCTCTATGATCTGACTTGTAACGTTTTTTGAACCAATGAATGGAGCTAACCTATATAGTTGATGAATCTATACACTTTAGACTTTGCTAAACCTAGAAGGGTAGACCTTGATAAATGAAGAATATTTATAATTATATGACTTAATTTAATTTATGGATCTATCCATGGTGGCACAAAGTGGAGTAGATGAAAGATTGTTAATTACTCCTACTCCTAGTACTAAATTTAAAATGTGAGGGTCTAAATAAGATTTTATGGAATTCTGAAAAGAAATGGGTAAGACCAGTGCCTACTTATATTGGGTTAATGGAGTCAAGAAGTGAATGATGTGTGACCTACTTACTGGCCACAATTCTAATTGTTTAGCACTAATAGTTCTTTATACCTTGTATAAAAATGCAAGAATGTGACTAGAAGACTCTTCTTATTGATCCAATTGATCTTATCTAGCTATTGTGATTTATTAAAATGATTTTAACCCTTCCTTGAAGGAACCAATTTAAAGAACCAAACATTAACAACAAATGTGTATTGAAAAAGAAAGTAGATTCTTAATTTGAATAACACGACAACATCAATGTGGAGATAGCTTGAAAATATTATCAATTACCTAACCCTTCTTACTTATCCAAATGTTATCTTAAAACTACTATAATCACTCTAAAGGATTTTAATTTTTTAACAAAAACCAATTAACTTGATGACACAAAGAAACCAAATGTGTTCTAATGAAATTGAAATATCAACTTGTGTACACAGATTCAAAGAGCACAAAAATAACAATATGGAGATAGTTGGATAATTGCTTCAATTTCAACAAATAACAGACAACAAATATTAGACACCAGATTAAAGCTTCTTCTCCATTATATATCTCTTCAAATAGTATGAATTATGATACAAGTTTGAATATATGAGCAAGATTTTTCAATTTATCTTCTTACTATGCCTACTCTAAAATAAAAATGTAGTGATGGTCATTTAAATAATCATAAGTTCAACATAAATATCAATATTTTGAAGGGTACATGCCTCTTCATAAGTCTTTTGGAAATAACAATAATTAAACATAAAATATTAGGCTCTAGTGAGCCACAAATAAACTTTTGTAATATGATCCAAGTAATCTCACCTCCCATGATTATCAACATCTTCAACAACATTCCTCACAGCTATCTCAATGATCACCATCTTCTCCAGGTGTTCATATGTTTGACCTAACACTAAGTCCTCGTTCTTGGATACTTCCAAGGCTCCATGTAACACAAACCTACACTTATCTATGCATCCATTCTTGTCCTTTAGCTCCCCACCCTCTTTAAACAACACAGGAACTCCCTCCTTTGCAACATCAATGAGTTCCTTTGTATCTGCTTGAAGCTCATATTAATAATCCTTTTGTTTCCTCAAAATACCTTCAGTAGTTGTGATGGTTCCATTGTCAAAAGGATCTTTCTTTTGTGCTTCTTGGATCTTCAATTGCAGAATGACTCTGGGAATGAGTTCCCCACAACTTGTTCATACAGATCATCAAGTTAGTATGCCTTTTCTATAGTACTATAGAGAGTGCATCATATTTTTCCTTGGCCACTTGTAATTCCTCTTTCCTACTTTTTCACTGAGAACTTTCACCTTTTGTTAACAACTTAGTATCTTTGAGAAATTCATTTTCTCCTAGCATCCTTTCATTAGTGATTTTGTACATATCCCTTTCTTTTATCAGTATCTGAATTTTTTTTATTCAACTTGGCCACATTAATGCCAATGTCAGCAGTAGCAATAGGATCAACTTCACCCACTTTCAGTGTCATCACATGTCCAAATTCCTTTTCTATGTCAATGATTATAGACTTCTTGTGTGGAGGATATAAAGCCCAAATCATGATAAAATTATCATTGGCATTATATTTCGATCTTGTATATAGTTTGTGACTCCTCTAGGACTAAGTTTGTGAGTGGCACTATTATTATGCAAAAACCTATCAAAAACAAGAGTTGTGTTCAAATCCAAGCCAGGGAAGATCATTACACCAGATTCTTCCAACAATTCCCTTCCTCTTTCTGGGGTCATACTCTTCATCTCATTTTCCACATCCAGCTTCAAAGTGTTCAACAATCAGGTCAATTTTCTAGGTGTAACACTTGTGACATAGTCTCTTATTTCCTTTCCTTTTTGTTTGTATAGAAATGATCTAAATTCAGCTGATTTCTGAACTCATTATTGAAAACAAAGGATTTGTAGGCTAGCTACCTTGTATCTGCATTGGATCTTTCATCATCTTCTTGTTCTCTATTGGAAGGTTGGTACTCTTCAATTATTGTTTTAGAGATATTTTCATTTTTACCTTCATGTTCCTTTTCACCAATAGCTTCTTCACTTCAAGAAGATAGCATTTCAACCTCTTCTATCTCTTTCATTTGCTGTTCAACTTTCTATACTCATTGATGGCTAATTCAACCTCCCTTTCCTCCATATTTTTGATTATATCATTGTTTGAGTGGGGTACATGTGCATATCCTCCTCAATTTACTTTCTTTCTGGTAGCATCAATATATCCTTCAAGATCAAATCCCTTCCTTGGTGTAGCCCTTTTCAAATTGAAATGTAATAAATTATCTAGAATTAAATCATACCCCTCCTTCAACAACATATTAAAATCCCCATAGCACACTTGGAATGAACAAGTGTTTCTCATAGGCACTTCGAATCATGACACTTGAGTAGTCCATCTGCCTAAGAACTTCCAAGTATGCAACTCTGTTTGGCACTATTTTTGGTAAAAGAAAAGGTGTATCCTCAAAACCATATACTCTAATCATGGTGGCATCAAAATAACAGTGTTAGTCACTCTAATTATGTCCAATAGTTGTGGGTCCATCAAAATATTTGGGCCTCATAAATCTTTTGATCTCATCAGTTAAGGAATAATCACAGGGGTGATTAAAAAATCTATACAATGTTTTAACAAAGTACTCAAAAAGAACATAGTTAGAATTCAAGAACTTGTTGTCCCAAATAGCGGTCCATAGTTGTATTGGCAATGGCTGGCCATCCTTATCTGATTGTGTAATTTTTAATTTTTTTGGCCACATCCCTATCCCCTGACCATAATATAATATCAAATACATAATAATAGAATAATGTTTGAAGTGTAATGTGGGAGATCCATTTTTTATTGCAATTAACCCTGAGTCAATCTCTTTGGAAATGTAAGAGACATAATCAAATTTTCTAGCATTATGGCATTGAACATCTGCTGTAACCACCATTGGTCCTATCGACATGAATTCAGGAGCCTCAGTCCCTAACGCTTGGCATACTAAGAGATATGTGTGTTTCATGTATGGCTCAAATAGATCAATATGAGAAGGAGGCTCATTGTTATCTCCAAGTGGGACAAGGTTTTCATCCTTTCAAGGTCTGTGCAATGGAAATATCTACCCTTTGTAGGTTGTGTTTATTATCCAATATTCCCTTTCCAAATCCCCATATACAATTGGCTCGTCACATGTGCCATTTATGTAAAAAATCGTTGAAATTACAGTCTTAAACACATATTAAATGGATTTCCTTGTAAATCATAGATAGCCTTTAAGCCAAGGTTGTAATGCTTATCCAAGAGTTTCACTAGTTCCACATTCACAAATACATTAGGGATGACTAATTTCCCCAAATCAAAATTCCAAGGATTGCATGCTGGTTCGAACCTATTTCTTCGATGATAATGGAACATAAATAACTCATATCCCCTATTAGAGTTCCAAGTGTCTCCTATGTGTTTACATTTTTCCTCAATTTTTTCTATATCGGCCCTCAGTTATGTGGACCTCCTAGCCCTCAACCCTGACCTAGGAAATTGATCGATGAGGTCTTGGTTGATCTTCCTTTCTATTGATTTTGACTCATCCCCTGTTTCAGTTCATTGTTTCTTGCTTTTTCTCTGACTACCCTCACCTTGTTGCTTCCTACCATTATCTTTTCTAGAACTAGGACCCTCCATTTTTAATTCTTTGAATTAGAATTTACAAATTACAAAGGAGTTTTTGGGCTTACTTTTGAATTGTCAATCGCACTGTGCTCCTCGAATTTTGGTCAACCTTTCATGCTCGCTTGCTGCAAATTCTAAGAATTCCATTTTTTTTAATTTTTTCTGGTCATGAATGTTCATATGGAGTTCATTCATGTAGAAATTAGTGTCTTCCAAGGGAATTGAATGCAACAGTCTTCTCAGAATTTAAATTTTTAGAGTGAAACAAAATATTTCATCGCTGAGACCCTCTTAACCTTAGGTCGAGTTGTGTTTCTCATTTGGTGTCATCTTTGTTTATACACTTATGATCAATCACCAAGACATAACCAAATGTCTCTTCAGTTGGAAATATCCCTTTAGTTCCTTTAATAAATTGGCAAGACCATTCAATACTTATACCAACATTAGAATGGCCCTTTCTATTGTTCTTCAGCTTATATTATTTCGGGGAGAAAATTGAAAAGTTTCACCGATGTCAAAATCATCTGGTATGCTAAAAATTCCTTTGGCCATCACCCAGTGTCTTTCCAATGAATATAAGTCATTCTTCATCACCATCAGGCTAACATGACCCATCACTAAGAAAATAAGTTTCTTTGTCGATGTGTTTCCTTTTACTACTTTATCAGCTAGGAAGGGTCCGTGAGACATTCCTTGAAATCATTTTCATCAATGTGAATTTCATCATCGGAGAGACTTGAGGGATTCAATCTGACCATATATGTTTCTTCAATATGTCTCTTCCACTGCTCTATCCATTCAGATGGACTAGCAAGACTCTCCCCGAAACTTCCTTCATCGGTGTGACCCATATGATCGGTGAGATCTAAGGGATCAAGTTGATAATACATGTCTCCCCAACATAACAGTCCTTTAGTTTTATCGGTAAAAGTATGTGTGTTTTGCGCCAATGGAGTCCCCATCGGTGTGACTCTTGAGCTCGGTATGACTTGAAATTTTTTCTTTGTCTTCTTTGATCATGCCGATGGGCCCTTATCGGTGAGATGATAGTTATTGTACTCCCGATTATGCAGTCTTCTCGGATCTTTTGATCATTGTGACCTAGCTCATGTCCCCGATATTCCAAATGAGGGATCTTTTTATATTGGTTAAAACATTGATGACATGAGAAGCAACTTTGCTATATTTTGGCTTGGTAGGGAGTGATAATGGATCCAAATGCTGAAATTACAAATGGAAATGAAAAGAAAAGGGATTTCAAGGAAAATTCCAAAACAAATAGGGATCGGTTGCCCTATAATTTTGCTTGATTGTGACCAAGGAAGTATTTGTATGCAAGAAGCAACATATATATGTTAGATATGGATCTAGTCACACAAATCTCATCGATTTGTATTTATCACAAAATTAATTATGGGTCAAGTTTTGTGGTATGTGGAAGGTGAATGGGTGGAGATTGCTGAAAAAACATGATATTTTTTCAAATCTAAAAGTGGCTCCAATTGGGGATGTATACCCCCTATGGGTATAGCAAGGATCCAAGCCTCTGGGGTAGAAAACCAAGTTCCTGATTCATATGTTTGTAGAGAAGGAGGTGAATTTAGGAATGGTGGAAAGTGGAATGGAATCCTACACTACTATGCATGGATGAGAAATATTTTAAGAGGTTTCTCAAGAATTTTTTATGCACTGGAAATTCTCATCTTTCTCCTAGACTATTGTGCATGGAAGATTAAGAAAATAAATGTTTCAGGAATTGTCCATGCACTGGCAATTCTTGTTCTTCTCTTGTCATGTTTTGAAGGTAATATGAATCTTTTCCACCCTTACCAACAATGGCAAATGGTCCTAGCCATAGACATTCAAATTTTCCATGCTTCCCTTTGTCTTGACTTCTGACATTCCACATGAGGACCATGTCATTTACTTCAAATTTTCTATTTTTGGCCCTTTTGTCATATAGCTATTTCATTTGTAATTGGTTCATCTTATTGTGTTGTTGAGCTTGATTCTTGGCCTCATAAAGTTCTAATGATTCCTCCATCCTTTCTTCCATTGGTTCAAGAATTTCTAGGTCTTCTTGCAAGATAAGCTTACATACTGGCAACAAATTATGTAAAGGGAGTCTAGCTTGAGTTCCATACAATAGTTCAAAAGGTGATTTTCCAATGGCCTTCTTCACAAAGATCCTATCTTCCCACAAAGCTAATCTCAACTTGGAATCCCGAACCCTTTTGTTATTATCCAACACCCTTTTTATGATCTTCAGGATGCTCTTGTTGCTAGCTTCAGCTTGTACATTTTCCTATGGATGATATGGTGAATAATATGAAATCACTAAACCATAGGATTGGAAAATTTTCTTAAAATCATCTGACCTAAAACACATTCCATTATTAGTTATGATTCTTGTTGGGACCCCAAATCTAGTAATGATATTCTCCAATAGGAATTTTTACACAACCCTACTTGTTTCTTGTTTAGTAGGTATAGCCTCTACCCATTCTATGAAGTAATTTGTGGCTACCAATATCCATCTATGTTATCCAGTAGATTTTTCTGCAATCTCTCCTATAGAATCAATTCACCATTGGTGAAATGGAGCCTCAATTTGCAAAGGTCTCAGAGGCAATGCTCCTTGATGCTTTAATTTCCTAGAAATCTTTTGGTATGCTTCACACCTCCTAGTATAATTATAAGGATCATTGAAAACTTTACGCCAGTAGTAAGCTACCCTTAATACTTTATGTGCTGTGGTTTTTACAAGAAATTACCTCCATAAACTCCTTCATGTATTTCGTTCAAGACATGCCTTGCTTGACTTTCATCTAGGCACATCAACAAAAAACCATCTCTATTTTTTCAATAGAGGTCACCATTCATAAATACATACTTTGAAGCCTGTAATTTGAGTGCCCTTTTCTTGTTGTCATCAAACCGTTCAAGACATTTCAAATGTTTAAGGTAGTACATAATATCAGTGTACCATGGTGTATGCTCAATACTAATGACTCTATTTTCTTCATCATTCACACTGTATATTTGGGTAGCTTCTATATTTATTTCGGCCATGAATTTGGCTATTTCTTGTCCTCTTACAAGCTTTGTGATAAAAAAATCAATATCGAACTCCTTGATTCTGTTTATCCATCTACACCTATGTCCTGTTGTTTCATTTTGTATGAATACATATATTACTGCAGTGTTAGGCACATAAGCTATCACTTTTACTCCTACAAGATAAGGTCTAAACACCTTGAAAACTCTCACCAATGCATATGCATGTTTCTCCACAATATCATATTTTAATTCTTCATTTTGGAGGGATTTGATGAAGAAGAAGATTGGTTGTTCATGCCCTTCATAATTCTTTTGGAGCATTACTATTGCAACTATGTGATAAGATGCAAATGAAAAGATTTGAAAAGGATTACTAAAATTAGGGGACTTCAACATTGGGGCATCCTTGATTTCTTTTTTGATGGATATGAATGCATCTATAGCCTTAGCTTTCCAAACAATCTTTACACCCTTTTTTAGCATTTTTGATATTGGCTTTACTATCTCAACAAAATTTGATATGAACCTTCTTATAAAATTATTTTTTCCAAAAAAGGATTGGACGAATTTAATTTTCTTGGGTATAGGTATCTTTTCAATGGCCTCCACCCTTTCCAAATCAATGCTTACTCCCTCCTTAGAGAGTATATACCCCAATAACTTTCCTTCTATCACTACAAAAATGACACTTCTTGGATTCAGGGAAATTCCATATTCCAATGCCTTCAGAAATATTTTCTCAAGATGAGCCACATGGTCCTCTTCCTTCTTGGAATATGTAGTTAAATAATCCTAGTATACTACCATTATCACATTAATTAGGTCAACAAACGCAACATCCATGGCCCTTTGGAATGTTGCACTAGCATTTGTGAGTCCAAATGGTATCCTAACATAAAAATATGTTCCCCATGGTGTAGTGAAGGTTGTCTTGTACTATTATGATTCTTTAACCTTCACTTGGTTATAACCTGAAAATCCATCCATCATGGATAGTAACTCACATCATGTGACTCTTTGTAACATAACCTCCATATTTGGAAGTGGGTAATTATCCTTAAGAGAAGATACATTCAAGTTTCTGAAGTCTACACAAATCCTTATATACCCATTTTTCTTTTTGACTGGCACTAGATTAGAGACCCAAGATGAATGCCTAATTGGATTGATAGTACCGCCCTCCCTAAGCTTCATGACTTCTTCATGCACTTTAGGTTCTAAAGTAGAGTTTGTGAGCCCTTATTTTGTCCTGAATAGTTTTTCATGTTGTTTTAATGGAATCTCATGTTGGAATAGATATTCTCTATATGATTCTAGATCCTCATAAGACCATACAAAGAAATGCATGTGTTTTATTTACAGTACAATCAACATTTTCCTGATTGTTAAGGTTATCTTCTTTCCAATGTACACTCTTTTTGGTTCCAACTTAGTCCCAAGGTTGATCCCTTCAACATTTTCTCTTTTCATGGGTGTTTGCTTCATTAGGGCTTGCTCATTCCATCAAACACCCTTTCTAGCATCGCAAGTCCTTTAGGAAGTTTGTTAGTTTTGAGCTGAACAACCTCTTTTCCAAACATAGTTTTTCTTTCATCTATTTCCTCCAAAAATACATTAAAATAATTTTCTTGGGCTCCATACTAATCAATGCAATATAGAAACTTGATCAGATCAATGTCATCTTTGAAGACTTTCCAACTGTAGATATTATTTGGGATAGCTTGTCTTGTTTTGAATTCCACTTGTGAAATTCCATCTAGGGTCACATCATCTCTTTTCAAAGCTACATTAGCTAGGAAGTGTGCCATTAGGTTTTTGGACCTATCCATCCACTCATTAGAGAAGAATCAAATAATTTAATAGTGTCTCATACAACATTTTTGTATTATTTCAACCTTTTGTTTTTTGTAGCATAATTTGACATTACTTATGAAATGATCAACTCAGAGTCTCCAAATATTTTCAATAGCTTAATTTTGTGTTTGATATCCATGTTCATCCCAATTAGTAGGGCTTCATACTCTGCTATGCTATTAGTGTATTCAAATTCCAACAAGAATGAATACTTGAATATAGTTCCTTTAGGTGAAATAAACACCACTCCTAATCCATTGCCTTCTTTACTGCATGCTCCATCAAAGTACATTCACCACACACCATGCTCATTATTGGAAACATGCTTGTCAATTGGATCAATATTCACTAATTCCAGTTGTGAAGGCTCTATTCTAAAACTTCCTAGATCCACATCGCAAAAGCAATTCAACTAATTTTGAGCAATGTAATCCACAATATTATTTACTCTTAGTTCTCTATATAGTTTGAATTCTTCACTATTTACTGGTATTATGGCATATGACAGATCAAATTGAACATTTCCTCCAACTACTATAGTCCATTGTCTTGACAAGAGCATCCCAAAATGAGGGGGTGTGTTAATTACAATTATGTCAATAGTATATACTTCTTGTTGATAAGCATCCAACTTCACTTCTACATCCTTCATGATTCCCACCATTGGGAGAGGTCTACTATCCATGGCATAGCACTTTCCACCATTAGTGTCTACCCACTTGCCAAGTTGTTTCATAACTCCTACTAGCATGATGTTAATAGCAGCACTTGAGTCAATCATACAATTTCTCACCATTATGTTGTTTATGAGTAATGTGGTAAAAAATGGATCCACTTGTGGAGGATTTGTCAATGCATCACCAAGACAAACTTCAAGGACTTTAATATCTCCTTGCCTATTATTGTTTTTATCATCCAAATTTGCATTTTTGTTTGTTCCGTTGGATATTAATTGAATAGAACCATCTCTATATTCTTTTATCTTCATAATTTATAGTAGTGGCATAGACATATTCACCTGATACAAAGCTTGTGTGAAGTCAAATGAAGAGGCATTCTCTTTTTTAGCTATCCTCTTTTGTTCCAATGGATATCCATTACTTTCTTCTTTCTCCTTTTTATTAGTTTCATCATGCTTGTGTTTGTTTTTCAACTCTTTGTCTTCCTTTTCGGGAGCATGTCTTTTCTCACTCTTATTGAGTTCTTTATTTTCTACCTTATTGGTTTTCTCCTGAGTTGTCCCCTTTTCTTTCATAAACAATCCCCTTGGAGTGTCTTCATATAGATTTATCATTATGTTTCTTAGCCCATAATCGTTGTTTTCTTGCTCTACTGCAACAATGGTTAAATCTTTGATATCTTCTTCATTTCGCCTCCTCCATATTAACTTGTTTGACTAGGGTGGTATGTAAGGAGGTTATGATTCATCATTAATTTCACTCTCTTCATTAGAGAATATTTTTTGTTTTGCCATATGAATATTGTACCTTTGGCTATCAACATCATACTCATAACCTTCTTCTTCTTAAGATGAATATTCATGTTCAACAAGATGGAGGCTATGAGAGGTTAAATATATTGTATGATCCTTTTACCCATTTTCAATTGGTATTTCTTCTTTTTGTATTAATTGGGCTACAACACACTTATCTGGGGAATGAGGCAATTTGCAAACTTGACACCAAGGATTGTTGTTAACCATGTATGGTCCTTTCTTCTTTAAGGGATCTAGAGTCTCATTATATTTAGGCCTATCAACTATGGGTTTTCCATGCTTCCAATTTTTATTATATGGCATATAATGTAGTCTTTGTCTTTGATTTCTATATGTAATCTCCAGCCTCTGGAATTTGCTTGATTATTGGGGGATTATGAGGTTATCTCTTTTACCAGTCATCCTAACAACTTTTTTGTTATTCTCAATGGTCAATGTTGTTTTTTGTGCCTCTATTAAACTTCTTGGGCATATAATTCTAAGTTCATATCCTATTTTTGGGTCAAAGGCTTTCAGATAAATACTCAAAGCTATGGGGTTAGTTAGTTTGGACCCATGTGGTATCTTATTGTATAATTTGGAGAACCTCTTGTTAAAGTCATAGACTGATTCATTTTCATATTTTTGAATGCTCATTAATTCATGTAAGGAAAAATTAGGAGCACATTGATTCCCATATTGTTATAGAAATTGATTTTTAAAGTTTTCTATAGAATCAATTGAAACATTGGGTAGAACATTAAACAAATCCCTTGCTTCTTTAGTTAATGACATCATAAACAATTTCATATTTACATCCTCGTACTCCATACCAATATCCAGTATGAAAGAATTATTTTTTTTGATATGCTCTTTAGTTGATATTTCATTATTTCCATTGAACTTAGGAACCATATATCTCCAATTGTTGTCCATTGGGTATGGACATAATTGATATCCTGTTAAATCAAATTATCTATTTATAGGGTTTAGTGGAGGTAGATTCAAAGGTGGTGGATTGAGATAGTGTTGGTTTCCATATTGAGGTTGATGATAAAAAATTTATTATGGTTGATGGTGCACACTCTGATGTGGTACATATAATTGACTTGGTGGTGGGTAATATTGAGAGGAATTGCTAGTTTTTTGGGGCTGGAATTTTTGTGGTGGTACATTATGTTGGGCATGTTGTCTTGGGTTACTACCTGCATTATGAAGGACCCTTGAAATACTTGGAGCACCAGTGCTCTGAGGTATTCCCTATGAAGTAATATTGCTACCTTCTTTATGTGGAGAAACATATATTGGAGTATTTGATGCTTGAATGTTTAATTGTGCCATTTGTCAATCTATTTCTTGAATTTCTTATATCATATGTTGCATCCTTCTAAGTTGTTTTTTCCATTATAAGTGCACTTCAATTTTTTGGTTGGTCATACCATCAAAATCCATAGTACTGTGATCAAAGAACCCCTCCTAGTTTTCTTCTCCTTGTGGTGATGAGAATTCCCTATCATATTTCACTTGTCTTTGTTTTCTTTCTTCCTCAGCCTACGTTTTGAACTCCTCTTGTTTCTGAGGATCTGATTGGAAATTTAGGACATTGTCAGTTAGATTGTTTCTCCCAAATGGTGTTGCTAGATGCCCACTATCAGTATGAAAAGGAGAGTTGAAGGTTGTGAAAGGCCACTCTGATGCATTCATGTTGTCTTTTGGGTGTTTAGTTTTTTCACCCCTATTTGTGTTACCTTTCCCATGGGGAGATCCATGCTTATCTGTCCACCTAACAATGTTCTTCTTGGGACTCTCTTGATGCAAAGATATTCTACCATTCATTTTGGATGATAAAAAATACCTCTGGCATTTTTTGTCTATCCTTTTTAATCTGATACTTACTTCATTAGTCATATAAATCCTTCAGAGTTACCAGCTACCTTTTGTAAGTAGGAAAATTAGTGTCTTATTTCCCAATGGAGTCTTTAATTTATCATGATATTTTGGAATGACTCGATAATGTAAGGCTAGGGTTCAAAATTGGCTTGCTCCCAACAAGATTCACAAATCTGTTGGATCTCAAAAATGAAGGTTACAAATCCTAAGAGGATGCTAGGATCTATAATCAGACTTGCAACATTTTTGAGCCAATGAATGGAGCTAACCTATATGGTTGATGACTCCCTACACTTCAGGATTTGCTAAACCTAGGCGGGTAGTCCTTGATAGCTGAAGTAGATTTAGAATTGTATGACCTAATTGAATTTATGGATCTATCCATGTGGCACAAAGTAGAGTAGATGAAAGCTTTTTAATTACTGCTACTCCTAGAACTAAATTTAAAATGTGAGGGTTTGAATAATATTTTATATAATTTTGAAAAGAAATGGGTAAGACCAGTGCCTAATTCTATTGGGTTAATGGAGTACAAATATGGATGATGTGTGATCTAATTGTTGGCTACAATTCTAATTGTTTGGCACTAATACTTGTTTATACCTTGTATAAACATGCAAGAATGTGACTGGTAGACTCTTCTTATTGAAGCAATTGATCTTATCTAGTTACTATGATTTATTAAAAGGATTTTAATCCTTCCTTGAAGGAACCAATTAAAAGAACCGCACATTAATAGCAAATGTGTATTGACAAACAATGTAGACTCTTAATTTGAATAACAAGACAACATCAATGTGGAGACAACTTGATAATATTATCAATTAAATAACCCTTCTTACTTCTCCAAATGTTATCTCCAAACTACTATAATTAGTCTAAAGGATTTTAATTCTTTAACAAAAACCAATTAACTTGATCACATAAAGACAACAAATGTGTTCAAATGAAACGAAAATATCAACTTGGATACATAGATTCAAATAGCACAGAAATAACAATATGGAGATAGATAGATAATTGCTTCAATTTCAATAAACAATAGACACTAGATATTATCCACCAAATTAAAGCTTCTTCTCCATTATATATCTCTTCAAATATTATGCATTATGATAAAATTCTTGAATATATGAGCAATATGTTTAAATTTATCTTCTTACTATGCCTACTCTAAAATAAAAATGTAGTGATGATCATTTCAATCATCATAATTTCAACATAAATATCAATATTTTGAGGGGGACATGCCTCTTCATAAGAGTCTTTTAAAAATAACAATAATTAAACATAAAATATTAGGCTCTAGTGAGCCACAAATGAACTTTTGTCATATGATCCAAGTAATCTGACCTCCCATGAGTATCAACATCTTCAACATTGTTCCTCGAAGCTATCTCTATAATCACCATCTTCTCTAGGTGTTCACATGTTTCACCTAATGTTGAGTCCTCATTCTTGGCTACTTCCAAGGTTCCACGTAACATAGACCTACAATCCTCTATCCATCCATTACTATCCTTCAGCTCCCCACCCTCTTTGAACAATGCAAAAACTCCCTCCTTTGCAACATCAACAAGTTCCTTTGTATCTACTTGAAGCACATCTTAATAATCCTTGTGTTTCCTTATAATATCTTCAATAGCTGTGATGGTTCGACTATCAGAAGGATCTTTATTTTGTGCTTCTTGGATATTTTCTTGAATTTAGTCACTCACCCTTTTATGCTCTTGAATTGCAACATGATTTTGGGAATGAGTTCCCCACAACTTGTTCATCCTGATCATCAAGTTAGTATTCCTTTTTTGTTGTACTACATAGAGTGCATCATATTTGTCCTTGGCCACTTGTGATCCCTTTTGACTGAGAACTTTCACCTTGTGTTAACAACTTTGTATCTTTCAGAAATTCATTTTATCTTAGCATCCTTTCATTAGTGATTTTGTACATATACCTTTCTTTTATTACCATCTAAATTTGTGCTTTATTCAACTTGGCCACATTGATGCCAATGTTAGCAGTAGCAACAAGATGAAATTCACCCACTTTTAGTGTCATCACATGTCCAAATTCCTCTTTTATGTCAATGATCATAGACTTCTTATGTGGAGGATATAAGGCCCAAATCATGATAGAATTCTCATCGGGATTATATTTTGATCCTATAAATAATTTTGTGACTCCTTCAAGACTAAGTTAATGAGTGGCACTATTATTATGCAAAAAACTATCAAAAACAAGCACTGAGTTCAAATCCAAGCTAGAGAAGATCATTACACCAGATTCTTCAGCAAATTCCCTTCCTCTTTCTGAGGTCATACTCTTCATCTCATTTTCCAAATCTAGCTTCAAAGTGTCCAACAATTGGGTCTCATTTCTAGGTGTAATACTTGTGACAAAGTCTCTTATTTCCTTTCCTTTTCATTTGTATAGGAATGATATGAATTCAGGTGATTTTATGAACTCATTATCAGAAACAAAGGATTTGTAAGCCAACTACCTTGCATCTACATCAGAGCTTTCATCAACTTCTTGTTCTCTATTAGAAGGTTTATACTCTTCAATTCTTGTTTTAGAGATATTGTCATTTTTACCTTGATGTTCCTTTTCACCAGTAGCTTCTTCACTTCCAGAAGATAGCGTTTCTACCTCTTATATCTCTTTCAATTGTTGCTAAAATTTCCTATTATACTCATCGATGGATAATTGAACCTCCCTTTACTCCATATTTCTAATTATATAATCCTTTGGGTAGGGTGTATGTACATATCCACCTAAATTCAATTTCTTCCTATTAGCATTGATGTATCCTTCAAGATAAAATCCCTTCCTTGGTGTAGCCCTTTTCAAATTGAAATGTGATAACTTATATAGAATTAAATCATACCCCTCCTTCGACAACAAAGTAAAATCCCTAAAGCACAATTTACTTGGAATGAATGATTGTTTCTCATAGGCACTTAGATTCATGACAGTTGTGTAGTCCATCTTCCTAACAATTTCCAAATATGCAACTTTGTTTGGCACTATTTTTGGTAAAACAAAAGGTGTATCCTCAAAACCATATACTCTAATCATGTTGGCATCAACATAACAGTACTAGTCACCCCAACTATGTCCAACAGTTGTGGGTCCATCAAAATATTTGGGCCTCATAAATATTTTGATCTCATCAGTTAAGGAATAATCACATCGGTCATTAAAAAATATATACAGTGTTTTAACAAAGTACTCCTCTAAAATAAAATAGTTAGAATTCAAGAAATTGTTGTCCTAAATAGTGGTCCATAGTTGTATTGGCAATGGCTGTCCCTCCTTATCAGATTGTGTAATTTTTAATTCTTCTAGCCACATCCCTATCACCTAACCATAATATACTGTCAAATTTGTAAGAATAGAATAATGTTTGAAGTGCAATGTGCGAGATCCATTTTTTTATTTCCATCAACCCTGAGTCAATATCCTTGGCAATGTAAGAGGCATAATCAAATGGTCTGGCATTATGGCATTGAACATTTTCTGCAACCACCATTGGTCCTATCGACATGAATTCAAGAGCGTTAGTCCCCAATACTTGACATATTGAGAGATATGTGTGTTTCATGTATGGATCAAATAGATCAATATGAAAAGGAGGCTCATTGTTATCTTCAAGTGGGACAAGGTTTCCATCCTTTCTGGGTCTATGCAAGGAAATCTCCAAACTTTGTATGTTGTGTCCATTCTCCAGTATTCCCTTTCTAAATCCTTTTATACAATTGGCTCATCACATGTGCCACTTAAGTTAAAAAACCTTTGAAACTGCAGTGTTGGACACATATATAAATGGATTTCCTTGTAAATCATAGATAGCCTTTAAGTCGAGGTTGTAATTCTTAGCCAAGAGTTTCACCAGTTCCACTTTCACAAATACATTAGGGATGACTAATTTCGCCAAATCAAAGCTCCAGGGATAGCATACTGGTTCGAACCTATTTCTTTGATGATAATGGAACATAAATAACTCATAACCCTAATAAAGGTCCAAGTGTCTCCTATGTGTTTGCATTTTTCCTCAATTTTTTCTATATCATCCCTTAGTTGTGTGGACCTCCTAGCCCTCAACCCTGACTCGAGCAATTGATCGATGAGGTCTTCATTGAACTTCATTTCTGTTGATTTTGACTCATCCCCTGTTTCAGTTCGTTGTTTCTTGCTTTTGTTCTCACTACCCTCACCCACTTGCTTCCTACCTTTGGCTTTTCCAGAATTCGAACCATCCATTTTTTATTATTCAAATTAGAATTTACAAATTATAAAGGATTTTGTGCGCTTACTTGTGAATTTTTTATCGCACTGTGCTCCTCAATTTTTTCTTGACCTTCCATGCTCACTTGCTCTAACTTTTCAGAATTCCTTTTGTTTTAATTTCTATTGGTCATGAATGTTCATATGGAGTTCATTTGTGTAGACAATAATGTACACCACTAGAATAAAATGCAATGGTCTTCTCAAAATTCAAATTGTAAGAGTGACACAAAATATTTCATCGGTGAAACCCTCTTAACCTCAAATTGAGTTGTGTTTCTCATTCGGTGCCATCTTTGTTTATACACTTATGATCAATCACCAAGGCATAACCGAATGTCTCTTCAATTGGAAATATCCCTTTAGTTTTTTTACTATATCAACAAGACCATTCAATAATTTTACCGACATTGTGCAATGGCCCTTTCTATTGTTCTTTAGCTTATATTACATCGGGGAGAAAATTGAAAAGTTTCACCGATGTCAAAATGGTCTAGTATGCTAAAAGTTCCTTCGACCATCACCCAAAGTCTTTCCAATGAGTATAAGTCATTCTTCATCACCATCGGGATGACATGACCCATCGCCAAGAAAATAAGTTGCTCTACCAATGTATTTTGGTCTCCTCGATGTGTTTCCTTTTACTGCTTTATTAGCAGGGAAGGGTTAGGGAGACTTTCCTCAAAATAATTTTCATCGGTGTGACTTTCATCATCAAAGAGACCCGATGGATTCAATCTGATCATACATGTCTCTCTGATATGTCTCTTTTACTGCTTTATCCATTTAGATAGATAAAAAAGACTCTCCTCAAAACTTCCTTCATTGGTGTGACCCATATGATCAATGAGATCTGAGGGATTCAAGCCAATAATACATGTCTCCCCAACATAACAGTCCATCACTTTTATCAGTAAAACTATATGTGTTTGATGCCGATGGAGTCCCTGTCAGTGTGACTGTTGAGCTTGGCATGACTTGATAATTTTTCTTTGACTTTTTTTCTCATGTCAATGGGCCCTTATCTATGAGATGATAGGTATTGTCCTCCTGATTATGTAGTCTTCTAGGATCTTTTGATCACTGTGACCTAGCTCATGTCTCCCTAATATTTCAAATGAAGGATCTTGTGATATTGGTTAAAACATTGATGACATGAGAAGTAGCTCTGGTATATTTTGACTTGGTAGGGAGTGACAATGGAGCCAGATGATGAAATGAAAAATGTCAATGAAGAGAAAAGGGATTTCAAGAAAAATTTCAAAACAAATAGGGATAAGAAACACTAGGTTCATTTCTTATGGTTTGAGATGGAGGTGAATATGGTGGTGGTGTATATATGTTTGAAGGACAAGTGAATGGATTCATTGTGGGAGGAGGTATAATATTAGATTCCACATAGGTATAAGAAGCACTAGTGGAAATGTGTGAGGTAGGAAGGATCTTGCTAATTGGTTATATCATTGTGGTCACTTGAGGAGTTGTATAGGTGGAAGTGGATATTATGGTTGAAGGGGGAGGATTTTGATTTCCTCCTTGGCCTTGCACATTGTTGGAACCTTGAGCACCATAAGTGGTGGAAGGATTATGTTTTCCAAATATTTGAGCTATGTTACACACAACTTCCAGTCCTTTATCACTTTCCATCATGCAGTGAAGACTATCTATGATAGGTATAACAATGTTGGAAATGTTTTCATTACTCACACTATCTTGTAAATGGGCTAGGTCTTCATTAATTTTCATTATGTTTTCTTGAGGAATATGGTAAATCATTGTTTGAACACTTGGCATAGCACTTGTGGGTAAGGTAGGCATGGAAAAAGAGGTATCAAAGGTATGGTCTATACCTAGTGAACTAATACCAACACAAGGAGTAATAGATTTTGATAATTCAAGATCCATAATGAGTGTTTTATCACAGGATTTCATGAGTCTCACACTTCATCTAACCACAATATTAGTAGTAAAAAACCAAGCAGTATAGCTCATGCAAAGGATAAACCAAATAAAGTGCAATGAACACAATCTCCTATGTTTGCATCTACACTTGAAATGAATAAATTAGAATAACAACAATTCTACAAAGTATAATAGAAAACTAAAAGCAGCCAACAGAAGCACAAAAAGAAATTGCAAATCATGAAATTTGGAAAGTCAAATTCAATAGGGACTAAGATTCCAAGAAGGGCATCATGGACCTCCTCGTGATATTTTGAACTTCCAATGACTGAAACAGACAACAAATAGCAAACAAAGGGATCTAAGAAAAAAACCCTAAGAGGGACTAAGATGCTAGGAAGGGAATTTTAGTCTTAGCAGAGGTTTTGTTTAAAAAAATAGAAAATTTTGAGTTGTCGACAATGTTTACAAGTTATCTTTTTAGGGATCTAATTTTTTGAAACAAAAAACTATACAAATTGATGCAAGGAAAAGTAACTAATAACAAGCAATTGAATGCAAAGTTAAATGAATTTTTTTCATTTTTCAATGCAATAACAATGTTTCAAAATGTAATTGGAATGATTAATAATGCAATTTTTAGTTTTCCAATAAAATTAAATGATGCAAGTAAAAATGCCACTTATATGCACTTTCACTAATGCAAATGCAAGAAACCCTAGATGCAATTTTACTAACGTAAAGAAACCCTAGGTGCAATTTCACTAATACAAAATGCAATTCAAGAATGAATGCAACCTAGATCTATAAATTTAATGGAATCCAAATCAAAAAATGAATGCTCAATAGGGTCGGGTTTACCAAAATAAACTGTGGAAAAATGAGGTGGGGAATGCCCATCTATCTCTCTAGGTCATTTCATAATGTCTTAAGAAGCCCAATTGGATTGACTATAAACCTCACAAGGTGATTCAATTCTCAATTAGGAGGACCTAGGAAGGGGGTTCTCTTAGATTTTAGGGGTTTATCACCAATAAAATTCTTGGAAAAGACAAATAAAAATTCAACCTACAAAACCTAGTAATGCAAGCTAAATGAAGGATGCAAATGATGAAATTATGCAATAGGAAGATAGGATGTATGTACCTAGGAACTCCAAAGTTGTGAGGATTCTGGAAATGCAAATAAAATTACCAAATATTTTAGGGAGGACAAAAAAACCCTTACTATTGTCTTAGTCTCATTGCTATTTTTTAAGGAAAATTTAGAATCTTTGGATCTCAGAACAAAATCTCAAAGAATCTCTGAAAATTACCCCTTGGATGAGTAAGATGCTATAGGTGATGTATTAGTCATGTTCTAGATTTTTGAAAACTCTAAATGTGATCCTGAGCTCCAAGGCTTGCACTTTCTTCCTCTCAAATCTCAAGTTCTGAAACTTCCAGATTTGACTTGTAGGTGAGTTTCCATGAAGATGACAACTTTGTAATGGAACTTTGCAACTTTGCAATCTTGCACTCAATGATCTTCAAGTCTTCAACCTAAATTTGCAATCATAAGCATACAAGAGAGTAAAAAATTATTGATTATTAGTAAATGGGGGTTTTCTTTGTTCAAACCCCTTGTTGGTAATTAAACCTTGAAATGAAATGGAATAATGGAGGGAAATGATGAATGAACAACAATCAATGTGTTGGTTATTTTTTTGCAGCCTTCTACCCTAAGGAGAAACATAATGCCTTAAACTAGGGGATACAATGTTTACGACAAGGAATTTGCACTATCAACAAGTTGAAGACAAGAAAAGAAAATGAACAAGGCTATGAAATACTTCTACACTTTGAGATCCATAGGATTCAGGAGGGTGTTCCTAATTGTAGGCCTAAATGTATCATAAACTCATGCCAAGCAATAAATTATAGACTTATGAGAGTGTATAGTTCTTAGATATATGAGTAATGGGTATTTTATATTCTACCAGGTTCAAGAATAATCCCATTTGCATTGAACATTGATGAGAATAAGTAATTTAGATATCTTCATGTCAAACACAAAGAGTGATGCAGGAGAATTCTTGATTCTTTGCAATCCTACATCAACAAAAAATATTTTCATTTTAGTTTTGTTCTTTTTTAGTTCTTGTTCAATTCAAGTTGGAAGATTTGATATTTCATCATATTTTCTCACTAGATCATGTGGATCTATGTTTTAATCATGGACATGTTCATTTTCATTATTCCAATATTTCAGCACGATTGGATATTTTTTGGCAAGTTATCGCTTTCGAATTAAGTGATAGTTTCTAGAACTGAGCACTAAAGTAGTTTCGAGCCTAAAAACTAATTTGATCTCTTGTGGATCCTTCCCATAACTTGTGGATCCTTGTTTTGTGTTTCAAATTATTTTCTGGAGTGTCCCCAACCTTAGTTTAGGTCCACACTTCACCAAATGCACCTGCCGTGGAGAAATTCAAATTGAAGGCCACCCTATTTCATGCATGTTACGTTTCCTTCATCAATGATTGCAATGATCTTTGGTTAACATAGATGATTCTAGATCTCGGATGTGATATAAATCATTGTAATAAATTATTAGGATAGCAAGTTAGAGGAATATGGGATTCGATTTGTAATATTTTTAGCTCGCATTGAGGAGAATGTAGGAGTACTGTATTTTGAGCATAGTGTATTAGGCCCATGAGCCCAATCTATAAACCTGAGTGTTGCCACTTGTATGTAATTGAAATTTCTAATGATAAGAATGTTTGAATATGTATTTTCCTCCATATTTGTAGTGGCTTGTGTTTTGTAACTCTTTTTGCATGGTCCAGATTGTTCTATGTGGGGACCCTCCTACTGTGACTGCACCAAATTGGTATTAGAGTGAGATTTGTTCTTTGAGAGATCATCAGATTTTGCAAAGTCACGTTGAAGATTTTTTGTGGGGTGACAGATTGAGGATCTGACCTGCAGAGCTACAAAGGGCTTGTTTAAATATGGTGGGAAGAAGAAATGGTAGAGGAAATGGAGTGCATGGAAATGAAACCCAACTATAATGGAGATGTTGAGAGGAATTGCTGCTAGATTAGAAGCAATCAAAACATACTAGAGGAGAGGTCGACCAGTTGATGAAGTGAGGGATGAAGAGGTAGAATAATATGAAGAAAGGGAAAGAGAAGATCAACCTAGTCTTGATCAAGGAGAACAGAGGTTCATAAGAGCCCTAACTAGTGTAAATACTAAACATCATTTCAATCCACCAGATTATAGTTGTAAGCTAGATTATGATGAATTGCTTGATTAGATAATGGAGATGGAGAATTATTTTGATTTTAAAGGTACCACCAAAGATAAGAAAGTGAAATTTTCTTGTACAAAGCTAAAAGTACATGCATCCCTTTCGTGGGAACATTTGCAGATATATATTAAAATAAGAGGAAAGGAAAAGATGAAATCATGGGATTGGATGGTGAATAAGTTAAAGATGAATTTTATGCCCATAGAATATCAAATTATTTTGTTTCAAAAGTTGTAGAATTTGAAGCAGAAGGATTCAAGTGTGACAGAGTATACTAAAGAGTTCTACAAGTTGAATATCAGATCCATACATTCAGAGGATGGGACTGAGCAAGTATATAGATATGTGAATGGCTTGAGGTCATCTATACAGGATGAGATTAGTTTGATCAATTTGTTGAGTGTGGAAGAGGCATATCAATGTTCCCTAAAATCAAAAGAGAAGCTAAATAAAAGACATGAGCAGAGATGGAGAGGAAGAGGTGGAAGATTTAGAGAGAAAGATTTTTTACTAAAGGAGGAAGAGGATCTTTTGAAGATTAGAATAAAGATAAGGAATTCAATAAGAATGATAATCCATACCATAGATATGATGGAAACTCTTATCGAAGAGGAGGATATGGTGGTTGTTAGAATGAGGGTTATAGAAAATGTGATAGAGGAAAGGAAAAAAGATTATTATGGGGAACTTGTTTTAAGTGGGTGGAGAAGGACATAGAGCATTTGAATGTAATCAGGGAGAGACAATTAGAAAGATAGAGAAAAATATAAGAATATACTTTTCTGAGGAGGATAATGTTGAATCATCTAGTAAACCAGAAGAGGGAGAAGTTTTTGTGAAGAAAAGAGTATTGTGTCAAAGTAAGATGGAGTAGGAACCGTTGTAGAGAATGAATTTGTTCTAAACTAGATGCAAGATAGTTGGTCAATATTGCAAAGTGATTGTTGACAATGGAAGCTTCGAGAAACTAGTTTTTGAATAAATGGTGAACAAATTAAAGCTAGAAAGATTGAAACACCCGAAGCCTTATCAAATAGCATGGATTCAATATGAGCATAAGATACTAGTAAGTGAACAATGTTTGGTCAAATTGAAGATAGGATATTATCATGATGAAGTTTTGTGTGATATCATGCCTATGGATATATGCCATGTTTTGTTGGGAAGACCTTGGCAGTATGAAATACATGCTACTCATGATGGAAAGAAGAAAACATAAACCATTGTTAATAATGGGATGAAGAAAAATTTCTTTCCTTTGGAGGATGTTCCTAAAGTTGAGGTTGATCGAGTGCTAGAATTTGTTTGGTTGATGGAAAGAGATTTTTGGATGGACTGAGACATGAGAATGTGTGCTATGCCTTGGATCCTAAGAAGGCTGAAGACTTGTAGCATATAGAAGAACAACCAAAGGAGGTAAAGGAGATGATGGCATAATATGAAGATATCATTTCAGAAAATGTACCTAATGGATTGCCACCTATGAGGAGTATTAGTCATTGCATGGATGTGATTCATGGAGCTAGTTTGTCTAATAAAGCAATAGACCGAATGACATTGAAAAAGAATGAAGAGATGAATAGACAAGTTCAAAGAGTTTTTGAGGAAGGGTTTGATCAGAGAGAGCTCAAGTCCTTGTGTAGTACCTATTGTGCTAGCACCTAAGAAGGATGGAGAATGAAGGATGTGTATAGACTCTAGAGCCATAAAAAAAATCATAGTGAAGTATAGATTTTCTTTTCCCTAGATGGATGACATTATGGATTGTTTGAGTGGAGCTAAATACTTTACAAAGATAGATTTGAAGAGTGGATATCATCATATCAAAATTAGAGAAGAGGATGAGTGGAGGACAACATTCAACACAAATGAAGGATTGTATGAGTGGTTGGTGATTCCTTTTGGACTAAAAAATGCACTGAGTAATTTCATGAGGCTAATGAATGAGGTATTGAATAAATTATTGGGTAAGTTTTTTATTGTCTATTTGGATGACATCTTGATTTTCTGTAAGAGTAAAGAAGAACATTTGTTTCATATAATACAAGTTTTACAGAGGTTGAGAGAAGAGAAGTTGTTGATAAACATTAAGAAGTGTAGTTTCATGAAGGAAGAATTGGTATATCTGGGATTTGTGATATCTACAGATGGGTTGGAGATGGATCCTGAGAAGATAAGAGAAATTTTTGAATGACCTACACTGAAAAGCATTGGAGATGTAAGATCATTTCATGGATTTTCTAGTTTCTATCGAAAGTTTATTAGGAATTTCAATTCTATTTGCAGTCCTATGACATAAAAAATGAGAGGGAATAAGAAATATTTTAGGTGGACATCTAGAGAAAACCAAAGTTTTGAGTTGTTGAAATAGAAGGTGATTGAGTAGCCTCTGTTGGCTTTACCATAATTTAATAAGGTAATTCAGGCAGACTATGATGCAAGTGGAAATGTAATTGGAGTATTATTGAGTCAAGAAGGGAGACCCATAGCTTATTTCAATGAGAGATTGAATGATGCTAGGAAAAGGTATTCAGTGTATGATCAGGATTTTTATGCCATAGTTCAAGCCTTGAAGAAGTAGAGACATTACTTGTTTCCTAATATTTTTTTGTATATAGATCATCAAGCATTGTAGTATTTGAATAGTCAAGGTAAGTTGAATCATAGACACATGAGATGGGTGAAATTCTTGTAGAGTTATACTTTTTTTTTGAAACATAGGAGTGGAAAGTCAAATGGAGTTTTTGATGCTTTGAGTAGGAGAAGGAATTTATTGGAAAAATTGAGAGTGCGGGTATTAGGCTTTAACGAATTGAAGAACTTGTATGAGGAAGTCCCAGATTTTCTAGAACCTTGGAGAGATTATAAAGAACCAGTCTTGGAGGATATGAGTCAGTGGTTGGATTATTTCATTCAAGAAGATATTTTGTTTAGAGGGAATCAGTTGTGTATAAGCTAAAGTTCAATGAGGGATAGTTTGGTGAAAGAAAAACATAGTGGGGATTGGGAGGACACTTTGGAATTGATAAGATAGTAGCATTGGTAAGTGAGGATTAATTTTGGCCACAAATTAATAAGGATGTTAGGAAATTTGTGCAAAGTTGCGAAGTTTTTAAAGCTGCAAAAGGGAGTAGTTAGAATGTTGGATTGTATAAACCTTTGACAATTCTAGAGAGACCTTGGGAGGATATCAGTGTGGATTTCATACTTGGTTTTTCGAAGACACAAAGAGGTAATGATTCTAGATTTGTGGTGGTGGATAAATTTTCTAAAATGGCACATTTCATACCTTGTAAGAAGACAATAGATGTAGTACATGTAGCATAATTGTTTTTCAAGGAATTCATCAAATTGCATGGATTACCTAGGAGTATTGTTTTAGAAAGAGATACAAAGTTTGTTGGTTACTTTTGGAGGACACTTTGAAATAAGTTAAAGACATATTTAAATTTCAGTTCTACTTTTCACCCATAGACTGATGGACAGACAGAGGTAGTAAATAGTAGTTTGGGGAAGTTGCTAACATGTTTGGTTGGGGAAAAGACCAGAAGTTGGGATTTAGTCCTTGCACAAGTAGATTTTTCTTACAATAATTCAGTGAACAGGAGTACTGGAAAGACACCTTTTGAGATTGTTACTAGAGTTCATCCTAGAGGTATATCAAAGTTGTGAGATATCAACAAGGAAGATAAAAGGAATGAAGAAGCAAAGGAATTTGAAAAACATATGAAGAAATTGCATACTCAAGTAAAACAACAACTATAAGATATGAACTAGAAGTATAAGGAGTGAGTACATGAAAAGAGGAGACATAAGGATTTCAAAGTTGGAGATGAAGTGATGGTTTATTTGAGGAAGGAAATATTTCCAATTGCGACATACAATAAGCTCAAGATGAGGAAGTTCGGACCCTGTAATATTTTGAAGAAATTTGATTCAGGAAATGCATATGAAGTAGACTTACTGCATGGAATGAGTATATCACCTATATTCAACATTGCATATCTACATCAGTACCATGAATCAAAATTAAGTGAAGATAGTAAAGAAAAATTGGAAAAAATTGTTTCCTAAACAACAATAAGATGAGATAGAAGAGATTTTGGATATAAGAGATAGGAGGACAACATGTGGAAGACAGTACAAAGAATATCTTGTGAAGTGGAAAGAAAGACCAGTGAAGGATTCTTCTTGGATTTCTTAGGCTAATGTAGACCGTATTTTTTTTCCTTTCGCCCCAGCAAAGTGAGGGACTCACTTTTCAAATAACCCCAAATTTCTAATGCAAGAGCATCCTTGGTTCTTTGCAATCCTGCATTAGCCAAAAATATTTTCATTTTAGTTTTGTTCTTGTTCAGTCCAAGTTTGAAGATTCGGTATTTTATCATATTTGCTCACTAGATCCTATGGATCTATGTTTTCATCATGGAAATATTCATTTTCCTTATTCCAAGATTTCAACATGATTGGATCTTTTTCTGGCAAGTTATCACTTTCGAATTAAGTGATAGTTTCGAGCCTAACGGATAATTTGATCTCTTGTGGATCCTTCTTGTAACTTGCGGATCCTTGAGTTGTGTTTTGAATTGTTCCGTGGAGTGTCCCTGAACTTAATTTAGGTCCAGACTTCATCATATGCACTTTCCAAGGAGAAATTCAAATTGAAGCCGACTTATTTCATCCACATTACATTTCCTTTATCAGTGATTGTAATGATCTTTGACCAACGCAGATGATTCTAGATCTCAGATGTGATATAAATCATTGTAATAAATCATTAGGATAGCAAGTTAGAGGAATATGGGATTCGATCTATAATATTTTCAGCTTGCATTAAGGAGCATGTAGGAATACTATATTTTGAGCATGTTGTAACAGGCTTGTGAGCCCAATCTGTAAACTTGGATGTTGTTGGCTATATGTAATTGAAATTTCTTATGATAAGAATGTTTGAATCTACATTTTACTTTATATTCCAAGTGGCTTCTACTATTTAACTCTTTCTAAAAGGTTCAAACTGTTCTCTTTGAGGACCCTCCTATCGTGACTGCACCATAGAGGGTCACAAGGTGAAATCCTCTCAAATTCGACCTCTATACTCTTTCAAATATCATGAAGATACATGAAATAGATATAACTTAAGAAACAAAGCAAAGATTCATTGAGATTTAAAATGATATGAAATTTTTCTGAAAATGTCTTAGGCTTTGTGATAGATCGATGCCTAATCATGGGCCATGGAGTCAAACATAAAACTGCAACAAAGATCTTATCATAAAACTAGGTTCAACCAATGGATTTAAAATAAGTTAATGCCATACATTAGAAAATCCACTCGTATTTGACATAAATTTCTACTTACCAATCCCACTTGTACACTCTAAATCACAGTTATCTGATCAACTCAATTTAACTCTTTACTTGAAAGAGAACCATGGCCAAAGAACACAATCATAAGAAAACTAGAATGACAAATTCAAAATCCTTGATATATTTAGTCCATATGATTAAAATCTTACAAATATGGAGACAACGTCATGATAGTAATATATTTCTATACAAATTGGCTAGCATAAAACATGGCTATTACAATTTACATACTTAGTTTATGACTTAGACTCTAAAACAATATTCAACCTTACTTCCTAATTCAGAATTTTAGAACCTATACAAATGAGAAAGAAAGAGAATAAGAAGAGGAAGAAGCAGCCCTAAAATAAATCCATGGAAGACACCTGGCATCATTTCTCCATTTGATCTATAACTTCCTTTGCATGAAGAAAATACTTCAATCTGCACCTTGCCTTTGTACTTTTCTTGCACTAATTTGATTCTTCAACAAAAAAGTCCCCTTCTCGTAAAAAACCTTCACCTCATTTTATCTGGGCTGTAAATTTACTAAATTCTTGCATATGCTTACTTGTTGATTCAGACTTGTCACCCTTTAATTGTGCTATCTTATTTATGATTTCAAGTGGCATGACATTTGGGAAACCACAAATGCCACCAAAATTTATGGCTCTATATCTTTCAATAGAGAAATTTATTTTATTACATGGAAAGGGTTGCACACTATGAATTGCTACATTTGGGTCCACACAAGGAAAAGGTTGATGATAGAATTTCTTACACTTCTACAAGCCTTGTCACATTAAATTTTTAGCTACACAAGGAAACTCAAACTCCTTTTACAACATGATTTTAAGCTTTTACAATAATTTTTTTTATCTCACCTTTCTTCAGATCTTCTAAATGAGTTTCTTCAAAAACATTGCATACATCACTTCATAAACGAGACTACAAATTATAACTTAGAAGTATGCAAGCCTATCACTACTATATGTTTCTTAGTGCTTAATTTCACTAAATAGGGAACCAAATTTTTTTGAGACTTTCAAATATGGTTTTCACATACCATTTTATCCTTCTTGAAAACCAAACAATGAAAAATACCCGAATATGTTACAATTGCTGCAAATTATTCTTCCTAAATAGAAATATTTTTAGATCATAAACGTTCTTCACATCTTCATTAGGTTCCTTTGACAAATTCGCCACCTCTCTTCACAATGGACTGAACTTCAAGCAGTAGGAGGATCTTTTAAGATAAATTTCATTTTGGGTCTTCTCCCATAGTAGAGTCACAAATTAATTCTTTTGAAATTTTTTCTAACAAAACTTCTTCTAGGTCTGAAAAACTTCTCAATATCTGAACTATATTTTTAGATTCACCAAATTCTTGACTCTGTGATATGATAGTCTGTAACTGGAGATTCAAAAAAATTCCACAACGGAGCCTCCTATCTATTGGTTATTTTCCTTGTAGCCTTCTACCCTAAGCAGAAACACAAAAAAATGTTTAGGACAAGGAATCTACACTATCAACAAGTTGAAGACAAGAAAATACAATGAACAAGACTATGAAAGCCTTCTGCACTTTGAGCTCCACAAGAATCAAGAGGGTGTTCCTCATTCTAGGCTTGAATGTATCATAAACTCATGCCAAGCAAAAAATTACAGACCTATGCGAGTGTATAGTTCTTAGATATATAAGTAATGGGTATTTTATATTCTACTAGGTTCAATCATAATCCCATTTGCATTAAACATTGCTAAGAATAAATAATTTAGATATCTTCATCTCAAACACATAGAGGGTCACAAGGTGAAATCCTCTTAAATTCACTCTTTATACTCTTTCAAATATCATGAAGATACATGGAACAAATATAACATAAACAACAAACAAAAGATTCATTGAGATTTAAAATGATATGAATTTTTTTTGAAAATATCTTAGGCTTTGTGATAGATTAGTATGTAATCATGGACCATGGAGTCAAATATAAAACTGCAAAAAATATCCTATCAGCAAACTAGGTTCAACCAATGGATTTAAAATATGTTAATACCTTACATTAACAAATCCATCCATATTTGTCATAAATATCTACTTACCAATCCCACTTGTGCATTATAAATCATAGTTATCTAATCAAAGTAATTTAACTCATTACTTCAAAGAGAACCATGGCTAAACAACACAATCAAAGGAAAGGTGTAATGACAAATTTAAATATCCTTGATATATTGAATTCATATGATTAAAATCTTACAAATCTGGAGAAAAATTCATGACCGTAATATATTTCTATACAAATTGGCTAACATTTGCTCATAAAACCTAGCTATTACAATTTACATGTACTCATCTTATGACTTAGACTCAACATTATTCTACCTTACTTCCTAATTCAGAGTTTTAGAACCTATACAAATGAGAAAAAAAGAGGATAAGAAGAGGAAGAAGCAACCCTAAAATCAATCCATGGAAGACACATGGCATCATTTCTCCCTTTGATCTATAACTACCTTCACATGAAGAAAATCCTTCAATCTATACCTTTCCTCTATAATTTTATTGCACTCATTTGATTCTTCAACAAAAAATTCCCCTTCTGATGAAAAACCTTCATCTCATTTTACTCGGGCTGTAAATTTAATGTTTCATTGTGAAAAATCCTCACTCCTCCCACATCTTTCCCTATAGATGAAAATAATCTTGCTTTCCCATGAAAAACCCTTTATTTTTGCAGATTTCATTTTATTTGCCCTTTTCTTTCAACTTATATTTTATCTCCCACCAAAACTTTTTATTAGTGGAGGCTCCAAATGATTTACCTGGCTATGTAAAACAATATTACTTATGCATATATATAATATTTTACTTGTAGCAAAGAATAATGTTTTCAGTGAAAACATTAATTAATTTTTACTGGGCACCCCACCATGCATTCAATATTCCCCCAACTATTTTAAAAGTTATTTTACACCCAACAAAGAAAATCTTATGTTACCTTATCTCCAAACTATTTACTTTAGAATGTAAGCTTTAAAATATTATATTATCTAGAAACTAAAATTTGACCTGTGCTTTTACCTTGCACCTCAACTTAAAATATTTGTTTTTTTCACACCACTTAATCACTTTATCGAGCAATGTTTTAAAATTTAAATGTTTTTTCCCTTTAAAAACAAATGAAGGCTTCCATTAGGCTTTTAAAATCTCCATAGGGCCCACCTTCATTCACTCAAACATTACCCAACAATTACCATCGTGTTTCATCAATTTAATGAGAAAATGAAGAGCTTAATAGTGATGCACGATGGAGAAAGACATTATCACGCATCGTGGATGTATCGAGGAGAGAAGGCTTGATAAAAAAGATAGGTGAATTTATCGCTCCATCATGGATGCACTAGGAAGAATAGGTATTCAATCAACAATGAGAAAAATTGCTTCTCATCCTATCACATTGCTTCATTCCACATTCAACAACTTCACCATGAACCCTGATAGCACCTATTGCAGCCATAGCAATAGAAAATGTGCAGGTCATTTTGTACCATTCTGGTAACCAAAATTCATCATAAACATGCTTAAATTTTTTTTCCAAGTATTAGGAATGGTCATGAGATGAAATTACAACTTGGAACGGTATTTTTGAACTCTAAAAGACCCCAAAAAATATGCTAGAAAGCAAAAAACGTTATTAGCATTCCTCTTTGCACAATACATGCCTGAATCTACCCAAAATGCCTTAAAGGAACCACCATGAAGATCAAGAGGTGTCAAAATCTTTGATGCAGAACAAAAAAACCATCAAAATCTACCCTAGAATGGTGATTTCACACCATCACTAATTTAAATTGAAAACCAAACTTGAAATCCATGATGAGCAATGAGAATCTCAAGAGCATCACTCCATTGCTAGTGTGCAAAGGGAAAGAGCCCTCAAATCCATGATGGCAAATGAGAGAACACAACCAGCGTTGATTGCTAATACAAAATGAGAAAGACAAATCAAAACAACAATCCGTGATGAGTGTTTCGTGCAACATGAAAGCCATGAAAGCCACATCTCGACCAATCAGAAGAAAGAATTAAAATTTATTTGATAGAAAATATTTGGAAATATATTCTATTTTTTCCCTATATGCATTTTTCACATTTGCACAACATTTAAAATATTTGAAACATTAGTATTTGAAACATTAGAAAATTGCAAATTTCAATTACACTTGTAGGCCAAACGAAGAAATTTCACTACACACAAATGGTGACCCTTGGAGATGATAGTTTCTATGTATGGCCATAATTAATTATTTAGAGAAAACCCATTTCCTCAAAACTTACATCGCCAAAATATTTCTAGGACCTCCTTTGAAAATTGACCCCCAAGACATGTTCACCGTAACTAAAATACAATAAAATAATGTATCAAATGACCTTTTTCTTGAAGGAAAATAGAGCTATAAACATTTCAAACCAAAATAAGAAATGGTTGTCCTTAGAATTTGAAAATTTTGAACTTTTCGAAACACCAATTTTGGCCCTGTTAGAGTCAGCAAAGTGTTAATTAACCCATCAAAACTCATCCTAGGGGCCTGAAACTGAGCAAGTATGTAGACATTTGACCCAAGAACTTATTGCAATAAATGGCTTGTGAAAATTCATCTTGAGGTACAAGATATTAATATCCATAGTGGCTCAGTCAAACTTTTCTACAACAAAACTTATCAAAAACCAAGGTGAAGACAACAAGTCACCTCCTTAAAAAATTATCAAATCACCTTATGGGAAGCTACCACTAGAAAAACTAGATCATTTAGGTCCATTGATTATGTGTGCAATATGGATTTCTATAAATCCATATTCATTACAATATATTAAGGGTCAAACTTGACCACCTTGAAATATTCAAAAAATGTAGATGTAAAAGCAGAACAAACTGCATTTGCTTTTGATCTTGCAAAAATATCAAATTTGATCATGTGGCTCTAAAATTGGACTAGGGAGTATATTAATATGAAGGAAATGTAGAGCAGCAATCCATTTTCCATGATGATCAATATGCTTTGAAATAATAATCTAAACAAGAGGCCACTTCACAAGACTGAGTATGCAAACAACAAAACAATCACATAACCCTCCAACTTTTCTCTTCAACCTTATCAAAACTCATCATGAGAGGCTGAAATCAAAAATGCATTCTCACATATGACAAATAAATACACTCACCACGGGATCTAGAAGGAAATTCAATTGGCTCTGAATTATGACCCTCGAAAGTAGGTCATTGGGGCATATTTTCCAAGTGCACTTCTGACTGTGTAGATCAAATTTTTCAACATGGGCACTTTAAATTTAGCAAATTTGAAGGTTCCATAATAATGTTACAACTCATGAAACCCTTATTGTAAAGTCTAAAAACTTGTGTCAAGCGGCTAGATTGAATGTAGATCTTGAATCAAGGGAATGCTTTGATAGATCTTGCTTGAATTGCTTGCTTGAATCAAATTCCTATATCACAAATGTTAGCACAAAAACACACATGATGCAAGATTAGCCTTTGATATGATGCTTGAATCTTGATGATGGCTCCAAAATGCTTGATGAACTACTCTTGAATGCTTGGATGCTTATTATGCTCTTGGATATCTTACTTATTATGAAAATGAGTGAATGAACCTTGTATTTATACTTATTTATGCATAATATCTTAAAATTACATCACACCAAGATAGAATAGGAAAAAATTAATTAAAGGAGGCTAAATCCTGCTAGAATTTGAAATTAAATCCTGAAAATAAGCCAAGGAGGACTAAGACGCCCTAGGTGGTGTCTTAGTTCCAAGGCTCAAATATTGGGGGATAGACTTCAAAAAGGGACCTTTTCAGGTGTATTCAAAATCAAGGTCCCAAGAGCCTTGGGGGACTAAGATGCCCAAGGTGGAATTTTAGTCTTGACCCAAAAATCAGTGACACATAGATAAAATAATTAAATGATCATTTTCCCTTTGATGATTGTCAGGATTAGCTAGAAAAAGATGTAGTTTGTTAGGCTTGTGGATGTAAAATAGGACCAATTAAGACATAAATAAGGATAAAAAAGCAAGGCAGGTCCAACCAAGTGTGAAAATGCAAGGGTATACATTTTCCTACACTATAGCTAGTAAGGCATAGGTGAGTCAACCTATGAGTAGGTCATCCACTTCCCAATCATGTTCATTGTATACTGAAGGTGGGAAACTAGCCAAAGGGACAAGAGCAACTTCTGAACTAGGGGAAGCACCAAGTTTGATACTCTTTATAGAATATTTTTCATCTAAGCTCATGGAAGATGAAAATAATGTATTTAGTTCATTATGCACCTCTTCGTCAATTTTAGTAGCCTCATCATCATCATCTAGGTTGATTGTAATAGGAGGCCATATGATAATTTCCCTGGAAGAGTTTACCTCTTGTTGTTGTGGTTGTATTGGAATATCTTGTTTCTGTGAAGAGGGAGACTAGTCATCTATTGATTCAATCACGTTTTGGATTTTGTTTTTCTTTGTTTAATTCCTCATGTAACTTGTGAGTAATGGCAGGATGTCTATGTCTATGCATTATAGCACCTCTATTTCTTTTTGTTTTTTTTTTCAAGTTGAATTTATGTAGGAGCAGGTTGATCAACAATAGGTTTCTTTTCTTCCCTAAGGGGGGGAAAGAAAGAGACCTCGGGAGGTTGTTTGACCACTTTCTCTTTGACTTTGTAAACTTGTTTTACTCTAGGTTGTGTGATGGGGTTGTTTTCATTGTATGTTGATCGCTTGTAGGAGGTAGGTGATGATTTTATTTTATGTTGGTCTTGGTTGTTTGGGACTTGTTTGCATTCAAGCATGATTTGGTCAAGGATCACAGGTTGAGAGGTTGATGGTGACATATTTCAGAGGGACAATTCAGCTATCTTCTTTGCCTTGAATTTTTAGGGATAGGAAAAATAAAATTCTCATGGCTTTATAGGTTCCATGGGCTCCGACGAAAAGGCATCTAAGGAAAAATTTCCTTTGGATGACAAAGGGATAAAGCCACTATGGTGGATAGTGAATATTTCATTGTCAAAGGGAAACTTTAAGCATTTATGCACAACCGAAGGGACAATTTCATGGAGTGAAACCATGGGTGGCCTAACTTCACATGAAATTGGTTTGACTATAGGATGATGGATAATGTGACATCTAATATATTTGGTCCTATTTTTAATGGTAAGGTGATCGATCCTGTCCTATCATAGGGCAAGAAAACCCATTGTGTGTCTTGATCCATGCTTTTAGTTTATCATATGTGTCTTGATAGAGCTCATGCAAAAGTAAAACTTATGCGATGATCACGCTCTCTTCATAGGCATGATCTATTAGTATCCCATAAGTGGGCATGCTATAGATACAATCGAATATGTAAAGAGGACTATCAGGAACATGTTTAATTATATCTTTAGAGGAGAAGTCAATGTCAAGAGGACTCTTAGTTCAACCCCTATGAGGGATGACATCTATCACCCCTACCGTTTCATCTATAGGATTATTATTGATAGCATTATTTAGAATAGAATCATTGTTTTCATCATCTGTGTCAACATTCATCACATCATTCTTTATAGTTTCACTAGCTTTAACAAATAAAATATTATGTTTTGGAAAGGGGTTGGTGGAAATTTACAAGTTTTTGTTAGGAGGGGAAATGGATTTATTTCCCTGATCACTAACACCTCTGATGGAAAGACAACCAGAATCAATGAGTTCTTGCACGAGATGTTTAAGATGCTTGCAATGTTTTGTGTCATTTCCATTTTGTTGGTGATAGTGGCAATAAGAATTTTATCTAAAGCTTGAGAGTAAATGTTTATTGGGATCAGGTTTTTTGACAGGAGGCAAGGTAATCATTTACTACTCTAAAAGTTGGGACATTATGTTATGAAGGGTAGTGGGCAAGGGAGTGAATTATCTTTTAAGGTCCCCATAGCTAAAGGGTATCGAGGCTTTAACAACTGCTAGTTGGTTATTGACATTGTGAGTTGTTTGTTGAGGGGGATTGAATTGGAGGAACCCTTTGGTTTTCTCTAAAAGTTTGGGAATTGTTTTTCTTTGCAAGTTCAGATCTCTTCATTATGCTAGAAGTAGACTTTGTATCTCTACTACTAACCGCAATACAATAATTATGGAGGGCGGTACACAAGTGTATGAAAGGGGAATTTCATCATTGTAAGCTTATCTTGAATTTTTCTTTGTGTAAGAACTCAACCTACAGATGTTCAAATTTAACAAATATTATTCATATAAATCAAGTTAAATAAACCAAATCAAGTACTCCTATGAGATATCTAAACATACCAAACATGCAAAAACCCATGAGATACCAGAGAAAATCAATTAAAAGAATATAAAATCATGTGCAAACCTATCCCATAGTGGAAGTGATACTCCTTTGATGTGAAGAGGATGTCCTTTCCCATTCTCATGATAAGATAAATGATAATGAGAAAGCCTTCAAAATATGATGAAATGGAGATTAAAAGTGCTTATAGTGCAAATGCATGAGATTGTGGATGGGATTGTGGATGATTATGGCTTCTATTTATAGATTGAAGGTGTTATGTCTCAAAAACGTAGGTTTTGAACCACAAGAGGTTGCCAAGCTCTCACAACGTTGTTGGCCAACTAACAGGGCCAACCAGTATGGTTGAACCTTCTAATCTTAAGGCTTTACTAAACCTAGGTAGGTGTACCTATATGAATGTTGCAGACTTGAATTATGCTTCCTAATTGACTAAAATATCCACAAATGGAAACTTGATAGTAGATAGGTATGATCTAAATTTGGTATAAATTGTATATGCAATGTCAAGGTAAAAATTAATAAGTTTAGTTAAGAGATGTAAGTAGAATGGATGAAACCTAAAAGGATAAATAAGACTGGTGCCTTGTTAGGTAAAATGGAGTCAAGTGAAATCTTTAGATGAATGACTTCTATCTGGCAGAGATTCTAATTATTTGGCATATGATATTAGTCTATAACTTGTATAGACATGCAAGAATGTAATTACCAAGCTCTTCTTAGTGATCCAAATGATACTTCAAGATTATTGTGAATGACTTGAAGGATTTAATTTTTACTTGAAAGAACCAACCAATGACACCACACAAATACAACAATGTGTATTGATAAACTGAGAATATACTTGATATGTAAATTTAAATAACAAAGAAATATCAGCCTTAGAGATAACTTGATAATATTTTCAAATAAAAATAACAAATAATTGATACCAAAAGGGAGCCACAAAATCAAAGTTCTTTCATTGATCCTTAAAAACTTCATAGATGCATCATGGTTCTTTGAAACATTCTAAAAATATTGTAAATCCTACTATCTATCTTCTATCTAAAATCATTCCTTTTTTTCAAAAACCCTTTGGTTACAAAAAAAAATACTTATATACATCAACCATTTGAAAAGATGCGTCCCTTCATAAATGTCTTAAAATAAAAAACTAGCAAAACTAAGATAGACTAAGCTCTGTTAAGCCATAAATGGACCCTTGACATATGATCAATGTAGTCTCAGCGCTCGTGTGTATCCACATCTCCTAGTGCATTGTGAATCACAATCTCCCTCACCACCATCCATTCATTCTTCTCACACGCTTCATCTAACGTTGTATCTTTTTCAGTGGTTGTCCTTAAAATATCTTGGAGTTTTAATTCACTCTTTCTCTTCCATGTGGCCATTTCTTTCAACTTAAATCCATCATCAAAGAACGTAGTAAATCCATTCTTAGTAGCCTCCATCAATTCTTGCACATCCTCTTATAACTCCTCAAAGAAACCTTTATGCTTGTCCATAATATGATTAGCATCCTCAATTGCTTCATTGTCAAGAGATTCCCGTTGTTTTATCTCATCAATTTTCTCTTGGATTCCACCATCCACTCTTTCATGTTCTTTTATTTCATCAAAGTACTATGAGTGCTTTCCCAAAAGTTTATTCAACCAAGTGGTTAAAATAGCTTGCCTCTTTTTGATTACTGTTGTAAGTGTATCCATTTTCCATTGGGAATAAGCACTTGATCCCTCCCAATGGTCCTTCACCTATGCACTTTTCCCTTGAATGAGTAGTTTACTTGGCCCTGCTGTGACACCTACTAAGTCTTTTAGATGCTCATTTTCTCTCAGCATTCTCTCATTATTTGTTTTATACATTTCCTTTTCCCTGATCAATGCCTGTATTTGGGCTTTATTCAATTTTTCCACATTGATCCCTATTTCAATAGTTGCTACTGGATCAGCTTCCCCAGCTTTCAAGGTCATGACATGTCCAAATGCTTTCTCAATGTCTATAACAACTAACCTTTTATGGGGTGGGTATAAATCCCAAATCATCCATGTTTCCTCATCAGGATTATATCTTGATCATGTATATACTTATGTTACCTTTTATATGTTGAGCTTATGTGTATTATTACTGTCCTTTAAGAAAATATCAAAAACTAATGCAGAATTGAGGTCCAATCCTGGGAAAATCATGACACCATCCTTTTCCAACATTTCTCTTCCCTTTTCCAAGGTCATATTTTCCATTTCTTTCTCAACATCATTTCTCAAATCTTTTAACAACTGCTCCTCATTTCCTGCTGTGACATTGTCAACTAATTCTCTTATTTCTTTTCCTTTTTGTTTATATAAAAATGATTTAAATTCTGAGGACTTTATGAACTCATCATCTGCTACAAAATATTGGTATTCCTCATGTCTCGTATCAGAATTTGTACTTTCCTCAACACTTAATTCTTTAGCAGGATAGGTGTATTACTGAGTTCTTGTCTGTGATACCCTACCAAGAGGATTTTGTGACCTAGTAGACTATGATGCCTCTTCACTGGAGGACAACATCTCTGCATCAAACAATTCTTGATTATGCTTCTCAATTATCATTTATGCCTCCTCTATTCCAAATTTCTTATCATATCATCAAACTGGTAGGGCACATGGTGATACTGTCCAAAGTTTATCCTCTGTTTGGCAGAATGAATATATCCTTATGGATCAAAATTCTTCCTCAATGGTCCTCTTCTCATGTTATAATGTAGTAATCTATCAAGAATTAGATTGTATCCTTCTTTTTCCGAAACAATAAAATCACCAAAACATAGTGTACTAGGCATAAAATCTTGCTTTCCAAAAGAACTTAAATTCATGACACTGGAGAAATCCATTTGCCTAAAAATCTCTAAATATGCAATTCTATCATGAACTGTTTTAAGCAAAATAAATGGGGTATCTTCAAATCTATACACCCTAATCATGGTGGCATTTTCTAAATAGTACCATTCCCCCCAATTGTGGCCAATTGGTCCATTAAAATCCTTAGGTCTGAGAAACCTCTTTATTTCATCAGACAAAGAACAGTCACAAGGATGATTATAAAACTTATACAATGGCTTTACAAAGTATTCTTCAAAATGCACAAAACTAGAATTAGCAAACCTGCTATCCCAAACAACAGTCCATGACTAAATAGGAAATGGCCTACCTTCTTTATCAAATTGTGAAATTCTCAACTCCTAGGGCTACAATCCTAATTCTTGTCCAAAGTATAGCACCAAGTGCATCAATAATGAATAATTCCTGAGGTGTAGGATAGAGGCTCCATTTTTTATTGCCATCAACCCTACATCAAGCACTTTAAACACATATGAAGCATAATCCCAAGGCTTGGAGTTATGATATTGAGTATCTACTGCAATCACCATGGTAACAACTGCCATATACTCTAGAACCTCCATTCCCAATACCTGTTCCACCGAGAAATAGGTGTACTTTACATAAGGTTCGAAAAGATCCACATGAAAATGCAGTCCCTCATTTTCCTCCATTGGAATCGATTTTCCGCCATGCCTAATTATTTCTAGGGGTAATCTCCAACCCTTATGAATCATGTCCATTCTTTTGAAATCACTCTCGAGATCTTCACTTACAATTTTCTCATTGCACATTCCTTCTAATTTGAAGACCTCACTTATTGCATTCTCAGACACATGTATTACCAGATTCCGAGATGGATCACATATGGCCCTATGTTTTGGATTATAATGATTGGCCAACATCTTCACCAATTCAACATTAATAAAGACATTAGGGAATACCATTTTACCTAAACTTAGCCTCCAAGGGTTACATACTGGCTCAAAATGATTCCTTCGGTAGTAATGGAAATTGAACAATTCATAGCCTCTGATTGGGGTCCAAATATCTCCAATGAACTTACATTTATCATCCAATTTATCCACTTCAGCCCTAAGTTGCGTAGATTATCTGGCTTTAGGTCCAGAACCGGGTAGCTGGTCTATGAGATCCTGGTTCAATTTTCACTCAGTGCCCTCCAACTGCCTTTCTATTTTCTGCTTTTTTCCTTTTGATTGACTACTCTCCCCATGTTTTCTAACTTTTGATTTCTCTGGACCAATGCTTTCCATTCTATGAAAATCAGAATATTCAAGGGATGAAAGATTTATTGTATTTCACCTACAATTCCAATTTCAACGAATGCTCCAATCCTCCTCTCTTTCTTCTCCTCTTCCTTGCTTTCAATTCCGCGAGCAAAATAATTTTAATTGAATTCACCTAGATTCAAAAAATCTTTTATGTTCTCATGGTGCCATTAATGTCTTGGTTGTGACATGCATGAAGCAGGCTCTTTGAAATTCTTGTTGTCATATCACGTAGTTTATCGGAAAGTCATTTTAAATCTCTGGCCGATCCTTCTATTCGGACTCTCACCAACGTTCACATACCCGCCGAGACATCTTGTAGTTCTAGTGATACCTCAAGTCTCCCTGATAGTTGTTCTTTATGTCGCCACAACTCTTACTGATCAAGCCTATCGCCATGAATTAAGGGATCGGGTAGAAAATCTTATGTATTATCCCGAAGGTATGTGTCTCACCAAGATGTTCTTTTTGTTAACTCAATTTGCTGAGACAAAATAATTGTCATGCCGATGAAATAGTATTCGCTGTGACCTTCATAGATCTCCTCACTGAGGTTTATCTTATGGATGCATCTTTTCTTTGGTGAGACCATGCATATTGTCCCTCTAACCATTTTATCTCCATATATGTTATCACATCAATCTAGTCGGTATAACACGGGAGGTTGGTAAGACTCCCAGAGCTCTTCCCACAATCATTGTCTCATCAACCGAATTTTATTTTGCTTTATCGGTGAGACCATTGAATGCTTTAGGCAGTCTTTTTAAATCTCACCCCGATGACCCTAGTCTGGCCAATTTATTTTATTGTACTCCAAGCGGTAAAAAGAAAATTATCTTGATATGACCTCACACCATCATGCCAATACATTTTGTCTTGCGGATAGAAAATGTGAACCCACGTTCTCTTTTACATATATCCTTATCGGTATGAACCTGCTGATGTCTTGTTGATGTACTAAAAGAGATTAGTATCGGTGAGACTTGAACCATCTTATGCCGATATGTTTCATATGTTTAAATTTTCATGGTTAGATAAATTTTATGGGGCTATAATACAAAATTTGACTTGGACCTTGGTGAGTATGTTGTGTGAGGAAAAAATTATGCTCGTAATATGGACTCTTTGGGAAACTAATAAGTATGAAGGGTCAATGAGACTGTTAAAACTTTATAGTTTCAACAAAAGGGTTGAAGAATGGAGATATGGGAGGAATGTGGGACTAAAAAAGAGCCAATAATATTGTGACACTTGTCACATGGCTAGTGGAGGAAGGTGGAACACATTTTGGAGAATGTGCATAGTTAATGCCTATGGTTGAGCATTTGAGAGGTGTAAGAGAGATTAATGTAGGTGTAAGAGGAATCAAATGAATAAGGTTGGAGATTTTGGAGGGAAATTGTTTGGGTAAGAAAGTCAAATAAGTGGAGTAAATGAAGGAATATTATCAAAAAATATTCCTTGGTGAGGGAAAATAAGGTATTTAGTTAATTAAAAGAATTGATTTTTATGTGCAAGTGGATGGGTTAGTTAGGGGTTTAGGTTTCACCCAGGTTGAGTCAAAAGCTAGAGAAATGAGGGATTAGTATTGGGAGTTAATTAATTTAGAATTAATTAACTTCGATGAAATTAACTGATTTATGAGATTTAATTTAAATGTTTGGGTTTATTTAAATCAAATGAGAGGATGTTAGAACATTAGGATTTTAATAAAATATATTGATTTATTTAAATAAAAGAGATGACATTGGTTAGCAGAAAGTGAATTAATCAAATAAACTTAGTTACTTGATTAATAGTAGAAATAATGTTAATTTGAGCGGAATTAGATACATTATGTCAGTTGATTATTTCAATGTCTACATTTTTCCTAGGTCTTTGAAGCAATGTACCTGCTGCATTGGTTTAAAGAATAACATTGTTGAGATCAGAGTTCAAAAAATTTCTTATTTTTTTAGATGCCCCGATAGATCATACACTGGTACATTGCTGCCTCAAGAGATCAAGCAAAAATTTCAATTTTAGGGTTGATCTCGCGACAAAGAGGTTCAATATGGACATATGGATGGTTAGATTAACATATCTATATGATAATGACGATGCAAATGATATTTTTTAAAGATGCTTAGAATAACAAATCTATATTATCCTAAACAACTTAAATGATGATGCAATACATGTGAGATGAATGATGGTTCCTGTTATGATCATATGTATGAGTATGGATGGTGGGTATGCCGACATTTTATGAATGCAGGATGGATGCACTGATGTTTTGGTGAATGGAATGATACTTTGTTAGTGTGAAAGACGATAGAAGAATGAGAGGGATCAAACCTTGATTATAATAAGATGCAAAATTCCAACAACTCCATGAGTCATCGAGACTTTATTAGATATGATTATGACTGATAATGATGTATTTCTTCTTTAGGGATTGGGGATGCAAAGTGAATAACTATCCTTATGTTTGATAACACACGTAGATATGATGCATCAAGGTATAAACAACTAGGATGGTATGGTATCTAGTGTGATGTACTTTGACTCGATGAACAAATAGGAGTATTCTTGTTCACACATGACATATAAAACTTTATTAGGATGTACTTCAGACATTTCAAACATCTCAAACCAAAACATAGAAAGGAAAAACCTTCCCATGTGGGTGATCCCACAATACTGGTTTACAATTTTTGGCCAAACTAGACACTGAACTCATTTTTTCAAGCTAAATCCTCACTTCTTGACACCTATAGCAGCTAAACCATGAGGAATTTGAAGATGATGCAAACTAGTGATTTGTGAAATTTTGTCTTTAGATTCTAAATATATTTTTTCATTTTTTTTGGAATTAGATTGCACTTCTTTTCCATCTCCTTCGAAAACTAGCTTTTTTCAGTAAACACCATTTTTAAGTAGTGATGTTCACTGTATAACACATAAATTGTTTTCCATGAAGGATAAAATTGTAATTTTTTTGAATATAGATATTTAACTACAATGTATAGTGCTTCCAATTGGTTTCACAATGGTTTAATGAATATTTTTTCCTTAATCAAGTTTTGAAGTCAAACCAATTACAATTCAGACATAGGTGGACTGTATAACACATAATTTTTTTTGTATGAATCGAAATTCCATTTTTTTTTGTTGGATCAAGGACTTCAATATCTGGTGCACCTATATTTTTTAATTTTTTTTTTATAATCTTTTATTTTTCCACATGTGCAGAATAAAGAGCTTGATTTTCAGTGAAAAATCTGCATTCACAAGAAATAGAAATTAAATATAATAATTAAATTAAATTTATTTAAAATTATAATTTTTGGGAATCTTATAATAAGGACTACATAGTTACAAAAAATAAATTTTAAATGAATTCATTTGATCCCCAAAAGGTAAATCAAAAGTGGTTTTTTATCAGCATTTTGATAAGTGTAAAGGAGACTCTGTTATAGGTATCATTTAAAACTAGCGGGGTTCTATCTAATGGGGTTTGATCTAAGGTGGCTTGATCAAACCCTCTTCAATTAGAATCATTCAAATGAAACTTTTCAAGGCTTAAATCATTATATTTTCTAAAAATATGTGATTTCAAAAAAAATCATAAATTCCCAAAAATTATAAACCAACATTGTGGGATCACCCATGTAATAGTCAACAAGTTCAAAATATCCTCCCTACATACCTAACAAAGAAAGTATCATCAAGGTTATATTACAAGAATATACAAAAGCACAATAGACAAAGAGATATTGATCAATGCTTGATTCCTTTCTCTCTAAATCATTTTTATTAGAAATCATCAAGAGGTTATTAGAATGAGCGCAATAAGATAAATCAAAAGAAAAGATCAAGTAAACAAACAAGTCAATGTTATTCATACCTCTAGCCAAGACTAAACTACGGTAATGCCTGATGTTGATTCCATTGTAGGAAGGATGCATCCTAGGACATGATGATCAGATGATTATAAGACTGGTGAGATGATATGCTATGTATACTAGGAGTTGACCAACCTATTTACCTACTGACCTAGACTTAAGACTCTGATGCTTGAGTCCTCACTTTTAACAACTAAGCTTGTTTCCGATTGTTTTGCCAAAGGGTGAAGATGATGACTGATTTATTGTGATTGGATTCTTATTGTGGGTGAACGTTGAAATGGGATGGATGATTTTGGCTTTTTAGAAATTTTTTGGAAATTTTGAAATGTTTTGAGGTTGTTTTGGGATTTTTGAGATGTTTTACAAATGTTTTGATTTTTAATATTTCCAATTTTTTGGTTTTTTTGAGATTTTGACCAAGAGCCTAAACTAAGGACCTATCCTAGGGGTCTCGGGGGTTGATCAAAGATTAGCCTTGCCTACGTTATACATGCAAAGACCACATAGTTTGACTGAAACATACTCGGTTATTGATGAAGATATGAACATGGATGGATTGCCAGTTTATTATGATGGACTCCTAAAGGAATGACCTAATGTCTCAAGGGTTGATCAATGATTAGAATTGCCTACATTCAAGCTCAAAGACGATGTAGTTCGACTTGATGACTCTATTTTTGGTTTTTTGATATGATTTAGATGCTTTTTGGATATTCACATGATTTTATGAATTTTTTTGGATTTTTTTATTTTAAGAATGTTTTTATATTTTTTGGTTTTTTGAATGTTTTTGGATTTTTTGATTTTAAGGAAGATTTCAAGAATATAAAAGAATTTGATCCAATGTAGGTATAAGAACATGCCCCCGGTGTGATGTGATAGACTACCTCAATATAGGTAGGACAAACTAACCTTAGGAATGTGCTAAGTAGTTCAAGGATGGAACATGATACAAACATAGGATCAAGCTATAATGTAGACACAGATGGGTGTTAGAAGGATCAATAGAATTTGATGGACGATGATGGAAGGTGATGGTAGGTGATGCAGAACAAGTTAAAGAATCCATGGTGGATGGAAAGTAATTTACTTACAGAAGGTGCCTGATTTCTAGGTTTTCACCAAGGTACTTGCCCAAAGTGCCACCAAAGTGTTTTTCACTAGACAATAATTTTTTTCTTTACTATATTTAAACCCTTTTTCTATTTTTTTGGAATTTTTGTATTTTTGGATTTACACCTTGCAAGCTTAGGCATAAAACTTTTTGAGATGGGAGTTGTTTATGGGCTCTTGCAAAGGCTCACCTTTGGGTGTAGATAGTTGATATTTTCTTGACTTGTAACTCATCGTGATTATGAAGGTTCCCAACCAGTTGGGTTCAAACTTTCCCTTACCTATCTGGATTTGGCACATTTTTTTAATCTTCTTTCAACATAAGCCATCCAACTTAAAATGACTAACTCTTGATCTTCTTATTGTAGCTCCTCTTCAGATCGTTCAAAGTATCCATGCACCACTCATCCAGTAGTTCCAGTTCATTTAATTGTAATACCTAATATTCTTAATCAGTAATTTGATTCTGTAATGATATTCTTAAGGATGGGAGCTTGAGCTCAATGGGAAGGATGCATTTTAATCAATAGACTAGGGAGAAAGGGGTTGTACCTATAAGCATGTAGATAATAATTCGATAGGCCTCTAATAATAGGTCATGGGAATGGACTCTACCTATAAGCATAATAGGGGCCTTAAAAAAATAGGCCCTGGGTCCTGTGCACTACCAAAGGTTGGCGGGCGGGGGGCTAGGGCGGAGCCCCTTGTCATCCATATGACCATTGCACATGGGCTTAGGGTGGTTGGGGGCTAGACACATAGCACCCGGTCCCCCATATGACCACGGATGCAACAAAATGGGCCCGCGGGGGATAAGTGGGAGGTGGCAGTGGTGTGAAGGGGCATTGCCGCCTAGGGGCCCTTGCTCTTGGTGGTGGCGTTCCCCTTTTCTTTTGGCAGGGCTGAAATTTTTAAACAACCATGCATTTTTTTAAATTTTTTTAATGTTTTTTAAATTTTGTGCCTCGAGAAGCGTGCCAGGGAGGTCGTATGGCCTCAGCAAAAATGTTTTGCCTTAGAAACCAACTACTCCAAAATCAATGAATTGATAGGAATTCTTAGGGTTTTTGGCCGTTGCGAATGTGATGGTCACCTTCGTTTGTGCCCAAAATGCTTCGAAAAATCAGCTATCCCCGAAGCTTGTAAAAAGTCACCGAGCCTGAAACCCTCACAGATTTCTTCAATGATGACCAAAATCAGAAAAATAAAACTAATCTTGACTTTTTCTAGCACTCTAAATCCAAAGGAGATGCCCAATCTGATCCAAAATGCTGCATAAATGAACTCAAGGCATGAAACCCTCGAGGAATCTTGAACGTGCTTTGCAATTATTTTCTCCAAAAAATATGAGAAGGGGTTGCATATCAAAACTTTGATAAATGTTAGAAGCCAAGATCAGACATGCAAACCACAAAAGCCTTCCATAGAAGAGAAAAACAATTAAAAAATAGAGCTTTTCATGAAGATGTGCAAATTGATATTATTCAAAATTAAGAAATTACAATGAGATGAATTGCTTTATAAAAGCAATGTATGCATAACCCTAATGTTGACCTAAAAAAAACTCAACTAAATAAAGCTTACTTATTAATTAAGTAAACTAATTATTACCTAAGTAGAATTACTAAAGTGTAATTAAATAATTAATTATACCAATAAGATTTAGTTGTAGGTGCTAGTCATGAGTAACTTCATTGACTATTTTCTTTATGATTTTTAAGATGGTTTTATTTGTAGCCTTGGCTTGGTCGTTACCCTAGGGGTAGTATGGGGTGGAAAAGCAATGTTAGATATTGAATTTTTGGCATAGCTCATGAACATCCTAGTTCTTGAAAGGTGTCTTGTTATCTGAGATAAGGGCTTTTGGAACATCGTAATGGCAGATAAGGTAGTTCAGGATGAATTTGGCAATCTGTTTTCCTTTGATATAGGTCATGGTAATGGCCTCTACCTACTTCGTGAAGTACTCTATAGCAGTGATAATGAACTTGTGCCCATTAGATGAGGTGGGTGAGATTTTGTTGATGAGATCAATCCCCCATTGTGAAAAGGGGCAAGGTGTTATAATCAATTGGAGATCCTGAGTTGGTGCATGGATGAGGTCCCCACATTGCTGACTTTGCAAACACCTTCAGATATATTCATTAGCTTCCTTTTCCATGGTTGGCCAATAGTACCCCATTCTCAGCAGTTTCTTAGCCAATGTCATACCACTAGAATGTGAACCACAAATTACATTATGTACCTCATTTAAATAATTCAAAGCTTCCTCAGGGTTAAGGTATCTCTAAAGGGTTCCTTCGATACTTCTATGGTATAGGGTATAACCTAAGATAACAAAACAAGATGAATTTTTGATAAATTTTCTTTTAAGGTTCAAGGTAATATCAGCAAAGAGGACTCCTATTTTTAGGTTGGTGTATATGTCATGATACCAAGGGTCACCAGGACCAATAATTTCACACACGAAATCATAATCTATTACTTCAAAATTTGGTATGAGAAGCTTCTCTACCAGGAATTCTTATTTAGGGACATTGTGTGGGATATCCAATAATGATTTGATTGTAGCCAAAGCATTTGTTGATCTATTATTTTCCCTTGGTATTTGATCAAATGTGATATCAATGAAGAATTCCTTGAGATCCTCCACCACTTTCTTGTATGAGGTAAGTTTGTCATCTCTTATTTGATATTCATCATTGAAAGTTTGGTTCATAATCAACTGTGAGTCTCCATAGACCTTAAGTGCCATGATTTTCCATTGTACTACAATTCAAAGTCCTATGACAAGGTCCTCGTACTCGAAAATATTGTTAGTACAAGGAAAAGATAATTTGTATTATTAGGGGATGATAACTCCTTGTGATGTGATAAAGAAGACTCCAGCTCCTGACCCATGTTGAGTATATGACCTGTCAAAATACACATTCCAATGATCTGCTACACTGAGATTGAAAATTGACTCATCGAGGAACTCTGACACCAATGGATTCTCGGCATATATTGGTGCCTCAGCTAATTAATCTACAATTACATGTCCTTTGATTGCCTTCCTCTCTACATATTCTATGTCATATTCTGTTAAGATCATAACCCATTTTTTTATTCATCCTATGAGTATTTCTTTAGAGAGTAGATACTTAAGAGGGTCTATCTTGGCTATTAGCTCTATTTGATGGGCTATCATGTAGTGCATGAATTTTTGTGAGGTAAACACCACTACCAGACAAGATTTCTCAATGAATGTGTAGTTGAGTTTGTGCCCTACCAAGGTTCTTTTAATATAGTAAATGGATCTCTCTTTTCTTGTTTCATTGTGTTGTGCGAGAAGAGCATCAAGTGTCATTGTTGTTGATATCTATAAGATCAATGGTTTGTTCGAGATCGGTGGAATAAGGACCAGTGGTGTTAGCAAGTATTCTTTGATTTTATTGAATGCCTAATCGTATTTCTCATCCCATTTGTATTCTACCCCCTTGTGGAGTAAATGAGAATATGGGATAGCTTTGTATGCTAACTGCACTATGAATCTGCAAATGGACTGGAGTCTTCCCTGCAAGCCCCTTAACTGCTTCAGGGTTTTTGGTGCCTCCATTTCAAGGATTTCTTTGACCTTGGTAGGGTCTATCTTGATTCCCCTCATTGATATAATATACCTTAGGAATTTTCCCGATGTGACACTGAATACACATTTCTTTGGATTTAGTCTTACATTGTATTCCTCCAATCTATCAAAGATAGAGCTTAGTGCTGCTATGTTGTCTTGATGCTTTCTTGATTTAGCCAGTATGTCATCCACATAATCTTTGATAGATTTGTGAATCATGTCATAAAAAATCAAAGTCATCTCTCTTTGGTATGTGGCGCCAATGTTTTTCAACCCAAATGACATCATGTTCCAATAGTAGGTACCCCATGGACAGGTGAAGGGTGTCTTATGGGTATGTGTAGGATCATCATGGAAAAAAAAGGCCCTTAAGTGGTGATGAAAATTCAGAAAATCAGAGTTAGGAAACTTGACATAAAAAATTGAATAAGTTATCTATATTATTTCAAAAATATGTAAGAATAGAATCTGTAGAAAATTGAATGTATTTTTTAAACTACTAGGTTTTTTTTTTTTTTTTAATAGTTGGTGAAAATTTGAAATTTCAATGCATTAGTACTTAAATTTTAGGGAAAAAAGAAGAATTAGGTGTCTGTCTGACCACCCTAACCACAATAAAATGATAATATTTTTTTATAATATTTTAGATATAAGTAGAGGACTCATGTCTCGATGTGATGCATATTTTTTTGTAATTTTTTTCCAAGTAAATAATTAATTATGATTTTTTTATTATAAATTTTAAAAAATATAAAAACTCATATGTTTGACCACCTTAACTTGGTCAAAACTTCATGAAATTCATATTTGTTTTTAATCCTATAGTATGTGAAGCATAGAATGTGACACATGTTTTGGATTCAAGAAATGTGATACCATTTGAAAGCTATAGATGTTTTTCAATCAACCTATCAATCAAGACTTTAGTCATAATTAAAATAGAAAATGAATAATAATTATTTATAAAATTAAAAGTAAAGCATAATTTATATTGGTGGAAAGTTGAGAATCTCCTTTAAAAACCCTCTTCGTTTCATCAATTTTGGGTAAAAAAAAGTCATCAACCACATGGAAGATCATATCACCTACATATCACCACTTTTTGGCCCATCATGATCCTGCAAATACCCTTATGTTGATCATAGTTTGCTATCATTATCTGATTGTATCATGAAAACATGTCCATTAGTGATAGCATATCATGCCTTGTTGTTAAATCCACAATCATGTCTATGTTGGGAAGAGGGAAATCATCCTTAGGGTATGCCTTGTTCAGGTCCCTTAAGTTGGTGTAGATTCGGATGCCCCTAGTGTGCTTAGATACATCTACTAGGTTGGAAATCCATTCAGGATAATCAATGGGTTGTATGAAGCCAATGTCAAGGATTTTCTGCAACTCAAGTTTGATCAATAATGTGATCTATGGATGCATCTTTCTTAGCTTCTATCTTACTAGTTTTTCATCTAGATAGATTGGAAGATGGTGGACTACGACTTATGGATCAAGCTCTAGCTTTTCATCATATGTTCATGCAAAATTTTATTTTCTTTCCTTGAGAAATGCAGCCAAGATTTATTATTCCTCCGTCAAAAGAGATTTTTCATAGAAATTGACGTGTGGTGTCTCTTTTGTCCCTAGATTGACTTGGTTGCATTTTTCTGTCAGTATTGCTGATTTTTGTTGATGGATGGAACTAAGGGGAAAATTGAATCCCTTGTCCTTTAGCACCTCATATAGGTTTTCACCATTAGATACCTCCTTTCTTTTTTCTATTTTCGAATCAGAAAGTGCCATACTGTGATTTTCACTTAAAGATCTACATGTTATTCTTAAATTTCCTATTTTCCAGCTGAGGGATTCAATCATTTCCCCATAGTATGCATGTGTATCTAGCTCAATATCAAACCCTGCTTTATGATCTCCACATGATAACATATCCCTAAGTCCCATGAATTCTGAGAGAGCCTCATCATTTTTTAATGTGTCCAAGATCAATGGTCCTCGTTGGTCATAGTCTATTAGTTCAGGGTAAACAAGTTTTAGTTCAATGGCTTGGCTACTTGAATCAAAATACATGTTTGTGATCATAAAAAGGGAGTAACCCTCAAATAACATGGGTTGGTTAGAGATGGGATCTTCATCACATATATTGGTTATATCAATTGTATAGTTTTCTAGGGGAAGGCCATTGGATACTGGTAACCAAGGGGGGGATTTGACTATTTTAATAGGGGAACCTTTCCCACATATGTTTATTTTCTTAGGGGTACACCCAATGCCAAGATTCTTAAGATGCTTCTCAATAATGATAGGTTCAAATCGACCATTATCATTTTCCCAAGCTTTTCATTTTTGTTGTATCCCATGCCAAGCATTAGCTGGAAACCTTTGTTTCTTTCTTCCATCGAGAGATTTGGCAAGGGACTTTCATCTTGATATAACATACGTGATATATTTTTCTCATCTACCACCTCTTTACTTAGGTCTCCCCACCTTTTGAAAGTGGAGGGTGTTGTTGTGAAGGTCTAAGATGTCGGGTTAATTGTCTGTGGCTTCCCATGGGATCTAGCATATTTAGCTAACTCTCTGATCACAAAGGCACTCTTTTTCATTTTATAATCTCCACATCCATTGTCCTGGATAATGACCTTAATATCTGAGATTTTTTGCAATGGAGGTTGTCTTTCTCTCAAAAGTGGAAGCTAAGGTGGATGGGACAATATACGGATAGGTAGGTCCCTCATAATTCTTCGAGACTTTGGGGATTTTATAATATTTGGCCTCCAGATTTTTGCAATAATAAATAGGCTTAGATTCACCATGGATTGTGAGCTCTTGGTTCTCATAGGGTAATTTGACACATTGATGGAATTTAGATGCAAGAACCTACATCTCATGGATCCACGGGTGCCCTAGGAGAATATTATAAGAGATTTTAAGGTCAAGGACCTCGCAAGTAGTCTCCATGATTGCTATCCCTACTTGGACAGGGAGTTTAATGGAGCCTTGGGACACCCTTTCTTGATCATCATAAGCCCAAATAGTGATGCCTTTTACTTTTTCAATAAAATATTTTGAGAATCCCAGATTATTTACCTACTTCAAACTATAAATATTCAAGCCTGCACCTCCATCCACCAAGAATGTTTTGACTTTTTTCTTGTGTACAAGAACTTCAAGATTGAGTGCACGGTTATGAGATGGCTGGGTTGGGATATCTTATTCAAAGAAAGTGAGGAGATGTGGTGTAGTGATATGTGTTACCATAGATTGGAACTCGTTTGCATCAAGATCTATGGGGACAGAGGATGTAGCCAATGCCTTTTCTAGGATTTCCCTATGTGTGGGCGAGATTTTCAGCAACTCCATGATGGAGATCTAGATGGGGGTCTTTTTCAACTGTTCTAGGAAATTGTAACCATTAGGATGGATTTTGGATTTGGGGTGGGTGCCCTGGATGGTTGTGAAGGTCATGGTATGGTAATCATGCCGCTATGTGTGGTGACTCCACACTTGGCTCTAGATCTTGTGATATTGACAACTATTACCCACTCATCCAAGGATTCAACAACATGGTCTTAAATATGGTTTACGTTGCCATAATTTTCTCCTTTACCATTTTTTATTCCTTTATTGTGATCTGGCATCAGTTCGTGTATATTTTAAGATCTTGATTCTCGATAGGTTCTTCAATGTTTATGGTCTTGTCATCAATAAGATCTTGGATCAATTTTTTAATTCGCATGCAATTGGTTGTTGTGTGCCCCTTTATCTTATGAAAATCACAAAGGTGTTTCTCATTATACCATGGTGGTTTAACTTGAGGCTCCTATTAATTTTAATTGACTGGGAGCATGATGATGTTGGATTGAATGAGTTGTTGAATGGAAAATTTGGTTGGTTCCCCAAGGGGTGTGTATTTTTATTTAGAGGGATATCTATTCTTTGGGGTTGCTTGCCCTTGAGAATTTAGGTTATTGAAAATTTGATTGTTGGGTTGTTATTGCAATGATTTTTTATGTGGAGACTTTTGGATGTTGTTTTATGGTTGTTGGTACGTTTGTTGATGCACATTCGGCCTTGCAGCACTAATAAAAAATTTAGCATCACCAACACCATCATTGGTGATGTTCTTGTTCTTAACCCATGTGCAAAGCTTGTCATTGTAACTTTTTGATGGTTGATTATCTTGGTACATGGGTGTGCACCCTTGTGCTATAAGGGCTCTTTCAATGTTGAGTACCTTGGGAATAAATTGGTTATATGTAATTATGCATTGAATTTTCAAATGAAAGGCCAAGGTCCCTTCGAGCTTTGAGATGATAGTCTCGATTTTTCATTCTTCTGACATAGCCCATTTTCTTCTATTGGCCTTGAATTGCCATTGTTGCAAGAAGGATTTGAATTTTTCCCCCTTGGCTTGTTTTAGGTTGGACAATTCTCCCAAGCTCACATCCATGCCTTTGTTAAATGAGTAATTTTGTATGAATAATTTTACAATTTCTTGAAAGTTTTTAATTTCGGGGGAAGGCAAGAGAACCACTCCATTGATGGGCTATCCAAACTTTGATGGAAGAGCCACATTAGATATGAGTCATCATAGGCAACTTTCATATAGTGTACATGGAATTCCTTAATGTGATCTTGAGGATTTTCAGTTTCATGGTATTTGTTGAATTTCGGTATCTCAAATCCTTGTGGGAATGACACCATCGCAATACTTCTATCAAATGGATAAGGGCACATATTCACTTGTGATTTTTTTGTTTTTCTTGATTGTATGTCCAACACTTGTTATGAGAATCGTTTAATTTGTGTGGATAAATTATTTTAAGGATTAGGTGGTGGAATGTATGTGTTTTGAGTTGGTGTTGTGACTTGAGTGATTGGTGGGGTGACTTGCATACTTGGCGGTGTACTTGTGGGAGGTTGTTGTAGGGTTTTATGTCCAAGAAATGCCTGTATTTATGCCTGTAGTTGTTGTTGTGCCAACAATTCATTTTGTTTGTCTTGTTTTTGTTGTGCCAACAATGCTTGTTGTTGGGCTTGTAGTTGATCTACTTGTTGTTGTTCTTGGTATTTTTTCAAAGCTTGTTGTTGTAAGAAGAACTATGCTTGGGCTTGTTGTGCTTGGTATTGAGCTTGTACCTACAGTTGAGCTTGTTGAGTGGCTTGTGCTATTTGTGTGGATTGTGTAGCTTTTGTAGCTTGTACAACCCATTGTTGTTGTAGTAAATCTTGCGCTTGTAATTGGGAAACCTATTGTTCTTGTTGTGTGGCTTGTTGCATAGCTTGTGCAACTTGTTGCATTTGGAATTGTTGAAGTTTCTTCTGATAGGCTTGGTGGGTTGCTTGCAATGTGATACTATATTGATTTTTCATATTTGGATTTGGTGCAATGAGCTAAGATGAGGTGGCAAGATTTTTTTGAGGTGATTATGGAGGTGTCTATTGAGTGATGATGAGATTTTGTGTGGTAGAGGGTATGGTTGATGTGCTAGGTTCTTGGGAGAGCATGTTTTGGAGAATCTGGGGTGTTGTAGATGATGTAATGGTTGATTGGTATGCTTAGATTGGTGCCACTTGGTGTTGTGATATCGATGGTATGCTCAAAGGATTTGGCATGATTGACATGTTGATTTGGTTCATGATTGGAGGATTGATTTGATTTGATTGGTTTTGGATTGGTATGTTACGTAAAGGAGGTTAACCTAAACCTTGAATTGGTGTGGATGTTGATGTTAACAGAGGAAATAATTGGAACATTGGAGGTGTGTTACCTTGTAAAATTGATGATGGTGCATCAAAATTTCCCCCTTGTCCAAATAGACCCACTTGTCCTTGCAATATCATCTGAAGAGAGACTTGTTTATCAAGATAATATGTCGGTGATGCGAAGAAGGTGGATGAATTATTGGTGTCATGGAAAATGAGTGGAACTTATAGATGTTTTGGGTCTTGTGGGACAGTGTTCGGCATACCCAAGATGGTGTTTGCATCCAAATTTTGGTTGTTTACAAGATGGTGTGTTTGAAGAGATTGGAGCAATGAACTCCCCTTGGTGATCATGGGTTGACTTGGAGAATGAGATGATGTTGGTTGTGGGATAGGTTGAATGATGTTTTAGAAGGATAGTGTGAATGATACCAGTGGCATAGTCCTAAGAGGTTGTTCCACGATAGTGCTCACATCATAATATGAAGGGAGTTTAGCCCCTTCCTTTGCTAATGCTAACATGTATTGTGAAGGGTTAAGTTTCATCATTGTGCTGGCAATCTTGTGATTTTTAGGATTTTGGACTAGCTCCATGATTTCTTCTTGGGTCATTCCTTGGAAATTTTTGGTGACATCCTCCACTTGGAAACCTCCCTCTTGAGGATTTTGAGGTAGTGGAGGAGGATTAATTGGAAGGTCGTTGTATATCATAGGGTTGAATTTTGTTTCAATTTGACTTAAATCACTTGAAGTGGATGTTTATTTGTTTTTCTCCATGATCTTCTTGTGTTGAGATCTAGTTTGGACCATAAAATAAGGATCAAATTTCAAGAATATTGGAGGTAAACCTCTAACTCCTTAGGTTGTTCTAAACTTTAGGTACAAAAATAAAATATAGGGTGTTTAAGGATCAAATGATGGTGATGAGATAAATGAAGGATGAATGATATGGATGTTTGAACTCTTAAGAACTTTGGAGGAATAATAGAATTTTAGGAATTTTTGATTTGGTTTGGATTTGATTTGATTCAATTTGGATAATGGACTTATAAACCCCAAGATTTTGGATGCTACCTTGGAAAAACCTTTCCCACAAGGATGATAATTTAACTAGATGTACAAGAAAAGATTCATCGACACACAGTTAGTCAAACAAGGTGATTTTGATTTTGATTTGAAGGATTTTACCAAATCTCTAGTATGAATGATTTGTCCAAGGTTGTAAAATTTATTTGTGAGATGGGATTTGATTGATGGTATGACAAATGAAGGGGCTGATTTCGATCCTAGATGAACCTAGAGAGACTTTCACTTAAAAGACCTAGGTATTGAAGAAAATGTTATACCTCCTATGTGAGAAAATAAAAACATTGAAAAAGACTTGGATTTTGACAATAATAGAATGAATACAAGTTGGGATTTTTCTTTGGAGCATGTTTGTAAAATTTATAGAGCAATCTATCTCTGCATTTGTAAAGTGTTGAAAGACATTTCTTGAGAGACTTTGGACTAAGATGCTTATGACGATCTGGTTTGAAGATTTTGAATGTGCAGGAAATCATGAGATCAAACACATATGTGAGGTTCAATTTGTCTTTTATTTTTGATTAACGAATTCTTTTTACCACATCAACACCTCTTTCTTAGTTTTCAAACTGAATGTCTATGTCTCAACTCCTTTTCATTCCACAATTTCCATTATGTGAAAACCAAGGATTCAAGGGCATAGTTTCCTAGGTTGACTTTGGAGAGAAAAAATTGATATATTGGCCCAAATATATAGAAGCCTCTAAGGATAAAAATCCCTAGGGACAAGCAGTAATATGTGGACTGTTCAAGGATATTTTCTCTTTCCAAAGGGTTTGAAATTTTGATGATCTGTTGAATGTTTGTTTCAAGGTTTTAGATCCAAGCAATGTATTTCAACTAACTCATAGATTGTACTTTATTCTAGGATAGAAATGGTCATACTTTGTTGAGTCTCCACTTAGATTTCTCCAAACACTAGACAAAGTGAACAGTTAGAGATTTGGCAACACTAGCTCCGCTCCATGGCACACACTTCTTGAGACCTCGAAATATCAAAATCCTTAAAATCTAGAGATCAAAAGGATTTTTTTGTTTCTACTATTGAATAGTACATATGTGAAGCAACTTCAGAATGACCATTATTGGACCAACAAGTATTTGGTATTTGGCTTTTGCACAAATTTTTTCTTAATCAAGGCACTCGTTCAGGCACCCAAACAAGAGGAAAGATTAAATCCTACAAGGAGAATAAATTTCTTGTCCATAGGAGCGCTCGTAATGCTGATATTTCCTCAGCATTCGAATTTATATACCAGTCGGGAGTAGCTTGGATTTAGCTTATTACCGGTTTGAGTCATTCCCTTGGGGTGAGTACTTTTTCCCACCAAGGCATCCCTCTAATAGGTAAATATAAGCAAGGAAGTACACTTGTAGTTCAACCACCCAGTTTGCGTAAAGTGCAAGGAGGGAGTACAAACAATGTCTCTTTCTCACACTAGCATGATTTGTTGGATTTTAAACCAAAACTTAAAATGTGTACGTAATTGTTTAGACAACCAATGTCACTAGAATGCTTTTGATTCTCAAGATCACCGTGAAGTGTGAGAGAAGTTCATACACATTCGAATGACACAAGTTGTAAAAAATATTACAAGACAAAGCAAACAAAAGTTCATTTTAATTCTCAAAGCAAGGATGAATTCTTTTTAGAGCACCAAAAACCATGTGTGAAGTTTCTTGTTCAATTTTAGTCCAAATATGAAAATCTAGTATGCTTCTAAGTTCAATTTTAACCAACTTGAAAAGATCAAATTAACAGTTAATTTTAAACCTAAATTGATCTAGTTGGCCTAAAACAGAAAACAAGAGTAGTAATTGGATGCTCTAGACTATTACGATAAGAATTTAAAATTGCTTTTTTTTTCAAGTTCAAGTTCACTTTTCCAACTCAAATTTTGCTTGCTTTTGCTAAATTTCAATGCCCAATTCCAATGTGATTGTGATTCTTTAATGCCATGTTTTTTCATGCAAAACCTTGCAGTGTTACAAAAATTTCATAAATAAGTTTTACGCATACATTGAAAAAACTATAGGAGTATGCACAAGGCATGTCAACTATTGCACTCAAAAATTTTAAGGCAATTCGTTTGTAACAATTATTTTGGAAGTTCTTTTCTAGAAATGAACTATTTTGTAAGTAGTTTGTCTAAAATCTCAGCAAGGTTTTACATAAGACTACCTAAAATCTTAGATTTTGTCATTCTTTTGGTGTGAATATTTTCTTAAGACAAATAGGGAAAAACCAATAAGAACCTTTTTAGTCAAAGAAGTCAGCAACAATTATCAACTATAATTACAACACTCAAGGGACAAGAAATGAATATAGCAGAAACAAAGACTTTAAATTCTTTAATTGATAACAAAGGCACCTCCTCCAATTGTTAAAATATGCCAGCAATAAATTTCATTATGAAATCTACCAATAATAAAGGTGCCTCCTCCAAGAAATCACCAGTCAATCCCCCACACAATAATTTTTTTGAAAAATTCCCATGACTTGCCAACTATTATGATGTCAAACACGAGTTGTCTGAACACAACAATGAAGTGATTAGCACTTGGAGTGGTAGAATTTCTATAGAAGCCAATATCAGAGGATAATCTAAAAAATATTTGGCAACATGTGGTTCACAAGGCATTCAACACACAAGAAAATTTTCTTTCCATCTCTCTAAAACCAGTTAAAATAACCATTGCATCGATGGTTCATTTGGAGCTTGGAGTGGCTCAAGTTAAGAGTGAAAGACTTGAAGATGAAAAACCTGATCAGAAAATAGATGAGGCCAGTACTTCATATGAGGTAGCGTCTCACATGTCACTTCCTACACAACAAAAAAATAAAAAAAATGCAAAATTACAATGCATCAAATCATTTTAGTTAGCTTGAAATTCATTAAAAAATATTATGAGAGTGCAATATAAAGTTGATCTATCAGATAATATAAATATTTTGAACTGCAACACTTGAATCAACATTAAATCGATATTAAATAAACTGAATTGTATCTTGAAAAATGTAAAGACATGCAAGGTTGAGTTGTATTCAACTTATGATAGTAAGTGTTTAAGAAAGAATCATCACACAAAAAGAAAAGATACGCTTGTCATGCAGAGTGGCTGAGAAATAGGATTTGATTTCCAGAGTGCATATATCCATGGTGTCATTTTTTATTATGTCAGTCGCTTTTATTGTTGAGAAAATGCTAATAAAATATCACCTCTATCTGAGTCATCATAAACACTTAATTCAGGAGCATCGTTAGTAAAATTATGTTAAATTCATATTCAAAAATATTGAGTCATTCATTTGACCTAAGTTGATCTATGCAAAGATACTTGTCTCCTCGAACGCATTTTAGAAGAGACTATGGAATTTTTGCATTATATAGATATTGTAGTGGTAAAAAAAAGGAGAAACACTCATCCAACTCTCACATTCATAAATTATATTGTTGGTGTGAACTCCTTTAGTAAAATAATCATCCTTTCAGACATAGAATAAATCACTTTTTGCATTGGGGGATGTTGCATCTACTTTGAAAAAAATGAAGGATCACGTACCTTATAGCAACTTAAGGCACACTTAAATACTCAAAAGATTCTCTTGGAATAAAAAAATGTGGATGAAGTTCCAAGAAAAATCCGTGTAGGTTAAAAAAGTGTGATACCAAGAATGGTGAAGAAGATTTTGTGGAAAATAACAAGGAATATACATGTGTGAGATAAATGTGTAGGCCTAGAATTTAAGATATTGTCTCCTCTTGGCCAAATGAATGAGCTAACGAAAAGAATTTGAGCCTTTAAACATCCATGTAAACTAATTGTGCATTGTGCTTTTCTAATGAATGTGCTTACAAAGATGAGTGAAATAGATTTTTGGAACAAATATTGTAAATCAAAATACATTCATAGAATAAAAGTGCAGTCGCTGCAAAAGCAAAAGTCGATGAAGAAATATAAAACTAAATTTTTGATATACAGATGCTCTAAAAAAAAGATGATTTATTTCTTTTTTAGGAGAACAAAATATTGAATTATTTTAGTCTACCATTAAATTTACACTATGAAAATGAACCAGATCATGCTGAAATGGATTGCAGAACAACATGAATTACATTCATGTCATTTAAAATCTCATAAAAAATATACAACTGAAGCTTATTTAAAGCACAAAGCCAAGCTGATATAAAATGGTAACCCAAATGGGACAACGTGAAAACAAGGTTTCACAGAGCCTCAAAAAGGCCCTCCTTCTAGCGCCAAATGTAAGCACTCAACCTATAGATGTTCAAATTTAGCAAAAATTATTCATATAAATCAAGTTAAACAAAGCAAACCAAGTACTCCTATGAGATATCTAAACATACTAAAAATGCAAAAACCATTAAATACCAAAGAAAAGCAATTAAAAGCATATAAAAGCATCTAAAAACCTATCCCATAGTGGTAGTGGTGCTCCTTTGATGTGAAAAGGATGCCCTTTCCCACTCCCTTGATAGGCTAAATGATAATGAGGAAGCCTTCAAAATATGATGAAATGGAGATGAAAAGTTCCTATAGTCCAAATGCATGAGATTGTGGATGATTGTGGCTTCTATGGATAGATTGAAGGGTTTAAGAATGGAGAGAGGGGAGGAATGTGGGACTAAATAATATCCAATGATATTGTGATGCTTGTCACATGGCTAGTGGAGGAAGGTGGAGCACATTTTAGAGAATGTGCATAGTTAATGCATGTGGTTGAGGATTTGAGAGGTGTCAGAGAGATTAATGCATGTGTAAGAGGCATTAAATGGATATGGTTGGAGATTTTGGAGGGAAATTGTTTGGGTAAGAAAGTCAAATAAGTGCAGTAAATGAAGGAATATTCTCAAAGAATATGCCTTGGTGAGGGAAAATAAATTATTTATTAATTTAAAAGAATCAATTGTTATGTGCAAGTGGGTGGGTTATTCAGGGGTTTAGGTTTGACCCAGGTTGAGTAAAAAGCTAGAGAAATGAGGGATTAGTATTAGGAGTTAATTAAATTAGGATGAATTAACTCCAATGAAATTAGTTGAAATATGAAATTTAAATTAAATGTTTGGGTTTATTTAAATCAAATTAGAGAATGTTAGAACATTAGGATTTTAATTAAATATATTGATTAATTTAATTAAAAGAGATGACATTAGTTAGCAGAAAGTGAATTAATCAAATAAGCATAGTTACTTGATTAATAGTAGAAATAATTTTAATTTGAGCTGAATTAGATGCATTATGTTAGTTGATTATTTGCATTTCTACACGTTCTAAATTTTCTATGAACATATTTTGAAGGTGAGGGTCAAGGACCTTGTCATTGATTTGGGAATAAAGAAATTGATAGTGTGAGATAAAGTCAGTTAACTTTTCTTCTTCTTTTTGCTTGCATCAGATTAAATCAAACAAACTTTGGAGTCATATGCACTTGGAACTTATTTACAAATGCATCAACAAGTTCATTGAATGAACTAATTGAGTTGTGCGGTAAAGAGGAGAACCATTCCAAGGAAGTGTCTTTTAATGATCTAGAAAAAATATTCCAACAATTTATCATTATGGACAAAGTCACTACATAAGGCAGTATAGGAATTGACATGGTTAGAAGGATCTCTCTTCCCTCCATATTGCTTAAATCTAGGCACCTTTATACCATGTGGCATCGTTGTTTGCTATATTTCTAAGGAAAATATGGACTACTTCAGATATAATATGTAGGTGGGCCATTTTGATTTTGATTGTTGTGGAAACTTGCTTTTCGAGGGATGAAATGGTTTGAAAGAGTTGAGCTATGACAAAGTCATTGCTTGTGTTATGATATGGAAGTGACAAAATTGAAGGGGTGTATGTGTTTGTACGACAAGTGAATGGAATGTTTATACGTGGTAAACTGGTATGAGATACAACATGTGATGCCACATAGGAACTAGGGATGCTAGCAGGAATACCCAAGGAAGGAATCACATTACTAAGCTATTGCACTATTGTTGTGACTTGAGGATGGGTTCACAAAAATTAAATGAAGAATATTATGGGTCCTCCTTTCACCTCTAGGTTTTCTTACCTAAAAGGAAAGGGGCAATCTTCATACACTTCACTCAAGAACAAACCATTGATATCTCTTTGCAAAGGAGAAAGAGATCTTGCAAGAGGGTTGTCCTAAAGGTTGAATGAGATCTAACGAGGGGTTCACCACAAATTTTAGACTTGGAGAAGACAATGATATGTAAGATGTATAACAAAACCCTAATTGAATGCAAACTAACTGTAAATTACCTAGAAAGATGAATGAAGTGCAACAGAAAATAGTAAAGATGGAAAGTGTGCACCTGGAAAACTGGATAAGGAAGAATGGAGGTCTGAATCATTGAAAAATATACTATCAAGGTTGACTGCGACTCATTCACCAAGCTAGGTGAATCAGTCATGTTTCTTGGAAAATGTGTGAAAGCATATTTCTACCAAAAGGGTATCAAAATCTGTTAAAAATCTATGTCAGGCCTATACAATGGGAATCATTTGCCACTTGTGGTGAATTAGTCCACTTCTTCTTTTCTATAAGTTTGATACCTGATTCTATTCTTCTCAACTTGCTTTGCTCTTCTTGATTGATATTTGGATTAATGACAACTTTGACAACTTTTATCACTTGACAAATTTTCTCCAATATCGCTCCTTATGAAATATACAACCTAAAACTGTAAATTACACAGAAAAGGAGAGGGGAAAATGTTGTTGGGTTAGTGGATAGGGGTTTTCCTTGGTCAAACCCCTTATTGGTAATTAAACTTTGAAATGAAAGAAAGTAAGAATGGAGAATGATGATGAACAAAAGACAATGTTGCAACTCACTAAACCCTAGCAATAAGGTGTTGCAAATATGCTTGAAGGGTAAAAGTACAAATTTGTGCAACGCTTTTAGCCAACTTATTAGCACAACTGAATTTAAGTATTTCTAACTTAAAAATCAATTTTTGTCAAACATACTCATCTAGTAAGATTCATTCTAGTTAATTTAGATACTTCCACGACTTTTTCAACTAAAATTGTTGGATAAACATATATGGAGAACCACTTTGAGTTCAATTTACCAAAAAAATAAAAATTATTTGAAAAAACTGAAGTTTCAATAACTCCTACTAATGTAAATATTATTTAAAAATAAAAATAAAAATACCCTTTTGTAGATCCATAAGTGCAGTTTTCCAAAAAAAAATATTTTAATAGTTTAATTAAATTATTTATATTTTATATTTTATTATTACTAAAAGTATGTTATTAACACAAAATATTAGGTTGATTACCATGCCAAGCAAAGATATTAGAACTCATTAAAAAAAATTGAAAAAAATATGATGCACTAGATAAAAGAATCTATTTCAAGATGGTATATTTTTTTCCATTTTAGATTTAAAATTTAATATGAAAGTTGGTTTTTGATGGAAACAATTTTTTTTGGATTCACGCATATTTTAATATTTATTTAAAAATATATATTTATCAAAATTGGAAAAAAATATATCCATGCACTAAAGTTTCAAGTTATAAAAACACACAAAAAATTTGAAAGAAAAAAAAATTACTATAAAAAATTTGACGTCTCATGCAACTTCATTTTTAGCATTTTAGCAACAACTAAATTATAGTGTTAATCTATTAAAAACTAGTTTAAAATAATTTTTAATTTTTTTAAACAAATATAAACATAAAATATACTAAAAGTACATATTTTACTAGTTTACATCATTTCAAAATTCAAAACATATATGCCCACTTTTAAGTGATTCAAGTTTAAAAGTTGGATCAGTGTTGGTTGTTTCCTTTATAAAGTGTGACACAAATTTGTTCTTTCACCCTAAAATTATTGCAATGGATGTGGTTCTTGACTCTTGCTTGAATGATGTTGATCTTTCTTGAAACACTTGCTTGAATCATAAACCCTACATCACAATTGTTAGCACAATAACTAACATGATATATGCAATCTTTGACATGATGATTGTCACTTGAATGCTACTCTAAACTACTTGATAATCTTCCCTTAGATTCTATTGAATTTTGTTGTGAATGCTTGGTATCACTTGATTTCTTGTTAGGATTCTAGGTGAAAATATAAGTGAAAGAACCTTGTATTTATACTCAATTATGCAAGAATTCCCAAAATTACAACACTAAAAGCCAACATCAGATCTAGGAGAATAAAATCTCACCAAAAATTTAGCTTAAATTTGAATTTTGGTCACACAAGACTCATTCACCCAAGGTGGTGAATGGGTTGCATTAGACATAATGTATGGGACCAAAAAACAAAAGTGCCTAGAAATGTGTGAAAACCAGTTCAAGGCCAGAAGATCCAAGTGGGACCCATTCGCCCAAGGTGGCCAATGAGTCTTATATCCCTAAATTTGGGCCACACAAGCTAGAAACACCTGAATTATAATTAGCTGCTGATTGGTTTCGGGATTATCCTCAAAGGGATGCAATAAATGAGGCTTGTGGATGCAAAATAGGGCCAATTAAAGCATAAGAAAGCCTAATTATTAATGAAAAGCTTAGAGAAGTGTGAAAGTGTTTTACAACACTTTACAACACTCCAAATGAGAAAATATTAGAATTAATTTTGATTAAAATTATGTTTATTATGCTTGGTTATTTTATAAAACCCTAGAAAAGTGTGAAAGTGAGTTACAACACTTTTGCAAGATACCATTAAAATCCATTAGTTCACAAGGGCCCAAGACCTAATGCGAATGTGTCATCTACATTACAACACTAGAGCAAGGAAACATTAAGCCAAAATCCACAAGGAGGGCCCAAACAAGTGTGAAAATGTCAAGGGATCCATTTTTCTACACTACAGATATTTGATTTTCATATTTGATAGATTAAAGGGGGACAGTAATCTTACTTACATGATACATAATATCTCAATATAATTGTGGCCTTTATTATTGAACCAAAGGAAATATGTTCTACCTTTTGGGAGATGGAATTAAGGGACCTATTGCACTCTTAGTTCATTAGGAAACCCTAGAGACTTCAGCCCAATGATTCAATTGAGTGAAAGGTCACACACATTAGCAAGGAAAAGGGTGTGTGATTTTCCTTAGGTGTGATTAAAAATGGGGGGTTCACCACTAGGCCAATGATTAGAAAGAAAGATATGAAAGTAATATGCAAATCTAACTATGTGACCTACAAAATGAAACTTAAAATTAAAATGAGAAATTGAGGATAAATAGAGAAGCACCTGGAAGACTAGAGATGTGAAAAACAAGGTCTAAAACTCTCAAAATCTTATTTTAGAAGTATAATGAGACTCATACACCAGACTGGGAAATTTAGTCCTACTATTGGAATCTAGGCAGAATCTAGAATCTTCTATTGGAAAATCAACATCTACAAGAAAAAATATTGAAAAAGGGTAATTGGGACTCATATGCCTAGAGTATAAATTTAGTCTCGATGCTCCTTTAAAAAAAATAAGGATCTAAAATTGTTCTCCTATCTTTGTGTTTCCTTACTATGTCTTCCAAACTTCAATTTTTTATCTGAACTTGTTAAAAATCTGCAAAAAAAAAATGTTGTGTTCATTTGCTTATTGGGGGTTTGCCTCAGTGAAACCCCTATTTGGTAATTAAACCTTGATAGAAAGAATAGATCTGAAATACAAATGTGTGTGAAGGTCCTAATATTAAGTGTGTCTGATATTAAGAGATCTAAGATGAAATAAAACCCTACTCTGATATGCAAGAATAGGATGCATATATGAAACATAAAAATGATGATGAATCACTTTGGGAGATCTTCAATCACCCTAATAAGCCATAAGAATCCATGTACCTTCCTCTAGGTAGAAATTAGAATGATAATGTAAGATGGAATAACTTAGGAAATAAGTCATTATGCTTCGTTCAATGGCTAGTTGCATCTCCCCAACCTAGAATCCATCATGATCCTCCATAGGTAACCATCATCAATCTTTGAAAATGCTAGGTATTGAAATGAAAGTGAGCTTGAAGACCTGAAAAAACACTATAATGTTGCTCCAAGACTTCAAATTTACTTACTCCTAATGCTTGAATCTCTTGCTTATTTGATCACTTGTCTTGTTCTCTTTAGTTTCTTCTAGGTGATAAATGAATGTGAGACTTAGATTTTATAAAAATCATGTCTATTTAACATTTATTAGATCCCAAATGTTGAAATTTGTGAAATTTGAATTAAAAAGACTTTAATTTCCCTCTCAAACCCTAAAAAGGTCCCAAACAGGACCCATACACCCAAGGTGGCGAATGGGTCCCACCCTAGATTTTTGAGGTGAGAGATTATCAAGAGGTTAGAAAATTGAATGTATTTATTGAATTTGTTGAGATTTCAATTGAAATAAGCCTTGGGATCCATAATAAAGGCTCTTAGGGGCGTACTAATGATGATTTAAAGGGCAGGATTGCAAGGATGCAAAAATAGGTCCAAACTAAGAGTGAAATTGTACTATCTCCAAGAAGGGAGTACAATTTTTGACACAACAAAAAATATGTTTAATTTTCCTTCACAATTATTTTCTTGTTCCTTTAAAAAAGTTGCATACGAACTAAATTTTTTATTTACTATTTGATCACTAAATATAATTCTAATACTTTGTACCCCATATGAGCTCTTCACCCTTCATGCGAGAAATAGAGGAATACAAAAATTATATTTAGAAAGAAACCCAAGATATCTTACATCCAAGATCCCTCATTATTCTCATTTGAAGACATATGACAACTTCATAAGATGTCATATTTGAAAACTTGTACATTTTAGCTATGAATTTACAAAAAAATTGACTTACATGTTGGTTCATATACAAGGATGAACCGTAAATAAAATAAGATGGGGAATTTTGTATTCTATCTAGGTCATTCAATTATGTCTTAGGAGTCATAATTGGATTCACTAGAAACCTAACAAGGTGATTCAATTCACAATTAGGAGAATCTAGGAAGGATGGTTCTTTCAGCTTTAAGGGGTTCACCACCAAGAAAATGCTTGGAAAAGACAAATGAACATTCAACCTACAAAACCTAGTTATGGAATCTGAATGAGGGATGCAAATAATGAAATTATGCAACAAGGAGATATAATGTGTGTACCTAGGAAGTCTAGAGATGTTGTGAGGATTTTGGAAATGTAAAGAAGCTACCAAAATGTGTCTTGGAGGACTAAGACACCTAAGATGGTGTATTAGTCTCGTTGCTATTTTTTGGGGTAAATACAAAATCTTCAGATGTCGAAATGGGATCTGAAAGAATCTCTGGAAGATATGCCTAGGAGGACTAAAATACCCAAGGTGGAGTATTAGTCCTTATCCAAACTTTTGAAAATTATGAATGTGGTCATGTGCTCCAAGGTCTACACTTGCTTCTTCTCAGATCTCAGGTTCTGAAACTTCTAGATTTGGCCTGTAGGTGAGTTTTCGTGAAGCTGACAACTTTGCAATATTACACTCCAAATGATCTTCAAGACTTCAACCTAAATCTGCAAACACAAATATGCAAGAGAGGAAAATCTTGTTGATTGTTAGTGAATGGGGGTTTTCCTTGGTTAAACCCCTTGTTGGTAATTAAACCTTCAAACGAAATAAAGTAATGAATGGAAATAATGAATAAACAACATGCAATGCTACAACTCATTGAACCCTTGTAAATTCTGCAAACTTGTGTGAAATGGCTACAATGGATATGGCTCTTGAACCAATGATATTGACTTGAATTGCTTGCTTGAATCAAAACCATGGATCACAAATGTTAGCACAACAACACACATGATGCAAGAATAGTCTTTGATATGATGCTTGAATCTTCATGATGGCTCCAAATTCTTGATGAATTGCTCTTGAATGCTCTTGTGAACTAAATTTTACTATAGTGAATGCTCTCACAAAGACTTTGATCAAAATGAATGAATGAACCTTGTATCAATACTTATATATGCTTAATATCCCGAAATTATATCACACCAAGCCAACATATGAATTCATTAAATAAAAGGAGGATAAATCTTGTGAGAATTTGAATTTAAATCTCGAAAATAACTCAAGGAGGATTAAGATTCCCTAGGTGGAGTCTTAGTCCCAATTCATGAATCTTGGGGCACAAACACCAAAAAGGGGCCCAATTAAGATGCCTCAAAATTAGGGTCCTAAAACCTCGAGGGGACAAGGATGCCCTAGGTCACATTTTAGTCCTAACCAAATATCAGGGACACAAAGATAAGAATCATTGGGATTATGATTTATGTATTAGAGAATGTCAAGATTAGCCAGAAAAAGATGGCATTCATAGGGATTTTGGACACAAAATAGGACCAATTACGAAATAAAGAAGGATAAATAAAGCAAGTTGGGCCCAAACAAGTGTGAAAATGCAAGGGTATGAATTTTACTACACTACATTTAGCTCCCAATTTAGTGAGAGGATGAACTTGTTTCAGAATCACACTACAGTAGGGGTATGTGCAAGATCATGATGGGCCAAAAAGTGGCAATATGATGGGTATGTGGCTGACAACTTTTTTTTTACCCAAAATTGATGAAACGAAAAAGGTTTTTAAAGGAGATTCTCAACTTTCCAACAATATAAATTATGCTTTAATTTGAATTTAATAAATAATTATTATTCATTTTCTATTGAACTATGACTAAAGTCCTGATTTTTAGGCTGATTGAAAAACATCTATAGCTTTGAAATAGTATCATATTTTTTGAATCCAAAACATGCATCACATTCTATGCTTTGCATACTATAATATTAAAAAAGAAAAAAATGAATTTCATGAAGTTTTGACCAAGTTAAGGTGGTGAGACATACGAGTCTTTATATTTTTTAAAAGTTATCATAAAATAATAATAATTAATTATTTACTTGAAAAAAAATTACAAAACAATATGCTTCACATCGGGACATGAGTCCTCTACTTATATCTAAAATATTATCATTTTAATGTGGTTAGGGTGGTCAGACAAACACCTACTTTGGTAAGTGCACCAAGATGGTTCCCAAAAAGGGCACTTAAGTGGACAGCTTTTTTCTGAAATCAGGAAATACTAACCTTGGATGTGAAATTAAGGATACTTAGAATCAAAAAAATTTAGATGGAACAAAAAGAAGGATTCAAGTGCTCTGAGTCTACTTTCTAAAATACTAATTTATTTTGAAAATGGTTGAGATTAAGGGGTTCAAACGAGGGACGTACACAAATTGGTGTTGTTTTTGTCAAAAAAACATAACATAGAAAATCTTGTACGACCCTCGTACGGTGAACTTTTTTTTAGTATTTTTAAAATCGCAACGGTCAGAAGTTAGCTAAGAGTATGTAGTTGATGCATGACTTTTTTGATAATTTTTTAATGAATATTTGATTTTTTACTAATTTGTGAAGTGGACATATCTTGAAAATAGAATTTTGGCCATGCTACCCCTACAAATTTTGGAAACTAATTGATTTGTTTTTTTTTTAAATTTTTTAATTTTGTAGAATGGAGTCTAGTTTCTAAAAATGTAATTTATTTGAAATATTGATGAATGGTTAATTTATAAGGAAAAAAATACAAAACACTGCTTTTTGGAAAAAAAAGACATACAAATAAAATAAATTATGGATGAGGGACTTAACATTTTCAGAAAGTGGAAAAAATTACATCACTAGATAGCTAAAAGATAAGCTAGCATTACCCATGTGCTTGATTTTTTTCGATATTGAACCACGTGCAATCCTGACGGTGAGCATGAACTCGATTATGAGAAATATGGTGGGTTTTTTAAAAACACATCTTTGGTCATTGGGAATGCCCTCCAAGCCTTTGGGTTGGTATTCCAAGGCAAATACCAAGCCTAAGGCTCAGGAATTCCCAAAGAAAGATATAATGTGAGTGCGTTATAACGCGCTCGCATTATATTTCACTTTTGACATGGTTTTTGCTTCTGCAGAGAACATGTCTACTAGCACATAACGCGAGCGCACTATAACGCACTCATGTTATGTTTTACTTTATGTTAAATGGCAATATATTAATGTATGCTGATATATTTTTATGTACATGTATGTCATGTATGTATGTATGCTTGTATGGATGTAATATTTTATATGTACATATCTATTATTCTTGTATGTATGCATTTATGTATTTATTTAGATGAAGGGAGAATTTAGAGAGAGTCTAGAGAGATGGAGAGGCGGTCAAAGTGAGAGTTTAAGAGACAGCGAGTGGGAGAGAAGGGGTTGGATTGAGGGGGACTTAGCTAGGTAGGGTGGGAGGGATAGAGGGGGGGAGAGAGAGAGAGGGGGTGGGAGAGAATTGAGGAGAGGGAGAGGGAGAGAGAGGGGAGAGAGAGAAAAGACAAAGAGAAAGAGAGAGTTATCTAGGTAGGGTTAAAGGGAGACTTCAGAGTGTGAGAGGGAGGAGGGGGGAGAGAGAGAGGGGTGGGAGAGAGAGAATTGAGGGAGAGGAGAGAGAGAGGGAGAGAGAGAGATGGAGAGAAAAGAGAGTTATGTAGGTAGGGTGCCAAAGGGAGAGACTTGAGAGTGTGAGGGGGGTGAGAGGGAGAGACCTTAGAGATAGGTAGTGAGAGGGAGTGTGAAAGAGAGGGGGTGAGAGAGAGAGGGAGTGTGAGTGAGAGACCCGAGAGAGGGAGAGGGTGTGGGAGGGAGTGACCTGATAGAGGTAGAGAAAGAGGGGGGTGGAGTGAGAGGGACTTATCTAGGTAGGATGGGAGGGATAGATAGAGAGAGAGGGGAGAGAGACAAAGAGAGAGTTACCTAGGTAGGTTTCCAGAGGGAGAGACCTTAGAGAGAGAGGGGGTGGGAGGAAGAGACATGAGAGAGAGGGAGAGAGAGGTAGTGGGAGAGAGTGGGATGGAGTGGGAGGGACATAAAGAGAGATGGATAGAGGGAGTGAGAGAGGGTGGTAGGGATTGATTGAATGAGAGGTACGTAGAAAGAGTGAGATGGTAGATAGAGACAATTAGAGAGGGTGGGAGGGAGGGAAGGAGGGAGAGGTGATATGTATAGATAGAGAGAAAGTGATAGGAGTTGAGGGTATAGGGTTGAGCAATTAGGGTGGAGGACCTATAGGGTTGATGGTTTCTAGGGTATTAGGGTTTAAGGTTTGAGGGTTGAGGGAATAGGTTTGATGGTAGAGGTTATTTGGTTGAGAGTATAGGGTAGAAGGTTTAAGGTTTAAGTGTTCAGGGTTGAAGGGTTTGGGGTTAAGGGTTTAGGGTTAAGGATTTACTTGGTTGAGGGTAGATAGTTTAGGGTATAGGTTTGAGCATATATGGTTGAAATATTAGGTTCACGGTCCAATGTAAGGGGTAGAGGGTTTAGGGTTTAAGGATTGAGCGTTGAGAGATTTTAAGGGTTGAGGGTTGAGAATTGAGGGTTGAGTGTTTAATGTATAGGGTAAAGGGTGAAGGGTTTAAGTGTTGAGGGTTGAAGATTGAGGGTTTAAGGTATAGGGTCGAGGGATTAGGGTTGAGGGTCCAATATATAGGGTAGAGGTTATAGGGATTGAGAGATTAAGGGTTGATGGATTAGGGTTTAGGGTAGAGAGTATTGGGTTGAGGGTAGAGGTTAGAGGGTAGAGGGTA